>CM024472.2:1207500-1609206 GCA_014182885.2 Eucalyptus caleyi | reverse complement strand
ATAAGGAAACACATTATTTTTATTACTTCTATTATTTCTCTCATTTCATTTTTATTTTCTTCCGGTCTTTAATTTTCCTCCGATAATTTCTTTTCGAAATTTGGACTTTAATTAATTTGATGGACGATGAGACGGGTCCTAAAAATGAATTGTGACACGCTCGAATATTCGATTCCCGAAATCAAATTAAATTCCATGGTTAGAATTGATCAGACGCGATTTTAGCCAAATCCAACTAATTATGTAGCTTTTAGGGATTTTACCATAGATAAATCCCTTAACGGATTCACTCAATACGTTCATTAACTCGTGAGTGATCAGTTCAAAGAAAAATAACCATAGGTACGTCGGCGAAATGCCCATTTCATATATTCGGGATGGGGTGAAGTCGGGATATACTTGAAAAGTGTAGTATTTTAAGATTAGATGTGGTGCAAATTGCAATTTCGAATAGTAAAGATGGTTAGGTTTTTGCAATGTTTCTATAAAATGTTTTGGAAATATCCATATAATAATTTGGACTTTGGTGGATACAATTAGATTTGTCCAACTATCCTTATCCTATAGAATTTTATTTCTATTTGCCTCTTCAAACGAAGGGGATCCCATCGACAAATACTTTTACAAATCGTTTGCTCATACGCTTGCATTTACCAAAAAGAGTGAAGATAAAATTCAAAGAAAAACTGATTTTTTTTTTTTTTTTTTTTTTTTTTTTTTACAAGTCTTCAATTTTCCTATTTCATTCAACTGCCAAACAAGCCAAAAGAAATAAATTGCCATCCCATTTCTGCACCATTTTTCAATCCATTGTTAAATACATGGGCATATATTTGCTAAGACGAATAATTAAGGAGATATTATAATTTTTAGTGCGGGTATATTTTTGAGAGTGTTGAGCATCACATGGTAAGCAAGCGGAACAAAGCCGAGCACTTCCTTTCTTGTTTAATAATTGAGCCATAAACTCTCCATGAACTCTTCTAATGGTGGAGACCATAGAGTTTGCACATCCTTCAAAGGACAATTCTTGGTATATGGCGATGATTGCCTCAAATCTCACATAATTTTAACCAAAAAATGACAACACCTATTTCCACCATATAAATTACTTTGTAAATTGCTTTAGACACACCATATAATTTTAATTTAAATAGTTCAAAATAGCCATCTCCAAGCCCCATTAATGGTAAGATAGATAGGAAAGAGGAAAAGCATACATCTAACCAGGGTCTATGCACTTTCATTAATAATTGTTTCTTCTTTCCAATTATCTTTTTTTCTTTTTTTAAAGAGTCCCGCGAAATTTGAGTATTTTCACGAGCTTAGTGGCTTGGAATACGAGAATACTAACAAAGTTATGATGTGTAGAACAATTATATACAATCTCTATATAAAGATTAATTTCTAATAAGTTCAAATTCTTTTCTAAGCAGAAATCTTTGGTTAAAATTGTGAACTTTTTACGATTATAACTTAGGTTTGGGACGTGCGATTAATAAAGATTACCAACAAGATTCAAATTCATCCGCTGCCCACTTTTGAACCCATATTTAGCATCTAAAAAGAAATCTTCCCTTTTCTCTTTTTGACACTTATACTTAGATGATTTTCATATCAGCTTCAATAGTGCCATTTTCTCTCCCATAAATGCTTTACATAAATGTTAAATGGAAAATTCAGATGGAAAGGAAACCTTGGAAGGACAAGGCTATTAACAACTTATGGAAATTAGTGCTTTTAGTTGCATAGTGTTCTCATGAGAGGTATCGGTGACAACAATACTAGAAATTTGTTTTTTTTTTTTTTCCCTTTTCCTTTTTGGTTAGAACCAATATGTCTTCACGTAAAATATTTGAAATAAAAACCGTCCAATAATACTTTATTCTCTTCATTCAAACGGACGAGAGATAGAAAAATCATACAAAATCCAAAGCTTGGGATAGTCCGCAACTTCTTGGACCTTGGGGTCATTGTTATTTAGACCGGATGATTGAAAGAAATGTTATAGGAATCAATCATGCAGGGCAATGAGGCACTCCTTCAATTGCTGCTTTAATAGCATCTTCAATAGATGTGCGCCACTTTCTGTTCATTTTCGCAATCCGTAACAACATGTAAGAATAGACCACTTAGATCTAGGAGTAGGACTATCCTCCTCTAGGAAATCAGGAAGCTTTAAGTTCAACATCAGAAAATGACCGAAAGGGCCTTGACATCCTTCTCAAGCATTTATTTTTTGTCATTATTATTCTGTTTAATACAATTCCCATTTTCTTGCATTTAATTTCCACATCTATTCCTCAATAGGTGCATGGGGCTAGGATATAACTAGGTATCTATTATTCTCATTCTATAGAAAATAACACATTTACTAGTTACAACATTAACGAAATAATACTTAATGAACCAAATATTATCATTTCAATAGTATCATGAAGGTCTCATTCCCAAAGTTAGACTCCAATGGTTTTTTTGTTTTATATAAGCTATTATTGCTTTTTGTTTTATTCTTTTCATTTGATTGGAAATCAGTAGTCTTAGCGCCTTTTCGGCATTGTTTGTCTTATCTCGAGGGGTACGAAAATTGTATCTTCTCCTACCTTAGACCTCTGCTTTTCTACGTGTTGATCGGATAGTTTTTGGCCTTGCAATGCCACGTGACAAGTAGGAGAAAATATTAGGAGCTCCGGAAGCATGGTCTGCAACCAATCATGAAGCGTGGCGTTGTGGGGCTGGCTCGCCAAGATCCAATTTATGCATGTGAAATAATCACCTCTCTCTCTCATCTAGCTTGCACGCTAGCCCTGCATGTTCTCTCTCTTTCCTCTGCAGAGTCTCCACACATTTATTATCTTCTCTCTCTTCTTCTTCGTTCTTTCCTTCTAAGAAGAAAGAAAAGTAATTCCTCTCTCAAACGTGCAAAGGCTTCCTACATCCTTAGCAGTAGGAAGGGAAGAGGCATGCCTCCCTGACAAGCTTCCAAATATGAGTAATAATTTTTAAGAAAAAAGCCTCAAATAACTCATCAATTATATTTATTGTGACACATTTATTACGTGACATCAAAAAATTCTAAACATATATTTATGTTGTACGTTTATTTTATAACAATATTCCATGAATAAGCATCACTGCCTAAATGATGTTTTTGCTAATTGAATTTTAATAGAAATTTAATATACACATAAAAAAATTTGAGGTTTTTTAGCGTCATAAAGAATGTAAATATATAAAGGTGAGTGTAATTTGAATTTTTTTATGTTAATAAAAAGTTTAGGTAAACTTATCATTAGTAAAACATAATCTGGAATCTGAGGAAAGGGATAACAATCAAAACCCAGGAATATGTACTAAAATACCCACGTGAAGTTGGAGACTTTTGAGTGGCAGACGCCGTGATTTCTGCGAAATCCGAGGCCTCTTTCTCCACTCGTACATGCATTTAAGCCAACCCTTGGCGTTCTCTTCACGATGGCGAGAGCGTCCATCACAGCGGCGGTGCTGCTTCTCCTCCTCTGCGCCGCCGCCGCCGCCACCACCGGCCGCCTGCCGTTCGTCCTCCTCCTCCGACGCTCTCTCTGCACTCTACCCCCAACGCACTGAACCCTCCCTCCCGACGACGGTCTTTCTCTCTTCACTCGACGGCCTCTTCGCTCTCCGACGACGGCCGCGCTCCCTCCTGACAACGGCCTCTCTCTGTACTCCACGGCCTCTTCGCTCTCCGACGACGGCGACGCTCCCTCCCGACCTCTTTCTTCCCGAATCGACGCTGGGCTTTCTCCGACGAGGGCCGCGCTTACTCCGTCGCTTGCTCCAGGAGCGCTAGTTGCCGCATTTCGCTCAAAGGGTTGAAGGGAGATAGTGCATCAAGCTTGAGCGCGGTTCCGGTTCTAAAGGGACCGGTTCCGGTTACGGAACCTGTTAGGGCTCCAAAGTCCAAAAGAAGCCCCAAATCTCTCGACGCCGGTTCAGTGTTCACAATTTCCCTTCATTCACAATTTCACACTTTCACTGACGCCGCCCGCCCTCGACGCCGCCGCCGGACGCCAGTCGCCGATGCCGCTCGCCCTAACCCTTGCAGCAACACTCCTTACTATTTTCTTTGCTGTTCCAGTGACTGCTGTTCAAGGAATAGCCAGATTTGAGAAGCCTAAGAAATGGTTTCCTCCAGCCATGGCCGTGCAATTGATGTAAGGTTCTTATCTTCATCAAGCTCTTACAATATTTGAGTTCGTCAAGCACTTGAATAGTTTCATTAGTGATTATTGTGCAAGAAAATCTGAAAGAGAGTAGGGTATGCTTTCTAGTTGCTGGTTGAGAGGATGGCATTGTGGTTTGCTAAATCTTTAACCATCATGATGCAGCAAATTTACTTCGTATTGAATATTTCCGTCTGTGCAAGCCGAAATGGCAACAAACATGGTTGTGGACTATGGATGCTGCCTTTATACCGTAGCAGCAGCTCATGTATAAAATAAAGCATGAACTCTTTTCTATTTTTAATCTCGTAAAGACAACTGTCTTTCATTCCCAATTGATGATTTCCCCAGTTTTCTGTTCCTATTCCTGTTCCTTTGAAATTTTTTTATCAGATGGTGAGGGTTAGTATAGTACTGCGATATGTTAGCCCAGATGAGGGACTGCACATGACCTGCTAACTTGCATGAGGTTATGTAATGCATCATCTGCCTGGTTGATGAGCATGCTGCTTCCAGGTCTCCGAGCTCCCTGTCGCACGCTAGACAGGATCTAAAGACCTTGCTCTTCTAAACTCAAGATATTAATTGAGTTCAAATTGCCATGTTAATGAAGTATATGACTGTTAATCCTCGTGAATGTACAGATTAGGCATGGTCTTTTGCAATATTCCTAAGACCAGTACATGGAGTTGCTTGACATCATTATTGTGATTTGCTTTGTCAAATGTACAGCTTTTCCCTGTGATACATACTTGGTCGTCCTTTGATGAACTGAATTGGTTTGCAGACCAGGCTTGAGTTCCATCGTGACTGGATATCTGCCAAGTGTCATCCTTAATGGAGTTATATATGTCATTCCCTTTGCAATGCTTGGAATGGCTAAACTAGCAGGTTATGTATCAAGGAGCAAGGAAGAGTTGAAAGCTTGTGACATGGTTTTCTACTTTCTAGTGGGAAATGTTTTCTACATAAGAGATCTTACTTGAGCTATTCAAAGAAGAAGCACAGGAAGGGAGCCATTATCATATTCCATTGGCGAGGACGATACATATACAAGGTTTTTACTCCTTCTATTCCAAGAAGAAGTAGGGGAAGGGAGCCATACTTGCTACAGCGCGGTCAGTTCCCTTCCCTACTTCTTCGTGGAATAGCTGGAGTAAAAACCATGTATATGTATCATCCTCGCCGAATGGAATATGATAATGGCTCCCTTGCTGTCTTTCTTCTTCGAATAGCTCAAGTAAGAACTCTATGTATGTCTCATTCTCACTGAATGGAACATGATAATGGTCAGCCATTCCTTCTTGTGTCTGTCATGTGAAATGGAGGGGGAGAAAAAAAGGTTTTTACTTGAGAATGGAAAATATGTGATAATACAGGAGTCTAATGTACTAGTTGCATCAATATAATCGCCTGCACTAAGATGGATAATAACAATCTACATATCGATAGTTAATTCCAGAAAATCACTATTTTAATTTTATGCTACACAATCAAGATATTGAAATTGTAAGCTATTAGCTACAAGCATATAAAGCGCAGCTTACATATTTTGTTCATCAAATATTTAATATATCAAAAAAAAAAATGAAACCTAGTGGTTAAAATATGAAAAAATCAAGTTGCAATAATCCAACATTAAAGCCGCTAAAATCTAAATCCCCGCTAATTTTGTTAAGTACTTAAATTACATGAGATAACTACACGAAGAAGTTAAAGACATACCGCGTCATCCCATTTCACATGAGCTTTCATTTGCCATCCAAGAGTCTCTTAATTGCTCATTGGAATTCTAAATCTAATCAAGGAAGAGGCCGCCTTGAGCATTATTAAGGACTCTAAAAATTTAATGTAACTAAAAATGGATAACGTGGACTTGTGTGGAAGGACTAAGTTAGTAAATATATACTCCATAATTGAGATTATTTAGGGTGATATATAAGAAATTAATATTAGAAATTAATCTTGTTTCCATACTAGATATATAATATATAATGCACCTTGCTCTTGCTCACGTTACAAAAGATATATACAGGAAAAACTTCTTAAATTTGTGGTTCAGGAAATTAATCCCACATGCAGTGGCATGTTTTCTTTCTTTCGCTCTTTTATGTCTCGTACGATAAAAACAACACAACAAAAATGCCTTCGGCTCTTCGCTCGGGATCTGAAAGATAAAGGAGGGAGACTTCCCCTCTGCTTATCACGTGGCATTGCAAGGGGTTTCACCACGTGGCCGAAACTATCCGATCAACTTCAACACGCAGAAAAGCAGAGAAGCAGAGTATAAGGTTAGGGGAGAAGGAGAAGGTATGATTTTTGTACAGGAGCCCTCAAATGCACGATCAGATCAGGTTTGGGCCGGGCCAAAAATAATTCGACTCATATTGACTCATTTAATCCGTTTTAATTCATTTTCATACAATGTAAATTTGATAATTTATACCCGCCTCATACTCAACTTGATCCATATTATCGAAACACATTTATATTTAACTCAATTTAGTTACTTAAATAAAAACTTCACGCCAAATTTAAAATGTAAATAAAATAAAAAATGTGAAAAACCTTTAAATTGAAATACTTTTGAAGAACTCTTGATGAGAAAAAGTTTGAAGAGCTAATAATTGAGATGAAAATAATATTTTCTTATAAGGAAAAGTTTGAAGAACTCTTTCTAATGTAGTTAGTGGAGACATTATCAGGTCAATGCAGTGTTCCGGTTCTCCTACTATTTGATTTAGTTGGGAAGGAGACTGGAAGAGACGGTCGTTGAATTGAACGTGCTGCTGCGCTTTACAACATTAGTTGGTTTTCTTTGAAGAGTTACTGTCGCGACCTCTTTTTTTCAGGCGCCCGTGATCGGGTGCGAGCGCCTAAGGAGGCTAATGGCTCGGCTGAAATTGGTTAAGCCCAGACTCTCCCAAGTCCACCAATTCACGACTTAATGATTCAAGTTTTTAACCTGCAAGTTAATTTTTAAAATGGAGTCGCCACTAATCAATTTGGGGTGGGTTGATTAGAAACTCAAGCGAAGTATCGGGAGAAATACTCACTCCTGCGCAACCAGATAAATTAGGATCGGGGACTTGATTACACTAGTTAATCACTAATGCCCTTTCGGTACCTAATCTTATTTAAACCCTAAGGCCTTTTGGATGCTCGAGGGATTTTCCATGCATTTTCGGGAGGAAAAACATTTTTAGTCTTTTTCTAATTTTTTTTTTGACATAAAAAGGATTTTTTTGGATTTTTTGGTATTTTATGAAAAAATACAAGTCTTTTTAGCTTTTCTGAATTTTTTGGCTTTTTCATGAATTTTTGGTTTTTTTTTTGGATTTTTGACATTTTTTGGAAAATATGAAATTTTTGATTTTTTTGATTTTTTGGAAAATAAAATATTTTTAAATGTTTTTGGAAAATAAATTATTTTTATTTTCTCGATTTTTTTTTTGGAAAATAGAACCTTTTTAACATTTTTAAATATTTTTGAAAATAAAACATTTTTTGATTTTTTTGATTTTTTTGAAATAAAATATTTTTATTATTTATTTATTTATTTAAAATATTATTTTATATTAAAATAATATTAAACTGACCCGTCGGATCCACGGGTTGGTTCGACCCGGGCTGGCGACCCGAACGAGGACGGGCCCGCGTTGCGGGCCCGACTCGGATTTTTTCACCTTTTCTCTTTTTTTTTTTTTTTTTTAAAACGACGTCGTGGCCGGGCGTTTGGGGACGCCCGGCCCGGCCCGATGACCTGGCTTAATGACTCGCTCCGCGACCCGGCTTCTTGCGAACCCTACCCGACCCGGATCCATGTCGCAACCCGACTTCCGCCGCCCCCCGAATCTCACGAAACCCTACCCGGTTCCAAGACCCGGATCCGACTCGGCGACCCGGAAAATCGCAAACCCTAGGGTTTGCGAATCCGCGGCGCCGAGGGGAGGGACCGAGGTGCTTGGCGGCGACGACGACTACAGCTGCGACGGCAACGGTAGCGGCGACGCTTTTTTACCTCCTCTCGAACGGGGACGGCGACGGCAACAACGCCAGATCGAAGGCAGCAGCGGCGGAGGTGCTTGGCGGCACGGCGGGGTTTTGCACAGCAGCGGCGTCGGGGGGTGGGACTTTCTTCCGCCCCTCTTCGCGAATCCAGAACCTCCGCACCTCTTCCGACCTCGCTTCTCTCTCTCTCTCTACTCCTTTCGGCGGGGCTCAGATCTCAGGCTGCGAGCCCTCGGCCCCCCTGAAGTCTCTCAACGGGGTGTCCAAGGGCTGCGACTCGATCTGGCTCCCTCTCTCCCTCCGCGATCTCCGTGTGTGTCTTTGTTTTTCGGTCTCCGCCCCTCCTCCCTTCGTCGGGGATGAAGGGCCTATTTATAGGCGCGGGGAGCGGCCGGTCGGCGAGGCTTCGACCCACCGGCTGGACCGCCGTCCCATCCGCCATCATCGCCTCCTCCGGTCACGTCCCGTCGACGCCCCTGCTCCTCTGCTCCGCACGCAACCTTCTCTGCTCAAGCTTCTCCGGCGACGCGCTTGCCCGCGCGTGCTCCTCAGTGACGCGAGGAAGAAGACGACGCGGAGGGGGCCGGGCTTGAGGTGACGATGGGCCGAAGGCCCACGCGGGAGGGGGGTTGCCTTTCCGCTTTTTCTTTTCTTGTTTTTATTGTTTTTTCGGTTTTTTTTTATTTGCTTATTATTTCGAAAAAGACAGAATAAATAAAAACTCAATTAATAAACATAATAAAAATTGAGGTGTCAACAGCTACCATGCACAGAATACAAGGTAAGCTTCTGGAGATTGCGTTTATGTCCCGTGTCTCCGAATCTTTCGTTTGTCTCGTGTTCTTGTTCTGGAGTCATTTACTCAAGTTTCTCATTATGATTACTTTGTGGTTTTTGTTCCTTTTCTGGGGAAATTCTTGTGATATATGGTCTAAGGTTATTTACTCTCTTGTATCTTGGCCATAGACAGTCCACGTTTTATGGTCGTCTGGCACCGTATCTGTAATCTTTTTCTGAAAATCCTCAAAACATCAAAGTTGAAGCCAACTTCCAAACCTTTCATTTGACGCTAGTTTCATTAAGATTGAACCGTTCAGGCGAGGTCACCTTGGGCGAGGCTCGACCTACCTCGCCCGATTGTCAGAGGCCGGGGGGTGTTAATGGTGTGGCAATGAACGAACCAGCGAGAGCGAGTAGAACGAAGCAATAATTGGGAACGATGAGCAGCCTCTCACCTTTCCCCCCCTCTGAAATCTTTTGATTTCCACCAAATCCTTGGTTTCCATTTCTTCACCACCAGACTTCCCTTATTTTGTTTTCATCAAATCTTCCTGCCAACTCATTCCACGATCTTTGCATTTTTCTTTTGGGTCGAAATCCCACGACATTTTTCAGAGGCCTCTGCATTTTCCTTTGCGTAACCTCTCCCATTTGGCCGAGATCTCTGTGAGCGACCCAGCTCTCACACTCGACAATGTCGAGCATTGCCTAGATCTGGTTGAAGCCACCTTGGCTGTAGTCCCCAGGCCTCGTCAAGCCGGTGAGAACCTGGCGACCCTTGCCCAATGAGCAACGACTATAGGGAAAAGAAGTCAAAGGAGGAAGAAGCGAAAAAGGAAAAGGAAATAAATAAATAAAAATTCAAAAAAATTTATTAATAAATTGCCATGTTAGTATCGCCTACACAATAGGCATCAATCGTCATCCATGTCAATACTAATCAAGACTGAATTGATATAATTTCAAAATGTTCAAGACTAAATTAGTAAAAAAAAATTAAATTATGATTAAATTAGCACACTTATAATAGATTTACGACTTTTTGGTAAGTTTCCCTTTATTTTTGTGCCAAGTTACTTCCTAAGACCAAATGACCTTGTGAAAGTAGTAGTTACTAGATAAGCTTGGCAAAAAAGGTAGGAAAGCAAGATATCTTCGATGGGAGCTTGAATCAACCAAATTGAAACAAAATCATATCAAGGCATGACAAGCGACATTTAAGACTGAAATATATTCAAGAGAAGTCGTCATAAACTTTATGGTTGAGGATAGCCGGAAGGGGTAATGGAAAAGATGGCGAATTGAGCTGTATTTGGCTTGTGAGCGTTTTCTTCGACAGCTTGAGTTGCTTCTTTTTTTTTTTTTTTTTAGGGACAAAGGGAGGAACTTCTCAAAAGCATAGTGTTCCACTGAATTCAATCCACCAACAGATTCACTCTGAGGATTTGTGAGCCGTAGAGCACCAACCCAAGGCGCAAACGATGGCAATGGACGACTGTGTACTTGAATTATTGTGAATTATTTCGCGCTCTTTGAAAGTCATGGCTTGATAGTCAATATATCTTCCCAAATATCACAAGGATCATTCTGTTTCTTTCAAAATAACGAAGCTAAAGAACGGATGAGACAGAAAATCTTAGGACTCGTGTACATAATCGTGATAAAGGAGGGAGACTTGATAAGAAAAAGTTTGATGAGCTAATAATTGACATGAAAATAATATTTTCTTATAACAAATCTTCTTGAATGTGAGAATGCATAGCTTCTTAATTGTAATTCTTGTTTATTTTGGTTGATTTCTTGATTTTAGTTCACAAAGTTAAAAATTACATTATGATGTGTAGATTTTCTATTTAACAATCTAAACAGCATCTAGCTTCCTTTAAAAGTACTTATGTGGTATGTATATGGATATCTATCTACCAAATATCATTAAAAAAATCGATTTTTTTAATTTAAAATTTTAAAATTATTATTATTTATTTTATTTTCTTCTTTTCTCTTTTCTTTCTTTTTCATCCTCATTCTCCCTTGTTACTTCGCCGACAATGATTTGGCCAAGCTACAATTCAACGAGATCAAGTCTTCGCTCGTCCAAGTGAGCTCGAGCTGCCAAGCTCCGTCGCAGTCAATGAGCTCGAGGCTCGGCCAATCCAAGCAAAGCCCGAGCTCCATCGAGGTTGGCGAGCTCACGGCTCGCCTGAGGCCTCCACGTGCACGTCATTGTCGAGTCTGCAACAAGGAGATTTTCCATTGACCGGAAAACATTTTCTTTAACCATCTATTTTCCGCCATCTAAACATCGGAAATTTCAAAAAATATTTTTCCAGAATGTTTTTCGCAAAACGAACGGACCCTATGCGTCTTGTTTTTATCTCGTTAAAGACCAATTGTTTATAACGTCAAAATTACCCACACACACAGATATATATATTAAATTTATACTTTAAGAGTTCACACGTGTTTGATCTAATAATCTATGAGAGATCCTCACAAACCTTATGCCATTTTTAATTTGCGGTGCGCCCTTAAAAAAGAGTAAATCTTGAAAGTGCTTAACAAAGACCCATGGTAATAGCACATTCCTATGTTTTATTATGAAAAACATGCCTGTTTTGTTAAATAAGTTAAACTAGAAATGTTGGGAATTCCAAAAATAATAAAAACAAAACCAACTTTATACATACATACATATATATATATCATAATGTAAAATTGCTGTCATGCTAAAATTCTCGTGGATAGGTGACATTGAGAAATGTTGGATTATCATCGAAACATATTTGGGGAATAGCAAAATGAAGACTTCTATTGTTCATTGATAAATTTTGATAAATGAAAAACGCTTTTAATCTATAGAAAGATGTGCTTTAACACTATAACTATAACTATGTTATACATATATATTTTGTGTACATTTTATCTTGCCCATGAATTTTATTTTTTCCACGTCCAATTTAAGATCATGTTGTTTTCGAGTGAAATAAATACACAACGGTCGAAATCATGAATTCAAGACCACAAATTGGGGTGGGCGTCTTTCAAATCAAATACTCCTCTAATACCTGTCCTCCACCTTTTTTTTTTTTTTTTTTTTTTTTGAAATCTATTATAGAAAAGATAATATATGAAAGATAGAGACATAAAAAAAAAAAAAAAAAAAAGCCAACGTCTGAAAAATATGTAGGGACTACCTTTAAAGAACTTCAAAATTTAGAATGTGGAGGTTAATGGAAAGACAATCCAAAACATGAAAGTCATCCATTTGTGTAAAATTGAAAAAAAAAAAAAAAAAAAAAAAAACCTATCTTTTACATAAAAACAACTCGTTTTAACTACAAAATCGTGTACAATTAAATTTAGAGAAAAGTAAAAGTAATATGCATCACCTAAGAATATTTAAGGATAAGTTCACGAGCAGAATCCAAAACTTGTGACAAAGATGCTCCTAAAACTTAGATGTAAAACTTAGATGCAATTGAATCTAAATTTTAAATTAATTTCTCTCTCTAGTTGGAAATTTTTATTGTTTTCTTTTTTAAATCTGATTTAATTCAGCTTATAAAACTTAAAAAACACTAATATTTTATTTTAAAAAATAAACTGAAAAGAGAGAGAGAGAGAGAGCGAGAGAGAGAGAGAGAAGCGCAGGGCAGGACGTCGGTGGCCGCCGCCACCACCTATACCGCCCATTGCAGGAGGTGAAGGTCGCTGGCCTGGGGCGAGGGTGGCCAACTCTTGCTAGCTCTGGGCAAGGACGGGCGACGCTCACCGGCTCGGGCGGGGGCACCCATATCTAGGTAACGTCGGTGGTCAACTAGAGTCGGCGAGCCTCGCCAGCCCTGGGTGAGCATTGACGTCACCCAGATTTGAGCACTCGAGCGTGAGCGCAAGCCTAGCGAGGGTCACCGGCCCTCGCTTGGGGCCGGCGAGGCCTCACTCGGGATTGGCGAGGGCCGGCCACCCTTGCAAGGGTCAGCCCCTCCAACGATGGGGGGTGGTGGCCGCAGCGACCCACTCGCCCATCTCTTCTCTCTCTCATAATAAAATTTTAGCTTTTTCAGTTTTTTAATCTCATGTAAATAAGATATTAAAAAGAAAACAATAAAAAAAAATCCAAGGAGAGAGAAATTAATTTAAAATTGCCACATCATTAAATAAATTAATAAATTGAAATTTTAGGACTTTTAGGAATGTTATGGACTTTTCTCATATTTATAATAGAAAATTTCGGGAGTTTTCGAGCAATACAGGAAATGAAGAATAAATGTAAAATATGCCTTGCCTAAGAATGGATTTTTAAGAGAAAAGGAATAGACAGTTATCGATGCAAAGATTTTTCCTTTTTTTTTTTAAACCCAGTTGTGATGGTGACTTCTTGGTGCGTGTTATTCCTATTCACTATCAGGCTATTTTCCAAGAATCCTTTCACATGAACTTGGATGTTTTAGCTATTTCGGCTAATTTTGGCATTTCACGTTTTTACTTGGCATAAAATTTCGATTCATTGCAAAGAAATCACCAAAAACACTAATCAGAATATAAAGAAATGATTTTGTATTTCAATTCTTAGGAAAAAAAAATTATTTCCTTGACTATTGATGTTTCATGGAGTTGTGCTTTATTGTTTGTATATATTTATAATCTTTTATCATAAAAGCATGATGGCAAAATAGTTCTTGATCGGATTTTAAGAAGGTACAAATCACTTTTTAATATATTTATTGAAATTTGATTAATATGAATAGTGATTTATTAAAAATATTTGATAATTTATTAGTTTATTAAAAATTTGTCATTTAAGTCGGCTTTTTATTATTAATTTATGTAATTAGATTATTAAAATTGGAGTATGACCATCTCTAAATATTAATTATCAATTTTGACTATCAATCTGTTTTGATCCAATTTATATGCAATACAAATGTAGTGATGAATACTTGATCCGACCCATATTAACTCCATACTTGACTCAATCAACATTACTAAAACACATAAAATTTAAACAAAAGGTACTTTAACGTGCATATAGCATGTAAATGGTATTTTTAATAGTTTATAAGGTTTTAAATAACATTTTCAACCGGTTTGTGAAACCTTTTCTTTGTTGTAAATTTTTCGAGTTCCGCAATAAAGAATGAATATGGACAAGTAAAATCATTTTGGGGTGAGCATAGTGAACAAACCAAATCGAGAATCGTCAAGGGCGTTGGTCTAATCTTGGTTCATCTATTTTCGGTTTGGTTCCCGATTCCAAGAGGAAACCGGACTGGACCAAACCGACATTTTTTATAAAAAATATTTTCTAAGTTCTTAAAAAATGTAATAAACCCTAAAATAGTAACAGTTCTAGTATTTTTTTTTTTTTTCAAATTTTTGAATTTGTTTTGCTAAGTGGCCGATTTCATTGGCCTAGACCAGTTAGTTTGGCCAATTCTAGATGCCAAAAAATGGGAATTAGTCCTCCGAATCGGGTTCTCAATTACTAGGTGGGATTGAACCGGGAATCAATCACCCCTAAAAATCATATACTAATTTTTACAATTTTCAAAACTTGAAAGATTATGAATCTTTTATTATTTTTCAACTTGAAAAAATAAAATACCATAAGATAAAAGTCAAAAAGAAGTTGCCCGAAAACTCCATTTCATTACTTAGGTTAAAATGAGAGGAAGCCATTCTCATCACCTCTTTTCTCATCGGGACTAATCGTACTCACTCTCCCACCCCACCATTCGCTTTTTTCCCCGAACATACAAAACTCCAGCCCACACGCCTACTCTTTTAGATCGTCACCTACTTGACATGCACATTGATCTCTACTTCATCAATTATAAAATATCCTTTGCAGTTGGGGATCGTGAATGCACAGTCACTCTCCCAACCACCATTCTTTTTTAAAGATTTACTGACTAATAGTTTATAACAAACAATAAGATATAATAGGATATGAATATATCTCATTTTATTGCTATGATTATTGCTATGATTCACCCAACATTGGATAAAATATAGCAAAATTTATGAATTTCAAATCTTATCCTATTCATTATTTGATCTTAGTGTTGAGGATGATGAACAACAAGACTCTCTCTCCCATCATTATTACTATGAATTCACAAGAAGAATATTTCGACTTTCTTTTTTGTTTATTCGGCCTACACCATTTAATTCTTGTGCTTTTTATTAATTGATCATTTAGATGATTAGTTTTGACATGTACCGCACATTTATCTTTATAATCTATGTTTGTACTATGCTAATTATAGCTAACCACCAACCTTGATGTTATTCTTGAGTTATTTGACTATTTGTTAAGACTAGAAAATATTATAAATTTTTTAAATAGGGCTAATACCATGATAAATTCCAAATTGGTAAACTAATAATAAATTGATACACTTGTGACAAATTTACTATCAATTAGTTTATATTAAATTTTATAGTCAAATTATTGAGTTGGATAACATGTGACAATTAATTGATGTACTAATTTTGGGTTTTACCCTCTATTTGTCATTAAATGTGTATTAATTTGTAATTTTTGTGATATTAATTCAATTTAATGGAAATCAACGAAGTGTAAATTCTTACATATATATCACTTTAGTGTTTTTAGTGATCTAAAACTAATTTGTTATGAGTGTATTAGTTTAAAATTTTTGAAGGTTAAAAAATTAGTTTGAGATAAATTTATCATAAATATATCAATTGTGATTTTCATAATATTAACCGTTTTAAATATTAATTTACACCGAATAAAATTTTATTTATTATTATTTTTTTGGTTAGTGAATAAAAGTTTATTTCAATGGGCTTAGAAAATACTATTTTACTAGCCACTCAATTGCTTTAAGCGGATGCACATCAAGTCAAAATCCCCTTCTTCTTTAAACGAGCTTTACCAAATGTCGGAGCATGCTGGTTAATGAATAAATTTGCTATGAATCTAAAGGATGCGGTTTATATATTTTTAGTTCCGGCATTTATTTTTGGGCAAAAATTCAGCATATATTTTCTAACGGATGGTTTTCTGCTAGAACGTGGGCTTTACTGAATTTTATTGTAGATTGTGTAGGGGAAAATTGTGTCCATTTAGCAGGGGCACTTGTCACTAACTCTGTGAATTAAGTCCACCATTGTTTCTAACTTCTTGTGCTGGAAAAATAAGCATTTTATCTATATGTGACTAGCAATCTGATCTAACTAATTATATTAAAAATAAATTTTTTTGACATTTGATTTGTTCAATATGTTGTTGCCCATATGTGGGCCAATGGTGTCAAGATGAAATTGTCCATTCCCAATGTTATTACTTTTATTATTTACCATTTGTAATAATAAACCCTTGCTAGTATTTCTTGCCTTCCATATTTGGAGATGCGGACTAAACAGGAGAATTTTAGAATTGTCGTGTCCATGCTACTATGTAGCAAGAATATTACCTGCACTGCAGCATGGAACTTTTTTTCTTTTGAAAATTATTTGTGGATAATGAACTCTTAAGAAGAAGAAAAGTGCATTTGGATTTACCCTACTCTGGTTCAAGGCCTATGCTTCATTCTCTGGTCAGCCTGCTTACAATCATTGGGATATGCCATTCTACAATTTATTCTTTACATCACTTCCTGTCATGGCCCTTGGCTTTTCGATCGGGATGTTTCTACATGCCTTTGCCTTGAGGTATGCAAATCTATCTATGAGTGGTGCCATATAATTTCTATTGTGAGGATTGATTGTTAGAACAGTGATGTCGCCAGGGACAGCGTTGAACTTGCCGGCGGGGGCACGGAGGTGGCAGTACGTGAGCAGCTGAGCTGTCAAAAGGTTCTCCTATGCTTCCCATAGCTTAGCTTTTTCCCTAGCTCCATCGTTAGTTGTGGGTTCAAAATCAAAATTACAAGATATGCTAATTGCTTTCTGCTCTTGATATGTGGTTGGTGGAGAGAGATGTGAAAAGGGCGTTTATGGATATCACTGATTTAAGTTAATTGGGTATATGACAATCCAAAATAATGGGTTACGAGGGGAATGTTCTTATAGATCACATAATCTATGTAGTAGTATAAGTCATCATTCCTTTGGGGAATGATGTAGAGAAATATGAGGACTCAGATGGGCACATGCATGGGAGACGATGGGGGGTTTGATGATTGCAAGGGAAATGCAATGTGGCATTCAAGTTGCTTGAGAGAGTTGGAATTTTTGAGATTGAAAAGTTACAAAGAGTAAATCTAAGGGGACCATTAGTGGAGATCAAACGCATAAATTTATGAGCTTTCATTTATTCAAGAAATTGATAGGTTGCCAAAAGTGGGCCTTGGACTACAACAAAGAAATAAGTATTGGGAAAGGCCCTCAAGGCCTTTCGATCTTTTTTTGATGTTCATAGAGATCACTTGGATCTAGGAATAGGACCACCTTCTTCCTGAACATAGGACCCTTTAGGTTTAGGACCATTAGTGGAGATCAAACGCATAAATTTATGAGCTTTTATTTATTCAAGAAATTGACACGTTGCCAAAAGCGGGAATGTCTTGGACTAAAGCAAATAAATAAGTATTGAAAAGGCCCTTTTGATGATTTTCTGATGTTGAACCTAAAGGGTCCTAATTTCAGGAAGAAGGTGGTTCTACTCCTAGATCCAAGTGATCACTTGAACCTAAACGTCGTTGAAGATGTCTGTGAAAAAATTAACTTTATTAGATGTTTACGTGCAATCAATCTATTTGTACCGTTTTGTTTTTTTCTCTTAAGTTTTCCTTTTGTCTTCCAAATTTCAGACTATTTTTTGTCGGGTGGGCTAGGTAGGCCTGGCCCACCGTGTCCATCTTCTGGGCGGGCCTCCCCACCGAAATGGTTCCCGTGGTCTTGGCCTGCACCGGCCAGGGTGGACGCTTTGTTACCACTTAGGGTGGGCCTGCCTTCGATCAAAAAAAAGGGGGGTGGGCCTGCCCAATGATCATTTCTTAACCAAAAGAAAAACCCCGTCTCTTTGTCACCAAAACCCGGCCTGGATAAAAATTATGGGTCGGGCACATATTTGTTGAGGTATCAGGTCAGGCATGGTCGTGGAATCCTGCAAGAGGTGACTATAAACCATGTTGTTGTTTCGTGTTTCGTTCAACCGCACTAGATACTCAAGTCTCGTTTGACTCATCAATCTCTGAACTGCTGGTGAGCTCTCTTATCGATTCCACTTATAGGCGGTGCCCCTGTATGAGTGACCGGCCTTTTATTTTTTTATTTATTTCCATGGAAAATGCAAAGCGCAAAAAAAAAGATAAAAAAAACGGCTTGATAAGAACTGCATGCACTTCACAACGACACCGCCAAATGAAGGTTCGAAAATACGCAGGTTAGAGACACGAGAGCAACTCGGCTGTTTTTCTCCTACAAAAACCCTTCTCTTGTAACTTGAACGGTCAAACCCCTCCTCTTCGTCTTTTTCAAGCACAAACCCTACTCCTCTCACTCAACCTCGGCCATCCCCGTTGCGCACATAGCAGACCACCTCCTGCTTCTCTCGTTCTGTATCTGGAGAAATCTCGGGTAAGAGCCCTTCTGTCTTTGCTTTGATCGCAGTGTTTCTTCGAAGCCAACGAGATTTGCTTTCCAGGGAGCGTTTGTAAGCCAACGAGATATGTCAAATGGGAGTTCGATTCATGCCAAAAGGTCTTTTATCTTCTAGCATTTTATTCTTTATATATTTATTTTTGGTCATATCTTGGTGGGCATTGGTGAAGTTTTAGCCTAGTTTTCAATCTATTGAATTGACAAAAAGAAAAAGGTCAGAAACGTGGAAGAAGCCCAAACCCAAGTGCTCCCTTTATTGATAGTTGGGAGGATTTCTATTTGACTTGGACTTGGCTGCGTTGTTCAATTTGTCCATCCAACCTCGGGGCTCAATCATTAGTAATGTAATAGGGAGATAGGTATGAAATGTATGAAACTAAAATGTGAAAATGAAGCCATGTTAGGTAATAGATGAGATAGCTGGAAACTTTGTTTTTTTTTTTTTGAACAGAGCTGGAAACTTTGTTAGATAAGATGAAAAATGAGAACAGATTTCATAGATATGAAAGTGCTATTTTTAATGATAATTCCGCCCCTTGTAATATTTGATTCAATGCTACTTCTTCTAGTAGTGGGAGATACAACATATCTTGTTCTTTTTTGATATGTTTTGATTGTGATTATGGAAATTCTCTTTATAGACAAAAAGAAGGAGAGTGTTAATAAAGAAACAAATCAAATTAGATGTAACAATTCGACAAAAAAAAACAAAATCGAACTTGACAAAAATAAGAAATGGCATTCAAGTTTTCAAAACTATCAAAATATCAAAAAAGGATAGCAGATCATAAGACTAGTGTCAGCTAAGCTCTAGACTTTGTTGTACGGGTGAAGACCAAGAGTCAAAAATGGTGGACAGGAAATGATTGGAGGAAATGCCTTACGTTGGGTACATGGGAAGTATTCATGTTTCTTGGTGCCTCCCGTCTCACTTGAAGTCTTCTCATGGGATCTTTGAGTAGATGCTGCGTCAAAATGAAGTCCAGAAGCTTCATCACTTCCGTCGAAAAGGGTGTGGATGAATCCGGGACCCATGAGAGGCTGAAGCTCGTGCAAATGCCTTCTAGTAGAAAATAAGCATGTAGGGGAAAGCCTCAAAAAGCGGTAAGGTTGCAGAGGAACTCGGTGAAGTTTTGAGCGGTTTAATTTAATACTGACTACATCATGTGAAATTCCTTGCCCTTGCTATTTCTAGGTCCAGCATGCTTGAACTTACAATCATGATGAATTACTTATCTGCCTTCTATTGTTCGATCAGGCATCGCCATATGCCTATGCAACTGCTTCGTCAAATGCCAGACACTAAGGAGGATTTTGAGGACTTCCAAGGGTAAAATTTTATCAGGTGAAGATCGGGTTAAAAACGATGAAAGAAGCGTAAGGTCTAGGGTCCTGCTTGGGGACATGGCAGTGATACAGTTGAAGTTGTTAGTGGTCGGTGAACTAGATCCTCTATTAGAAGAAGAGGCGATAGGAAATAGTGACTACTATTCGGAGTGAGGATTGCCTAAGCTATATCGGGAACTACAGTTCCTGCAGAAGGATAATTTAATCGACCCATTCTCCCGGTTTAGGCCTATGAAGGAATTTGAAACCTAGCTGTTGAAAGATTCTAATATAAATGTGGTCATCCTTGCTATGAACAAGGCTTTCGTTGAAGCATTCAGGAACTTGGAGAAGAGTAACCCCAATGGTTCAGCTCTTATGAAGCATCAACTTCGATCGGCTCAACACTCCAAGCATCTTGCCTGGATCAAGCACTCTACCTTGCGAGATGCCCCCTCTCAGCATTCATAAAGCATAATTTGTAGATGATGATACCCCTTAAAATATATGTCAAGTTTGAGCACTCTGAATAAACACGGTCTTTATTGTAGTGTGGTGACTTTCCTAGAATTTGTGTAGTGCTGCAATTGTTGGTTAGATGTTATGTTGAGGAATTGTTGGGCAAACAAGCAAGCTTCCATCCACTGGTATCGTTGGCAATTGTGTATATGGGGGTTGAATGGCCTGTTATGTGCTGAATTTGTTGGATAGTGTCTTTCCATTTAAGTTTTGTGCTGTTGCATGCACTTGATATTATCTTGTCACTCTTGCATTATTACTTGATCTTTAATAATTTGGCAAAATCTGTCAACTATTATTTTATAATCTATCCACCTCCTATTTACTTCAACATAAGAAAAAGCAAAGTAGTCTTATGGATTGGTTTGTGATTGCATATCATACTCCTTACAGTATCGTTACCACATTAGAGGTTAAACCATCAAAATTCAGGATGTTATATCATTAGCCATAAAACAAAAGGTACAATGCGGACTAAGCGTGGAGGCTCAAGAAATCTCCCTCCATCACCCATCCTTGGACTTTATAAAGAAAAATAACCCAATTGATAAATATGGGGAAAAAAAGTAACACTATGACACACTGTCCCAATTTATAGAGTTGCTACTTGAACAACATTAAATCTATCGATGTTTAAATTATATTCCTCTTTTACTTGAAGTAATAAATCTTATCCAATGTTTTAATCCTATTCCTCCGTATAAAATAAACCTTATCCTATGTTTTAAATTATATTCCTCTTTTATTGTTTGCAACAAACCTGCCTTAAATTAAAGTAATTATTGTCCATCCATTTTAAGTAGTCTGATTTTCTTGAAGAGAACAAATTCCTTTCCATTTATGGACAAAATTCTTTTTTACTCTTTTAGACTTCTCTGGGATAAAAAATGGCCATAAATATTGCTTCGCTTTGCCAAATCCCAAATCAAAGGTATACATGCGATATATTTGTCAAATTATCTGTGAATAAAGTGAGTCCAAGGGAATCAATTTATTCTTTGTTCTCATTATTGCATCGAAAGAGAATATCAGATATCATTGTAATCGCGTGAACTTGCGAACTTACGAACCGACCATAGTCAGAGTAGGGAAAAAAAACAACAGAAGTAATTTGCACGAGCTATTTAGAACAGGAGACATCCATGTTAAACCCTCTTGCTAGCCTAAATTGCACAAAACTCGATTTTCGGATTATTGCAAATTTACACCTTAGTTTATAGTTCACAGAAATTACGAAGAAATGATAGGTTGGTAATTATCGAGAAATTTGTCTACGAAATTAGTTTCGTTACTCTCATTTATCGAACAACTCAACTTGTTCGTAACAAAATTCTTTATTAGAAGATAATTGTAACATTCAAAGACAAACCATATTACCTCACTTTCCTATGTACCGATTTCCTAGTAATTCCTTGACTTATCTTTTTCTCTCAACCACCTAGAGAAAATTATGAAAAATGTCATAAATCTATTGTACGGTGGCTAATTCAATTCTTAGTTTTTTTAATTTTGCCAATTTAGTTCTAAACCTTTTGACGATTACCCAATGTAATCATTTCAACCAATTATTATTGAAAGTTGCTAACATGGACATCAACCATCCTATGTGGTACGATTAGTGTAGACATGCACGGTTTTTGTAATTTTTAGAAAAATTATGATTTTTTTTCCCTTTCTTAAGCTAGATTAGCGAGACCTTAGACTAGGCGAGGCAACCCTAGGGCCAGTCACTTTAGCTGGTGATCAACAAGGCCCGGCGACTAGCTAAGCAAAATAAAAGAAAAATGGAAACTTAAAATGATTTACAACCTAAATTAGCGAGAAGTCCTGCTTTTATAAATCGTCAAAAGTTTTATGACTTATTTGAAAAATATATCACTAAATTAATATATGTACAATATGTTTAGGAATCTTTTGTCAATCATCTCCAACCGCCTACTTCGCTACTCCCACTTTAATTTGTCACATAGAAATTGTATGTTCTCTTATCATAGTTAACTTGTTACATGTCCATGCACACCTAAAGAGGCCAATAATACTAACGATTTTGACACGTAATTAGCAAATAACTAGTAAAGCGATTTAGCTAGAGAAATCTAAAGCATTTGATGCACCTATTAAAGTATTCATTAGAATTTTACAGGTAACTTTTGTTTAATTTATAACTTAAGTGGTAATCTTGGCCTCTCTTTAATTCGGACGTGTTGTGTATGAGCCCATGCAAGAATTTATGCAGCCAATCACACATGTTCAATGCACACCAAAAACATCACATGAGCAAATATAAATAAAGGGATAAGTGTACTAGAAGTCCTACAACTTCTCACGAAAATGCATTTGAGTCCTAAAACTTGCAAAAAGTGCAAATAAGTCCTCAAACTTGTCAAAATGTTTCATTTGAGTCCTAAAATCAACCCCATTAGCCTTTTCCATTAAAAATGCTGACATGGCATTTAAAATTAATTTTTATTTCCCTCGTGGCTTTGTTAATGATTTTTTATTCATTTTATAAAAAAATTAGATTTAAAAACTAAAAATTGGATTTACTAATTTTATCTTATTTTCAACAGAAAAAAAAAAAGAAAAAAAGAAAATTTATTTAAAAAAGAAAACAATTTTTAAAAAATGGCAGCATCATCGGGAGGGGCCGGCGATGCCGGGTGAGGCTTCCCCAGCCCCGGTGAGGGCTAGTGAGCCTTGCCAAGCTCGGGTAAGGGTGCCCAAATCTGGGCACGCCGGCCCTCGCAAGGGGCCGGTGGCCGTCGCCCGGCCTGGGCGAGGCATCGCTGGCCCTCGCGGGGGGCCAGTGATCGTCGCCCGGCCTGGGCGACGCCTTGTTGGCCCTCGCTCGGGGCCAGCGAGGCTCCCCAAATCTGGGCGAGCCTCGCTGGCCCCAAGCAGTGGCCGGCGGTAGTCGCCCGGCTTGGGCAAGGTGTCGCCAGCCCTTGCGAGGGCCAGCAATCGTCACTCAGCTTGGGCGATGCCTCATCGGCCCTCACTTAGGGCCGTCAACGAGCACCCTCGCTTGAGCTTGGTGAGGGTCATTGGCCCTCGCCTGGGGCCAGCAAGACCTCGCCCTGGCTGGGCGAGAGCCGGCCACATGCGCTTAGGGCGGCGACCGTCGCCGGCCCCTCCGGCGACAGTTGCCATTTTTTTTTTTTTTTGAACTGTTTTCTTTTTAAATAAATTTTCTTTTTCTTTTTTTGGTTGAAAATAAGATAAAATCAATAAATCTAATTTTTAAATAAAAATCATTAAAAAAATCCACATGGAAAATAAAAATTAATTTTAGATCTTTGCGTCGGCATTTTTAATGGAAAAGGCTAACGGTGTTGATTTTATGACTTAAATGAAATATTTTGACAAGTTTTATGACTTATTTGTACTTCTTACAAGTTTTATGACTCAGATGCATTTTCGTGACAAGTTTTAGGACTTCTTGAGCACTTATCTCTATAAATAAATAAGAGAATAAATAAAATACTGTTGAATCTTGTCTCAATATCATCTGTCCAAATTTCATCGACCATTGAACTAGGTTCCCAAACTCCAGCTAAATCGATCTGACCACATTTGTACCCTCATTCACATGGGCCCAAATTTTAGTACCCCTTAAACAAATTAAATATGGCGATTAGAAAAACACCAGGAAAGGTATCACGAAAATCTCTATCCTATCCTCTCCATTTGGCCTATAATTAATAATTCTACTATTAAATAAAAAAAATGCCAAATAATGTATTACCAAAATCTCTTCTCTATCCTCAACTTTTTGTCTATAATTAATCGTTTTACCAAATAAATAGAAAAATAACGAAAAAGGAATTAGAAATCTCTATTTGTATCCTCCCTATCTAGTTCATAATTAATAATTTAACCAATTAAAGAGACGATTTCAAAAATGATATTATAAAAATCTCTCCTTATCCTATCCATTTGGCATGTGATTAAAATTTTTACCAAATAAATAAAAACCATGCCAAAAAAGGTATTACGAATCCTCTTCATTTGGCTTGTAACTTGGAGTTTGGGAACACAATTCAGTGGTTGGTGAAAGGTATCATGAAAATCTTTGTCCCATCCTCTCCATTTGTTATGTAATAATAATTCTACTATTTAATAGAAATGCCAAAAAAATGTATTACCCAAATCTCTTCTCTATCCTCACCTTTTCGTCTGTGATTAATAATTTTACCTAATAAATAGAAACAACGAAAAGGTATTAAGAAAATTTCTATCTATATCTTCCCTATCTAGTTCCTAATTAATAATTTAACCAATAAAAAGAAAATTCCAAAAAAGATATTACAAAAATCTCTATCCTTATCCTCTCCAGTTGGCATGTGACTAAAAATTTTACCAAAAAAAAAAAAAAAAAAAGCCAAAAAGGTATTACGAATCACTATCCTCTTCATTTGGCCCGTAGCTTAGTAATAGATTAAAAAAAAAAAAAGATAATGACGAATTTCACGGTAAGGACATTTTCAAGGGCACTCTTGCCTTTTCACACAGGTCAAATCATCTCATTCCTATGGTCATTACCGCCTCTATTTTGCACTTTTCTAATTTATTCATTGATGAATTTTATTAAGTCGTTCATAGTTTGTAATTTTTTCAATTTTGGTGCACTAATTTCCATAACATTTAACAATATTTTTTCATTTTGTTCCTTGCACCACTTTGGCACCTACCAATATATCCTATTTATGAGGGAATCCTTGAACTTCGAGAGGTCCAATTTATTCCGCGTATGAGTTCAATTAATTTTGGGAACGAGCAATCATTCCGTTGTCATGCTTAAGGTGTATTTAATATGTAGATTTTTCAATTATAGTACACTAACTAATTATAATTGAAAACGATTTTTGTCCCTTTGTTGCTTGTCATCACTATGCCCCTTGCCGATAGCACCTCCGTTTAGGATGGGATATCCGAACTTTGAAGATTCAATTAATACCCCACCTCTTGCCATCGCATTCTTGTGCATAAATATTTTACCTTTCATGCTTCACCGATAGATTTTACACCGATCATTTACCGGATTTTATTAACGACGCTTTTAAGGTATTTTCATGTTTAACGTCCCAATCATGCATCTCGAAAGGAAGAAGATAGTTTGAAAATTATAAATTCATGTATTTTGATGATTAACAAGCGTTCCTGAAGATTTGTCGACAAAATGCCAATATTTACTTCTGGTAGAACATTTTTAGTGAATTTTTATTTAATTATTTCCAGGGAAAATGGCAAGCGAGAGCGGTTCCCTTGCCTTTCTTCTATAAAATCCTTCTCCTGCAACTCAAATCCCATTCTGCATCTTCGTCAAGCAAAAACCCTACTCTCATTCAACTCTGCCATTCACGCCGCTCACTCAATCAACTCTCGTCTTGCTCAAGTGCAGATCCACCTCTGCTTCTCTGCGTTCCTCGCTCGCTTCTTGTCCTTATCTGATTCCTGTAGCTGGAGAGATCGTGTAGGAATCCTTCTTCATCTTTGCTTTGATCTGGGTGTTGCTTGAAGCCAACATAAACAAACGCATGCTTTCGTTGCTTAGCATTAGATTGTCGACTTTCTCGGTTCGTGTTCCGCCACTCTCTTTGTTTTCAAAACCCTTTTTCCTTCATTCAATGACCCGACCTCAAAAATCTCTCGTTGGTGTTTTGTTTTGGTGATTAACGAGTACCTTTTCTGCAATTGTCACTTCATTGACTAAAAGCTTTGGATCTTCACCGGTTCTGCCGTTTTATTTATTTTGAATCGATTCGTTATTTTATTTTAACGCATTCTTTTGGGACGTACCAGCTTCGGTCAAGGATGTCCAACTCCATGCCTCAACGTCGGTCACCGACTGTACACAACGCTCCTGATGCGGTCGAGCAGGAATCGACCATCCCACAATCGATCTCAACCGTCTAGATCTGAACGATCCGAGGGAAGATCAGGATTTGGATTCGTCTGACTCCAATTGCGAGAGCGTCGTCTCCATCGATCAATCTGGCTTAGCTTTGGTGCCGTTCATCAACAGTGGGTTGACCAAACTCAGCGAGGAAGACAAGGTCTACCGCTTTCTCAAGGAGAAATTCATTTGGCGGCTAGGTGCGCTTGAGGCGCAAGTTACCATTGTGGCGATCCACTGGAACTACTATTCTAGCGTCTCTGCCAAAGCACGGGCACAAGTGTTTCAAGATAGCTTGCAGGTAGTGCAGAAGAAAGGCATCAACTGCAGAAGAAAGGCATCAGCAGCGACGCCAACGAGAGGTACGCATGATATGCGACCTCGAGGGAAGGGGTGTCCGAGATCTTCTCCAATTGCTTTGGCTGCAGTGAGAAGCCTGAGAACAGTGGCCTGTATGGTTGCGGCCGCCGTAAGAGAATATCTCTTGATATGTGCAACATCAGGAACTAGTCAAAGGAAAGCACACTAGAAAGCTCGAAAAGTTTGCACGTTGTTCCGCAATAACATTTTGGTAGAGCAAGTACTTCCTTTTCTGAGCTCAAAAATGCAATTACCATGTGTAAGAATAGACATAATTTGGCCACAGAAAGAGTGATTAAAGCTCTAAGGCTCTATAGAAATATTTGTTGTGAGTTCTAAAAGTAGGTAACAACAGTACGTGTTACCTACTTTTAATTTTTCTTGACAGAGATCACAACAAATATCTCTGTAGAGACTTAGAGCTTTAATCACTCTCTTTGTGGCCAAATTATGTCTATTATTGCACATGGTAATTGCATTTCTGAGCTTAGAAAAGGAAGTACTTGCTCTTCCAAAATGTCATGAAAATCTATCCTCTTAATGCACGCACTCTCTTTGCCTACTCTTGATTTTTTTCCCTAGAGAGTAAACGTAGCATGACATAACCTTTCGTCAGCACAAGTGTAAATGGTGGAGCAAGGAAGATCACGATTCATATTGGCAAAGAAGGCACATCAATGACCACAACAAGGAAGATCTCAGATAGTGTAAGGTCTCCCAATAGCATGCCATCCAGAAGGTCAAGTTTGGCATTAACGTCACCAATGTCATAGGGCAGTAGGCTTCATAGATTGAGTTCAAAACAGGAACAAATCTAGCTATAATACCAAGTTAGAATGTGAGAAAATTTCAAATTGTGTTTTGCTTTATTAAATAATGCATTGCATTAAACGGGTACACTTCTTTAGTGTTCTCCATTTGCTTGACATGGTTTTATAACGTTCTTTGTCTTGTGCATTGGGATCTCCATATCTTCAAATGCTAGAAGCTAAATAGATATGTATTTTTCAATAATCAAGAAATCCTAATCAAATATACCCCATAGATACACAAATGAAAGGAAAATTTTGAATATAGAACGGAATGATTTTGAGGTATAGTGGTAAGATGAGTAAAGGATTAAACATAACAAGTACCAAAGTAAATGGTTGCGCAATGGCAAGATTGTTCAAAAGAAAAGTAACTTAATGATTGTGTTCTCTTTGAATGTCTATTGTATTTTTTTATTTACATATAATTTCAATGTTGAATAAATGAACACTCGAAACCTTTCAAATGACATAAATATCCTTACGTATAAAAGCACCGTCAATTATGTGCCCTTAATTCGTTTTCATGGAAATAAGTAGGTTCGGATATTTTAAAATGAAGTACCAATCCATCATTTCCTCAAGGGGCTTTGGAGACTGAAAGCCCCTTAGAATGTTGAATCAAATGCACCCTATGTGAATGGTTTGGATGTCGCCAGACAATCTAGACGAGGCTTTTTTGAACTCTTGGAGAACCATTGCAGTCCGTTTTCTCAATATGTCTCCAGCATGAACCCACTTTGTCAATAATTTCTCTGTAAATAGATCTTGTAAACATTGCAGAGACAACAATTTTTCGTGTATATGGATTGATGGGAATTGTCATAGCACTTTTGTCTATGTTGTGTGTAGGGCATGTCTTGCTTTATCATGAGTTAGGGTGCATTTGATTTAAATTTTAGAGAAAACACTTGGGAAAATGTAAAGGCCTTTAGCCTAAAAGGGTTTGGTGAAATGCATAAGATTACCTAGGCTGCAAAGATCTAGTGTGTGAACTAGCTCAGCTGATGGATTCGCTTGTTGGCCTACATTGGACTGACTTGCCACGCCTAAAGTTTAAACTCTGGTCAATGTCGATTGCACCACCAATTTTTTGGTCACTTGAACATTTTCTTTTCTTTTTGGGGGTCGATCACTCGAACTTGACTCTTCGTAGAAGCTTTACGGCCCATTCTTTGACTTTATTGATTTTTCCCTCGCAAGCACTGACTTATGCTGTCTGTTTGCTCGCCTGAATTCCAATTCGGTCAAATGAGGTGAATTGCTCATAGTTGTTATTGATGAGGTTGAACTCGCCAAAACTGTTGCCCTTGTGAAGCATGTGAGCCTTGTTCACAACTTCCCAGGGCGATTTGTCAGCTAATACTTCAATAGTGGCAGCTCATATGCATATGAGTGGAGGGAACGAGCTTCGCCTTCTCGCTGAAAGCAACCGAGACACGTCTTGTCAAATCCTATTCTTGTGAAGTAAATTACGTTGCCTTCTTCAACGTAAATTCCTGTTACAATCAATAATCAGTATGTGCAATTTTAAAAAAGAATCACTTGTCCAAATTGTAACGGTAGAATCAGCTAGTTAAAAAGGGAACGAGAAGCAAATAGATGTCAATGTCCAAACCATGAACTGTTCGTGGTTTTGTGACTTGTCCCTTACGGAAATCCACGTGCAATTAAAATGAAAAAGTTCTCGCAATATGAACAGCCCTTGAGATGTAAAGATAACGCCGAAATGATATATCGAGCACATAAAACTACTGTTCTTTGGCAAAAATGAAAGATAAGAAAGGATAATTTAGTCGAGCCACCTACCCATAACCATAAGAAGAAAAAGTAATGATAATGGAAAGGAAGAAGAGGATCAATCACTAACCATGATGGGTGCATAAGCCACGTAACCGATAAGCGTTGATGTGATCCCAGGTTTCAGATCTTCTTGTCTTGCCACATTCCATGTCAGTAGCATCAATGGTATACCTTGTCGATCATCTGAGCCACCATTTTTCTCTCTTTCGGGGCCCTTCTTCACTCTCTTGGACTCATGCGCTCGAGCTGGTCTTGGATAAGCTTTGAAGAAAGAGAGGAGGAAATAATATCAAAAAAAGTCATAAATCAATTATAATTATGTCAATTTAGTTATAAACTTATTATTTTTTTTATCAATTCAGTCGTAAATCTCTCACTAACGTCAATTCAGTTCACTGGTCAATTTTGACCAGTGGGCGCTACCTGGATGCAACTGCTTGCTGATTGCTTGATCAATGCCGACTTTAGGCTGCTTCTGCTTGGCCAGAACCGCCTCCTGGGACTGCTTCTTCTTCCTCGCGAAAATCGAACCACGGGCAGAGAAGGCCCACTTGGAGCTTCACCTGCAAGCCATCCGAGAAAAGAAAACAACGGCGAAGGCGAGCAACGACGGTAGTAGCACGCCCCGTTTCGATTTCGAACTACATAGGAGGACCAAGGCAAAGGAGCTGACCTGGTTCGGGCGCTGAAGAGGAGGCGGAGGCTTCTGGGCGGCGCTCGGAGGAGAGGCGCGCTGTTCGCCGCATTCTGGCGGGATAGAATCGCGGGAACTAGTCGGCGAACGCAATCGACGCTGAAGAAGTGGAAGATGAAGCGACGACGCGAAACATTTCGTTCGTTCTATTTTTCTTTTCTCTGTTTTCTCTTTTTCCGGGAAACAGGAAAGGTGTGTTTTCCCTCCGCAGCTCCGGTGATTTTCACGTTTTCGTACCAGATTTGCTAGAATAATAACCGGTTATTGTGGGCATAAATTCTTGAGATTGAGTGGAGTCCATAATAATTTATAGTTATTTATATTTAATTCTTTATTATTCAGAATATGTTCTCATTCTTATACAGTAAATAAAAAATTGCCATTCAATCATTTTTTTTTCTTTCATAAAGAAATGATATCGAAAAAGTTATCTATAAAATGACGGAGTGATGGTAAAATATGTGTCACAATACTTTTTGCAGAAAATCAACGAACTTTCTTGACCAATTTTGAATTTTGACTGTCTTTCTTTTCTTTTTTTTTCGAGATTTGTCTAATTATTTATTACAAGCTCAAGTTAAGAGATAAAACGATAAGAAACAAATCGAAATCGGTTGAGATTTCGAAAAACAAATCAAAGTGGTTATATCCACATGATAAGTAACAAATCTTCATTCATTCATGAAATCTGGTGGATCAATGAGGTGATTTTTTTTTTTTTCCTCTTTTGTTTCACTATTCTTAATTATATATTTTTTTCTTTATTCATTTGTTTGACATTGGTCCTAATTTTAGATCATCTAAGAGATCTTTTAAAGCAATTTGATTTGAGCAAAAGGACTAAGAAGCCAACTCATCACATAGTTATTTTGTTATTTGCTGCAAAGACAATGTTTTCAGTGTTTTTTTCATCTTTTACATTTAATATATTTATATAATAACATTAATGATTTCTTATACTTGTAATTATTTGTATTTCAATATCTAAGAGACCTTTTCTTTCTTTGTGTTCAAGAAAATTGATTCTATCAGCCCTTTTGTGATTTTGTCTCTCAATTCGAACTTGCAATAAGGAAACACAAAAATCAAAAGCAAGAAAAAGAACATAGGATTAAAAAATGAGATAGTTGAAGAAGTTTTCGGTTTCCCAAAAAAGGTGCTGTGGTTGAAGTTTGACCATCACTTCATCATTTCACATATGACAGTCATGCTAGTAGGTCCATTTCCACATGGTTATAGCCTAATGTGCAGTGTGATTACTTCATAAATTTTATCCTAATGTATAATACGATCTATAAATTTTTTATTTGTTCATCATAATTAATGAACAATTAATACATATTCAATTTGATCCCTCAATAACATGAAAATGTTCGACAACATGAAGCTATTTAAAGTCGTCCTTATATAAATTCAAATTTATTGATAACCATATTGAACAATCTAAAAATTCTTGCCAACTTATGGATAGAAGAAATCATTTGTGTCATTATCCCTTACAACAAAGATAGCTTTTTTTTTTTTTTTTTTTTCGTTGGTAATTGACAACTTGAAATATCTTTTTTTCTTTTTTAAATCTATGATTTTTCGTATTGAGCTAACCAACAAAATTTGAATTTACTTTCATCACCTTTCATCGATATTTCACAATCTAAATGCTCGATTACCCTCAACAACAAAATATCATCTAATCATGCATACCGTTCTCACTTTAGTTAATTTTTATTTAAAATTTCAAAAACCCTATCCTTTTTTATCAGGTAGCCTCATAAATATATATATATATATATATATATATAGGAAACAACCATCATGAACCGGAGCGCGCTTGCAGGTGAGCCTTGTCCATGGCAATCAACTACATTCGCGCGTGAGAAGCAAGCGCCCGTACGCTCTCTCCTCTCGCTGCACCAGTGCTTCTTCCATCTTTTTGATCGCCTGAAAATCTGTTTGCTGTATTACTATCGGCATTTTGAGTTTTTATAGTGTTCTGATGAGGGTTTTGTGTTTAGCGTGGTGAGAGTTGAAGAAAAGAACGTGCGTCTCTGGGGTGTTTTTCATTGTTTAGCGAGCAAAATTGTGTCTTTTGATGGAGTTTTTGTTTGTCACGGAGGAGAGGAAAACGATCAAGCTTTAATTTTTATTTTATTTTATTTTTCCTCGTTAGAGAAATCTGCATTTTTCTGTTTGACTCTCTCGTTATTACGAATATGTATTCTTCTGGGTCTTGTCAAAGGGCGCTACTTAAGTATACGGAGGAAATGTGTTGATTTTCAATGCATTATTTACACGTGCCAGCATGAGATAGACAGTAGTGCCTTGGAAAGCACAAACATCCCTCAACTCATGACCGAGTGTTTAACGACTGTTCCAAGGCACTCACTGACAAAAAACTCTTGACGTGCGGACCCCTGGAGTGCCATAACTTTGGCCAAAGGGACACTTAAGTGCCATAACTTACGAAAGGTACATTTAAGTGCCACATTTTAAGAAAAGTGGGACACCTAAGTGCCATCTCCGGCTAAGTTGGCCGGAAATCATACATGGCATTAAAATATTAATATTTCTCGCTGATGTGTCTCATGGGAGAGCCGAGTCGGCTCGAATTGGCCAAAAACGACGTTTTGACATCATTTGAATTTTATAATAATATAAAAATTATTTAAATTAAATTTAAAATAAATTTATTTTTAAATAACTTTATTTAAAACATTTTAAAAAAATTTAGAAACTTTAAACATTAAAAAAATAAAAAAGAATTAAAAATTTACAAAAAATTTACAAATTTACAAAAAAATTAAAAATTTACGAAAATATTTAAAAATTTACAAAAAATTTACAAAATTTACAAAAAATTTAGAAAGTTACAAAAAAAATTACAAAAAATTACAAAAAATTTACAAAATTTACATAAAATTTAAAAAATTTAGACAAAATTTAAAAAATTTTAAAAAATAATTAAAATTTACAAAAATTTAAAAATTGAAAAATTTACAAAAATTTAAAAATTGAAAAATTTTAAAAATTTGCAAAAATTTTAGAAAGTTAAAAAAATTTACAAAATTTATAAAAAATTTACAAAATTTAAATAAAATTTACAAAATTTACATAAAATTTACAAAATTTACATAAAATTTACAAAATTTACAAAAAATTCAAAAAATTTACAAAAATTCAAAAAATTTACAAACAATTTTAGAAAGTTACAAAAAATTTTAAAAACTTACGAAATTTACAAAAATTTAAAAAATTTACAAAAATTTCAGCCCTCAACCGGCACCCTTTTCTTTTTTTTTAAATTGTTTTTTTGTCACTTTTTAATTTTGCAAATGTTTTAATTTCTAAAATTTAATTTTAAAAATTTTTAAATAAATTTTTATAAATTAAAATTAATTAATTTTCTAAAATTCTTAAAATTTTTAAAATTTTCTAAAATTTTTTGAATTTTTTGAATTTTTTAAATTTTAATTTATTTTTAATTTATTTTGAATTTTTAAATATTTTATAAGATTTTTTTAGAATTTTATAAATTTTTATAGAATTTTAAAAAATTTTATAAAATTTTTACAAAATTTTCTAAATTTTTTTAAAATTTTTATATTTTTTAAATATTTTTATATATTTTAAATATTTTTAGTTTTTTGAAATTTTTTAAATTTTTAAAAATTTAAATTTTTTTATATTTTTAAATCTTTAAATAAATTTAGTTTTAAATTAATTTTTATTAAAATTTTGGCCACATCGGCATTAAAACGACGCCGTTTCACACTTGCTTCAGGAAAATTGACACGTTAGCATTTTGGCCGGATTTTGGCCGGATTGGCACTCAAGTGATCCATTTTACTCCGATTTTGGCACTTAAGTGTACCTTTCGTAAGTTATGGCACTTAAGTGTCTCTTTGTGCAAAGTTAAGGCACTTGAAGCATTCTTTTGCCAAAAACCCTTCTTGTATAATTTATACTGGTGGATAGCTTGTTGGATATTTTCTGTTTTTCATTTTACAAGATGGATATAGGAAACTCATGCTGAAGCACTAAGTTCGCAACTAGTTCTCATCTTATCTGTCATCATTCTCTTTCCTTATCCATTGTTTTTGGTAGTTCGCAACTGGGTAGCCTTGTTAAATTTCTTTGCAAATTTACTGTTCTTTTTATGCTCACATTAGATCAAGGAAGGGGACCCCTGCACAAAGCATAGGAGGCAACAATGGCTTTATCAAGTGTATCCCCAACTGAGGATGCTTTGTCGGGGCATTTCTGGAATACTTGGTTGATCCTGTGATTCCAGCTACATCTTCTGTACGAGACTCTCCATCACCTTCTAAGCAACAATGGGTCGCAAAGCGAGGTCGTTTTGGGGAAGACATCTTCTTGACGATCACTATTTTTGGCTTTGTTGTGATTTCCATTGCATTAATTAAATTCTTCTTATCTACCTTGCATTAATTATATTCTTCTTATCTACCTAGCTGCATGATCATCTTTTATATGTACCTCTATTTTGAATGCTAGTTGTTGGAAGTAGTTAGGGGTGATTGGTTGGTCCAAGGTTCCCAATTTTGGGAACCGGTGCTCTTGGAATCAGGTGCTCTTGGAATCAGGAACTGGACCAAACCGGATTCGATTCTCGAGACTGTGAAGAACAGACGAACAGGAAGGAGAGACAGAGGAGATGAAGAAACGAGCTTGACAAAGATGAAGACTCAAAGAAAAAGGAATGATCTTGAGCTTCTGTATTTGGTTCTCTTGCTCTTTAGAAAGAGAGAGAGTAAACTTCATAAAGTGTATCTTATATCCGTTCTTTGTACATTCAGTATTTATATGCGAGCGAGAAACAAAACTTGTACAACTGTTTTAACAGAAATGAAAACAGAAGAAGGGAAAATAACAGAACACGGAAAGTATTCAGTTTTGACTTAAAACTGAATATCTATTATTCAATGAGCACGTGTTGTTGATGTAACTCATGCTTTCTTTGTTCTTCTTTTCTTTATCCTCACAAGTAGAGTTGAGTTTATCGTTTCCATCCTTGATTGAATCATTAGCACCAGCATTTGTTACTGCACTTCCCAAACCAGCAGTTTGCCTTGCCTTACTTCCCCTGTTTGCACCAGAACTTAACTCCCGAACATCAGTATCTAACTTTGACTTTAATTTGAACTCCTTTACTTCATTTTCCTTGTTTCCATCCGAGCTTGGCTCTTGATCTCCAGCATTTGTTTTCGACTTTGGCTTATATGCTTTAACATCCCCCCGCAAATTGGGAAGGGGTAAAGAACCAATGCCCAATTTGGTACGAATGTCAAAATGAGCAAATCGTGAGATAGGTTTTGTGAAAATATCAGCAAGCTAGTGAGTGCTTGGAATATAACACACATTGAGAGAGCCAGAAGCAACCTTCTCTCGTACAAAATGAAAGTCAACTTCGATGTGTTTGGTGCGGGCATGTAAAATGGGATTAGCAGTAAGAGCAATAGCAGACTGATTATCACAAAATAAATGAGTTGGTGAAGAAAGTGACAGACCAATATCACGAAGAACAAAGCTGATCCATGTCAGCTCAGCAGTTGCAAAGGCAAGGGCACGATATTCTGCTTCAGTAGAAGATCGACTAATAGTAGACTGTTTCTTTGCTGTCCAAGAAATGAGATTAGAGCCGAGTAATGTACAGAAGCCAGTTGTAGATCGTCTAGTCTCTGTGCAACCAGCCCAGTCTGCATCTGAAAAACCATAAAGTTGTTTGGAGCTTCGAGAGTGAAGAAAGATACCACAGCTGATAGTTCCTTTAACATACCGCAGAACCCTCTTTAGGTTATGAAAGTCTGCAACAGTCGGTTGCTGCATTTTCTGGCATAACATGTTTGTAGCATAAGCAATATCAGGACGAGTCAATGTTAGATATTGAAGACCACCAACAAGACTTCGATATTCAAGAGGATTAGATAAGGGAATGGAATCAGATTGCAGGACATATGGTCTCTGAGATAGTGGAGTAGAGATTGGTTTACAATCAAGCAATTTAGCCCGAGTTAAAAGATCGATTGCATATTTGGTTTGACAGAGAAACAAATCAGTAGAGTTGCGTTTAGCTTCAATGCCAAGGAAGTAGTGAAGATATCCTAGATCTTTCATGTGGAACTGAAGGCTTAGAGAATGAATTAAACTTGAAAGTAATGAGGGTGAGCTCCCAGTTAAGACAATGTCATCCACATACAGTAAGAGAAGTATCGTGTCTTGTCTCATTTGCGAAGAATAAACGAGAGAGGGATCGGTTGAGCTGCAGACAAAACCATTTTCAAGTAAGAAGGTACTAAACCTATCAAACCATGCACGAGGAGCTTGTCGAAGACCATAAAGAGATTTCTTGAGGAGGCACACATGATTAGGTGTTTGTGACTGTATGAATCCAGGAGGTTGCTCCATGTAAACTGTTTCAGTCAATGTGCCATGTAGGAATGCGTTCTTGACGTCAAGTTGATGAATAGGCCACTGATTCATCATGGCTACAGATAGGACTAACCGAATTGTAGCATGTTTAACAACTGGGCTGAAAGTTTCAGTAAAATCTACACCTTCTTCTTGGTGAAATCCTTTAGCTACAAGACGAGCTTTTAACCTGTCAAGACTTCCATCAGATGTTAATTTGGTTTTAAACACCCATTTGCAGCCGATCACATTCATGTCAGTTGTTCGAGGAATTAAATCCAGGTATGATTATGATGCAAAGCATCCATCTCTTCTTTCATAGCTGTGTACCATCCTTGATCAGCTAATGCTGACTTAACTGATCTAGGTTCAGCAGGTACTTTGTATTCAGCAAGACAAGCATATTTAGGATTAGTTTTGATAATTCCAGATTTTGACCGAGTCTGCATATGGTGAGATGTAGGTGTACCGTGTGAAGTAGAACTAGTAGGAGCATGGTTGATATTGTTTCCACCCAAGTGAACAGCTTCAGGATGAGTTATAGAGCTAGATATTTCCTGATCTTGTGAAAAGCAATGATCCTGATGAGTAGGAACTTCAGCCTGTGTTGTTGTAATGGAAGTAAGGTTGTCCTGTTCTTCAGGAGGCAAACAGGATGAAGTAGAATGATTGATGCCATTATTATGCAGTTGTTGTATAGAATCTTGTGTAGATGAAGAGATATCATTTCGGCCTATTGGATCCATAAATTTTACCTCTTCTGTCCATAGTCGATATAGTGTTGTATAGGATGTGTTCTCTGTCACACGGGTCTTAGTGAAAGGAAAGAACCTTTCATCAAAGATAACATGTCTACTTATGTATATTCGACCAGTAGTAGGAACAAGACATCTGTATCCTTTGTGACGTTCGCTATATCCAATGAATATACAGGTAAGAGACCGTGGATCTAGCTTGTGTTGAGCATAGGGTCTGAGACAAGGAAAACAAGCACAGCCAAAGACTCTGAGATGATCATAGCTCGGTTCTCTCTGATAGAGTCTACTATATGGTGATTGCATCTGTAGCTTTGGTATAGGAAGCATATTGATGATATAAATAGCTGTCAGGAAGGTATCAACCCAATATTTTAAAGGAACTTTAGCATGATAGAGCATAGCTAGACCTAACTCAACAACATGGCGATGCTTTCTTTCAGAAACACCATTCTGTTCTGGTGTATAAGGGCAGGACACTTGTTGTTTAATGCCATGGCTGTGTAAATGTGTCTGAAACTTGTGACTAACAAATTCACCTCCACCATCACATTGGAAGGTCTTGATTTTGCAGTCAAGTTGATTTTCGACCTGTTTCTGAAACAGAATAAAGATGTCATAGAAGTCTGTTTTTGCTCTCATCGGGTAAATCCAGCTGAACCGAGAAAAATAATCTACAAGGATGACATAATACTTGAAGTTTTGAAATGAAATGACTAGTGAAGGTCCCCAGTTATCGCAGTGCACCTTTTCTAAAGGTGTAGATGTTACAGATTCAGACAATGGAAATGGTAGAGTAGTATGTTTTGCAATTTGACAACTTCGACATATATTATGTATTCGAGTGTTACAGTAAATGTGTTGTTGATTTTGCAGGTACTGCAGTGTTTTCAGATTGGTGTGAGCTAAACGCTGATGCCATAGATCCTCTCCTAGAGCTCTGTGTCTCTGAGTTAGAAATGCTTCTATGGTGTGAGAATCAACTCGGTACAATCCTTTAACCTTCCTTCCAAGCAGCAGAGTTGTGTTGGTGTAATTGTCCTTAATGTATACACCAGTTTTATCAAAAACAAAAGAACATGGATAATCATCCGTTAGTTTCGATACAGATAGAAGATTCTTCTTTATATCAGGAACAATTAACACATCATTCAGAGGTAATGAATCCACTTTAGTATGCAACAATGTATCACCAGTATAGATGATAAGCAAGCACGATCCATTTCCAATCATCACTGTATCAGTTCCATGGTATCCATAAGGATTATGAAGAATACCAGAGTTGGCTGTAATGTGAGCTGTTGCACCCGTGTCTGGATACCACTCATTTCCACTTGAATCTTCGATGTGTAGGGCTGCTAAGGCTGTTGGAACTTCCTCTGCTTGGTATGAATTATCGAAACAATACCAGCAGTGAAGTGCATCATGACCTGGTCTTCTGCAGATTTGACACTCCAGTCGAGTGTTTTCTGTTGGTTTCTCCATTTGAGCATTTTTATGGAGAGTGAAGTTTGAGGAAGGATAGGTCTTGGTATTTGTATATGTCACGCCCCGATCCTCCGATCGCGTGCACATCCCACTCTGGTCGATACAAATGTGACTTCCCGGGACACGTCGCCGACCCATTAAATTTTATTATGCATGCGGAGCGAAACAAATCCCGACAACATTTAACTTGGGATAGAAAAGCGGGCAATCAATCACAACCAAACAAGCTTTCTTATAAATACATAGGTTTATATACAACACTGAATTGACTATAAAATAGGCGGCTCAACAAAAAGGGAACTGTCCTATGACCAACTTGTCGGAGACACGTTCACCAATTCTTCAGCCTCCACCTTCCGAACTCCAGGGACTTCCGGTCCTCCCACGACCGTCATCTAGGGACCTGAAATATTATCCCACAACCGGGATGAGACTACGTCTCAGCGAGTCCTACCCTCTAAAACTCAATTAGGGAGAAAATACGCCTCAGGGCGCTCTAGCCACACAAATAGGATAGATGACTTACCTCGCCTCAGTCCCTTTCCTGCACGTCAGTACAATTCATATTCAACAATGCTCGCACAAGCTGAAACTACCGACATACCCATCGGTCTATCAATTCAGTCAATCCAATCAATATCATACGATCCACACATCTATCAATTCATATCATCTATTAAACCATACCATCTATTCATCCATCAATACACTTACGGCTCACACAAGCTGAAATGGATGCAATGCTCTCTGGTGATATAGATGGTAGCTCGCACAGTGATATATGGATCGTTGCTCTCACAAGGTGATAAACGATCATTGCTCTCACAAGGCTGACATATATATAGATCGTGCTCGCACAAGCTGATAAAACGATCTTAGCTCACCAGAAGCTGCCGTATATATATATGTGCATATCATAATTGCTCGCCCAAGGCGATACATATATAAACCAATTGCTCGCCAAAGCTTATCATTCAATAATAAACCAACTCATATCTCAATTCAATCAATCAATCAATCCAATCGATTCAAACTGGTCATACAAACCAATTACGGTGCTAAAAGCTAACACCGGGTATTTTCAAGTTAAATACCACAACTTCATGAATTTCACACAATTCCACACTTTTGGAATTATTCACCATAATCATCAATCACTCAATTTCTCAATTTAAACATACAATTAACACAAACCGATCACCTTCTGCGATCAAGCGCGAAATTCTAACGACCGGCCATCCCGGCATAATTTTCGAAATTATTATAAAATATTATTTAATTATTTAATTTTCGGAATTAAATTTAATTATTTAATAATTTCGAAAATTATGCCTTGGCGATGGTTAGAATTTCGCGCCGATCGCAAAGAAGTGGATCGGTTTGTGTTAATTGTATGTTTAAATTGAGAAATTGAGTGATTGATGATTATGGTGAATAATTCCAAAAGTGTGGAATTGTGTGAAATTCATGAAGTTGTGGTATTTAACTTGAAAATACCCGGTGTTAGCTTTTAGCACCGTAATTGGTTTGTATGACCGTTTGAATCGATTGGATTGATTGATTGATTGAATTGAGATATGAGTTGGTTTATTATTGAATGATAAGCTTTGGCAGCAATTGGTTTATATATGTATCGCCATGGGCGAGCAATTATGATATGCACATATATATATACGGCAGCTTCCGGTGAGCTAAGATCGTTTTATCGGCTTGTGCGAGCACGATCTATATATATGTCACTTGTGAGAGCAATGATCGTTTATCGCCAGAGAGCAACGATCCATATATCACTAGGCGAGCTACCATCTATATCAGCTTGTGAGAGCATTGCATCCATTTCAGCTTGTGTGAGCCGTAAAGTGTATTGATGGATGAATAGATGGTATGGTTTAATAGATGATATGAATTGATAGATGTGTGGATCGTATGATATTGATTGATTGACTGAATTGATAGACCGATGGGTATGTCGGTAGTTTCAGCTTGTGCGAGCATTGTTGAATATGAATTGTACCGACGCGCGTGAGCTGGGACCGAGGCGAGGTAAGTCATCTATCCTATTTGTGTGGCTAGAGCGCCCGAGGCGTATTTTCTCCCTAATTGAGTTTTAGAGGGTAGGACTCCGCCGAGACGTAGTCTCATCCCGGTAGGATAATATTTCAGTCCCTAGATGACGGCCGTGGAGGACCTAAGTCCTGAGTTCGGAAGGTGGAGGCTGAAGAATTGGTGAACGTGTCGACAAGTTGGTCATAGGACGCTTCCCTTTTTGTTGAGCCGCCTATTTTATAGTCAATTCAGTGTTGTATATAAACCTATGTATTTATAAGAAAGCTTGTTTGGTTGTGATTGATTGCCTCGCTTTTCTATCCCAAGTTAAATGTTGTCGGGATTTGTTTCGCTCCGCATGCATAATAAAATTTAATGGGTCGGCGACGTGTCCTGGGAAGTCACATTTGTATCGACCAGAGTGGGATGTGCACGCGATCGGAGGATCGGGGCGTGACATCCCCGTTTAAGTGGTATCAGAGCGGGTCTGTGAATGGAGTGATAAGGTGCGATGAGTCATGGGATAGTTAGTAGGAATGGCTTTTATTTCATGCTGGTGCATGTGGCTGATAGTTGTTTGGTAAATTGATTGGTGATGATCACTCAAATTCTAATCTGGGATTAGAATTGGGAAACAGGTTTCTGTAAAGATCCTGTAGTTAAGTGATCAGGAGCAGAGGTCTCCTTGAGAGAGAACCTTTAGACCAGTTACTCGGGATGGTAGGCCGACAGGGATCGGTACCTGAGGTGGTCGTGGCGAAGCACTGGCTCAGACCAGTGCGAGTGTGAGAGTACCGCTGTAGGTCGGTACTAGTGTAGCAGCACCGAGCGATCCTAGGTTTGATGGGATCATTCAGGCGCTAGTGTTCCTTGGAAGCTTGTTGGGTCAGTAAGCTCAGGACCGAGCCGCCGCTGTTGCCGCTGTATTTACCGTCGCCAGTGTTGTAACTGTTGTTGTTGTTGCGCCTGTTGAGGCCCAAGCTAGAGTTGTGATCTGAGAGCAAGCCGTTGCATCCGAGTCGAGGTTCAGATTCAGTAGAGATGGAAATCAGTTGAGGAAGGAGTCTATGATCGTAGAAAAGTATTCCATTTCCGTCCAATTGGAAAAGTGGGATGGTTAAGTCAGCAATGAATCAGAATGGAGTGTGTCATGCTGACGGAAGCCGACATGGATTAGCCCTGTATCCTGGTAAGACAGGTGCTTGTTCTGTGTGTGACCATCAAGGTTACCTGGCCAGAAACGGTGTTAGAAAACCGATGGGACAGATTGAAAGGAATGCGCCATAGAACGCATCGTGGGATTGTAGAGCAGGCCTTCAGTACAAGAAAGAGTGCATGCTGTCATCTGACAGTAGGTAGGGGACTCATTAATTGTGTGCCGAGTTTGTGAAAGGAAGTGTGAGTCAGCCCAGTGTCCGAGTATAACGGGAGCATGCTTTGAATGTGGCCAGCATGGCCATTGGGCTAGGAACCATCCGTGTAAGTCCAAGAGGACTCGAGCATTGCTACCGCCGACAGGACGCCACTAGGATGGCGAAAGGAATAGGAATGGATTGACCATGCATCGATCAAGGGAAGAATGTTTTGAGGTGTATTATCAGAGTAGCGCAGCTGGATTTTGAGTGAAAGTTGTGAAGTTTCCGTTGTTGTAATCAAGTAAAATGAAGATGAATCTCTGACTATAATTGTACATGAAGGGTTTGCTTATATATGACCTGGGAGTCATTTATAAAAGGATTTGGCTTGAGGAGCTTTCTGCTGTTATGAATTGTGGCAATGATATAATTCAATTGGTTCAGTCAGCATACGAAATTTTTGAAGTACTGGAAGTCAGAAAGGACCTTCAATCCCTGTTATTCGTCACTGAAGACGACATGAGTCTGGTTGTAGGTTGCCAAATCTATATGGCAACTGTAGTGGATGCGACAGTTGAGGAACTGAATATGGAGAACATAATTGTGGTACAGAAGTTTTCTGAGGTGTTTCTTGAAGATTTCCAAGTTTGCTGTCATAAAGGGAAATAAAGTTCATGATTGAATTAGCACCCGGAACAGAGCCAGTCCCTAAGGCTCTTTGCCGGATGGCTTTATCTGAGTTGAAAGAACTGAAGGTAGAGATGCAGGAATTGTTTAATAAGGGATTCTTACGTCCCAATGCATCACCTTGGGGAGCATCAATCTTGTTTGTGAAGAAGAAAGATTGTTTGTTGCGTTTGTGTATTGATATTCTCTAAGATCGACTTGAGGATAATGTATCATCAGTTGAGGATCAGGAAGAAAGACATGCCGAAGTTGGCATTGCGTACTTGATATGGCAATTGTGAGTTCACTGTATTATCGTTCGGTTTGACGAACCCTTTAGCTGTTTGTATGTATTTGATTAATAGAATGTTTAAAGGTACTTGGATCAGTTTATGATCGTGTTCATTGAAGTTATCCTAGTGTGTTCAAAGAGTGCTAAGGAGCACGAGAGACATTGAGGATGATACTTCAGACCTTGAGGACTCTTGGATTTTACGATAAGCTTAGCAGATGCGAGTTTGGATAACTCGTGTTGCGTTCCTAAGTCATGTGATTCCAGGAAAAGGAATCTCCATGGACCCCGCCAAGATTGAAGTAGTGATCAGTTAGCCAAGATTGATTGTAGTGGCAGAAATCAGAAGTTTTCTGGGTTTAGCAGAGTATTACAGAAGGTTTGTGGAAGGGTTTTCAGCCTTAGCTTCGCCGGTGACTCAACTATTGAGGAAAGAAAAGAAGTTCATGTGAACAGACAAGTGCGGGCGTAGTTTCCAAGAGCTTAAGCAGAAGCTGACTACCGCACCTGTGCTAACCATTCCATCTGGTCCTGGAGGTTACAAGATCTATAGTGGTGCGTCGTTTAGAGGATTGGGTTGCGTGCTAATGCAGCATGGTAAGGTTGTTGCATACTCGTCCCATCAGTTGAGACCTCATGAGTTGAATTACCCGACGCGTGACTTGGAACTCATAGCAATAATTTTCGCTCTAAAGATTTAGAGATATTGTTGGTGTGAAGAAAGACTCCAGATCTTCGCTGACCGTTAAAGTCTCAAAGTATTAATTCTCTCAGAAGGAATTGAATATGAGATAGAGCTGTGAATCGGATCTTTTGAAGGACTAGGATGGTGGTATCTGGTATCACCCTAGAAGGATGAAAGAAGTCACTGATGCATTGAGTCGAGAGTCTTCATTTGTGCATATGTTGGTTAAAGAATGGACCTTACATGAGAAAGTGGAGATTCAGTTTTCAAATATGAGGTAGGCCACCTTTTACATCTTATGGCCATCCTCAGAATTGAGCCAGAGGTACAGATCAGAATTAGAATGCTTCAGCTGCAGATACAGAGTTTTAGAAGGTTGTGCAAGCAGATGCAGAAGAGAGAAGATTGATTTTCAGATTTTTAAAGGTGGAACATTGCGGTTCCGAGGACGATTGCGTGTACCTGACGATGTAGCGCTTAAAGAGGAGTTGGTCAGAAGCTCATCGTAGCAGTTACAGCATTCATCCTGTTAGTACGAAGATGTATCAGAATCTACGTGAACATTATTGATGGTCTGGTATGAAGACAGATATCACTGACAGGTCGCAAGTATCAGATGTGCTATTAAGTGAAAGAAAGGTATTGCAAGTCGAAAGGACTTTTGTAATCTCTTGAGATCCCCGTGAGGAAGTGGGAACACGTCACAATGGATTTTTGTGACAAGTCTATCGAGGAGTCAGTGTGGTAATAATTTCATTTTGGGAAGTAATTGACAGACTGATGAAATCAACCCGCCTTGTGGTTGTGCGGAAGAATCTTGATTGGATTAGGCATGCATAGGTGTTTGTGCATCAGATAATTCGTTTGCATAGAGTGTCAATGTCAGAGTTATATCAGATCTTGACCAGAGGTTCTCAGTTACAGTAGATCAGTCAGATGGTTCATTTGAGGCAGTGCAGATCAGAGTGTACAGAACTTCAGTTGTTGAGTTGAGATCAGAGAATGAAAGGTTATAGCTTAGAGTCAGTTCAGTAGTCAGTGGAAGCGTAGCAGTTATCAGTGACAGATTAAGGACCGCTCAAAGCCGTCGGGAAATTTACGCGAGTTAAGTGTCGAAAATCTTTGAATTTTCAGGTTGAGAATCCTGTTCATCCTTGGATGTCGCCTAGAATAGGGACATCTCGGGTGTTAAGAAAGGAGAGCTGGAACTATTTAAATGGCGGAATATTTCGAGTTTGAGATTAAAGGAGAATTTTGACTTTAAATTGATAAAGAAAGCGGTTTGGGACACCGTCGGCGCCTCTAGCCGAGTTGGTATCCGGATGAAGCCGCGGAGTCCGAAGTCGGGAGTTCGAATCCCCGACGCGGCGGTTAGCCGCCTTGTGGAAAAATAAAAAGAAAAGAAAAAGAACCAAAATTTTTGCAGTTTTCAATTTTTGTAAAGATGGACAAGTGCTTAGCCTTTTTGGGAATCAAGAATTAGTCTAGTTAATTTGGAAATGTTTCGGTAGCACCGAGGATCTTGGATAGCGATGCTGACGAGCGAATGAAGGAACAGGGTTGATGAGACGACAATGCCCCACCATTTTGAAGAAGAATTTTAATGGTTTAAATTTCGAGGACGAAATTTTTATAAGAGGAAGAGTTGTGACATCCCGATTTTCCACAATTCTGGTTTCAATTAAATAAGTCGGGCATTTCATCTTCGCGTCTATAGCTTTCTTCTCGAGTTGGCCACTCACGAGATAACTAGTCTATCGGTGAAGCGGTTAAGGAATCTAAACGCAATAGACTTGAGAATTCGACCATGAATCGGCTACTCGACCGTATTAATCTGCAAGGATCATTACGACACTGTCAGAATCGAACAGAGATCAGTAATAGGTCGATTCGACTGAGATATGTGATTAGAGTGTGGGTGATTCCACCGATCGCAATATCCTCATCGACCGGCACTAGACCGATTCTTACGTCGTTTTGGGTACCCCGTGTCCGTAATCGAAACCTCGAGATTTCTACGACAATCGAGAGTCGCCAATGTGTCGAAGATGCACTTTGTGGCTTGAGAATAATCAACCACGGTCAATTGCACAAAAATTCCTAAAAGCTACCCGGTAGATTAGGACGCGCTAAAGTCGCGCCGATTGAATTTAACCGTGAAATTGAACCCGATTACAGAAATTGGAAGTTCTGTCAAGTCACAATTCATTTTAGGAATGTCGATTCATCTCCAGAAGATTTTTCTACAAACCGAGATTTTTGGCGGAAAAGCAAAGTAGTGCCGTTTTTGTTCGGGATTGTCAGAGGGCCGTTTTTAATCGAATCTTCGGGATGCAAGTTGGATCATTTGACGGGGAAATGTCATGAGACGGACGAGGATACCTTGATGGATTTAATTGGGCTTCAATTGGATGTGTTTGGTTGAGAATTGGATGAAAATGATTGAGATTGAAGAGGGAAATGTAACAAATTCGTATGCCATGGGGGGAGAGCTATTTTGCACCTATTGGCAAGGTTGTGGAGGAAGATTGAGGAGAGAGAGTGGGATGTGCACGCGATCGGAGGATCGGGGCGTGACATCCCCGTTTAAGTATAATTTAATAAAATAATATTTATAAATTCGAAATAATTATTTAATTAAAAATAATTAATTAGGGCTTAAACTAGATTACACTAATTTAACCATACAATTAGCCCTAATTAAACATCCATTAAACTAATCATACAACTAATCTAAATTACATTAAAATAATCTAGTTTAATCACATAAACCTAATTAGACTAATCTAAACACCCCTAAGCGTCATTAACTCACTAAGCAAGAATTAGAGGATAAACTCACCGGTTTTGCGCGCCGGTGAGTTCACGACGACCACGACACCAAGGCGGTCGATAAACCCCAAAGCGGCGACACCAACGGAGGCCGGGAAGACAATGAAAACGGGCCTCGAAGTCTCCAAAACCTTGCTGTCTTCTGCTTCTGATCTGGACTGAACTGCAGAGAAGAAACCAGAAACTTCAACGGCGAAAACGGGCCGATCGGAGCTCCGGCGAGCGGGTGGTTGGCAACCAATGGCTCCCGGGGGTCTTGGGGATCTTGTAGGAGGTTGGGACGGGCAAAGGAACGGTCGGAATGGGGCGAAACAGCAAGAAAACCCGAAACAGGCGGAACCGGGCGAGTCCAGACGGTCCAGCGAGCGGCATCTTCTCTCAGGATTTCGGGACAGCCGGAGAATCGTTCCGGCGAGCGGCGAGGTGATCCGGAACGGTCTGGTTGTCCTCGTCACGGATGTGGGTGGAGCGTTTGCTGATTCATCCGGGAAGTCGACTTTTAACTCGAATCTTTAGCGAAAGGTCTGCTGGAGCGGAAACTGGAACGAGGAGAAAACAGGGGAGGAAAACGGCCGACGATGGCCTTCCGGGCGTGCGACGATGGAGAGGCTGGTGCTGCTCGGTTCCTCTGGTTTTTGCTGAGCTTATCTCCTTCAACAACAATGGAGAAAGCCAAGAAAAGAGGAAGAAGATGATCAGCTGAAGAGGGGGGCCTCCTTGGTGGCTCACTAGAGCTCAACACTTGTCTAAACCTCATTTGCTTTGCCCCCACCATGACATCACATATCTCAGTCGAATCGACCTATTACTGATCTCTGTTCGATTCTGACAGTGTCGTAATGATCCTTGCAGATTAATACGGTCGAGTAGCCGATTCATGGTCGAATTCTCAAGTCTATTGCGTTTAGATTCCTTAACCGCTTCACCTGATAGACTAGTTATCTCGTGAGTGGCCAACTCAGAGAAGAAAGCTATAGACGCGAAGATGAAATGCCCGACTTATTTAATTGAAACCAGAATTGTGGAAAATCGGGATGTCACAACTCTTCCCCTCTTATAAAAATTTCGTCCTCGAAATTTAAACCATTAAAATTCTTCTTCAAAATGGTGGGGCATTGTCGTCTCATCAATCCTGTTCCTTCATTCTGCTTCGTACTGCTATCCAAGATCCTCGGTGCTACCGAAACATTTCCAAATTAACTAGACTAATTCTTGATTCCCAAAAAGGCTAAGCACTTGTCCATCTTTACAAAAATTGAAAACTGCAAAAATTTTGGTTCTTTTTCTTTTTCTTTTTATTTTTCCACAAGGCGGCTAACTGCCGCGTCGGGGATTCGAACTCCCGACTTCGGACCTGCGGCTTCATCCCGGATACCAACTCGGCTAGAGGCGCCGACGGTGTCCCAAACCGCTTTCTTTATCAATTTAAAGTCAAAATTCTCCTTTAATCTCAAACTCGAAATATTCCGCCATTTAAATAGTTCCAGCTCTCCTTTCTTAACAATTCGAGATGTCCCTATTCTAGGCGACATCCAAGGATGAACAGGATTCTCAACCTGAAAATTCAAAGATTTTCGACACTTAACTGCGTAAATTTCCCGACGGCTTTGAGCGGTCCTTAATCTGTCACTGATAACTGCTACTGCTTCCACTGACTACTGAACTGACTCTAAGCTATAACCTTTCATTCTCTGATCTCAACTCAACAACTGAAGTTCTGTACACTCTGATCTGCACTGCCTCAAATGAACCATCTGACTGATCTACTGTAACTGAGAACCTCTGGTCAAGATCTGATATAACTCTGACATTGACACTCTATGCAAACGAATTATCTGATGCACAAACACCTATGCATGCCTAATCCAATCAAGATTCTTCCGCACAACCACAAGGCGGGTTGATTTCATCAGTCTGTCAATTACTTCCCAAAATGAAAATGATTGAGATTGAAGAGGGAAATGTAACAAATTCGTATGCCATGGGGGGAGAGCTATTTTGCACCTATTGGCAAGGTTGTGGAGGAAGATTGAGGAGAGAGAGTGGGATGTGCACGCGATCGGAGGATCGGGGCGTGACATCCCCGTTTAAATGGTATCAGAGCCGACTCCCGACAGCGTGTGGGGCCACAGCGAGGACGCTGTGCTCCCAAGGGGGGGAGAGTGTGATGACCCGAGCGGCGGTGCGTGGGGAGGAGGGATGGCGGTGCGTCCGCGCCTCCGGTCCTCGGACGCGCGCAAGGGAAGGGGAAGGGATTCATCTCCCTCTTGTCCCACATCGCTTAGGGAGGAGTTCCTGGAAGCCTTTATAAGGCTTGGGTCCCTTTAATTGTGTGACGCGTTTTAAAGCCGTGAGGACTCAGTGTCCAAAGCGGACAATATCACACAGTGGGACCCGGGATGTTACAGTATACCTTTGAGCTGAGCCATTATATGGTCTGAAACCCTGACCAGACCCTAAAGCAGAGGAGGTATTAAGCTGGTTAAACTGTTGACTGCCTTGTTCATAGTTCGAAGTATTGTTTCTGTAATTCATATTTCTTCCAGGATAACCATAGTTTCTATATCTGTTATTGAATGATCTTCCTCTTCCAAAACTTCTTCCTCCTCGACTATATCCTCTTGTACTTCCAAGACTACTATTTTGCTGTACAAAATCTCTGTTAAACTCCTCTTTGTGTATAGCTTCATTCTTCATTTGGCCATAGTATGCTAAATTTGGATTGACCTGACTCGAGGAGTAGTTTTGTAGCCTTGTTTCAAATCTTTCCAAATGTGAAATTACTTCATCATATTCAGGTTGTGGCTTTAAACAATAGATTGTTGTTTGTGGCTTTAAACAATAGATTGTTGTTTTAAAGCTCTCATACTCAAACCCTAGACCTTCCAAAACACCGAACATTTTTGTTAGCTCATCCACTGGTTTCCCTATTGCATTCAATTGATCACATACAGACTTAAACTCTCTGAGATATGTTGATAAAGATCTATCACGTTTCTGACAGGCTTGTAATTTTCCCCTTAACTCAAACTCCTTTGCCACAGATTTTTGAGTAAACCGATTGAGCAAGGTCTGCCACAGTTCATATCTTTGTGTTTAGGCCAATTATTAGGCCGAGTATGTTTTCGGAGACAGCACCACTAATCCAGGAGGACACTAACGATCTGTCTTGATCCAATCATTATAATCGGGATTAGGGATCTCAATTGTTTGATTCCCTTCTTCGACCTGCAGTGTTCTAGCAGGTGATAGAACTTCTCCATTAACAAACCCAAACAAGTCTTGACTCCTTAAGAATCTATGAAACTGATCTTGCCATAGAAGGAAATTTTCCTCAGTTAGCTTGATGGTAACGAAATTCGAGATATTGACATGAATAGGGAATGGATATTTCAAGCTTCTTGCTGCCATTCTTTGTTTCCAGATCTTCAAACATTTTTGTTTGTAAACTCAGGCTCTTGCTAGTTTAGGAGTATCGTTGTAGTACACCTATTTATGATGTAGATCTGGATGAGAATGAGAATCATTTACTCACAGATCAATGAAGCTTTGAATCCTGACTCCAAGTTGCTGTAGATTCAATCGTATTGATGCAGCATCGAGGTGATTTCTCCAGGATAAAGAGCTCTGATACCATGTGAAGAACAGACGAACAGGAAGGAGAGACAGAGGAGATGAAGAAACGAGCTTGACAAAGATGTAGACTCAAAGAAAAAGGAATGATCTTGAGCTTCTGTATTTGGTTCTCTTGCTCTTTAGAAAGAGAGAGAGTAAACTTCATAAAGTGTATCTTATATTCGTTCTTTGTACATTCAGTATTTATATGCGAGTGAGAAACAAAACTTGTACAACTGTTTTAACAGAAATGAAAACAGAAGAAGGGAAAATAACAGAACATGGAAAGTATTCAGTTTTGACTTAAAACTGAATATCTATTATTCAATGAGCACGTGTTGTTGATGTAACTCATGCTTTCTTTGTCCTTCTTTTCTTTATCCTCACAAGTAGAGTTGAGTTTATCGTTTCCATCCTTGATTGAATCATTAGCACTAGCATTTGTTACTGCACTTCCCAAACCAGCAATCTGCCTTGCCTTACTTCCCCTGTTTGCACCAGAACTTAACTCCCGAACATCAGTATCTAACTTTGACTTTAATTTGAACTCCTTTACTTCATTTTCCTTGTTTCCATCCGAGCTTGGCTCTTGATCTCCAGCATTTGTTTTCGACTTTGGCTTATATGCTTTAACAGAGACCAGCCTTGATCAATCCAATTCAGTTGTCGGGCAATTCAACAAAACTAATTACACATGCAAAATATTCAAATTTCACTAGTATGAATGTCAATCACACTTTGTGTGTTTTACACTTTACCTTAACCATGAAGGCCATGAACAATTTGGCTAAAAGTCTTAGGTTTTATAGACAATCTCTCTTCTACTCTTTATATGTTTAGTCGATGTGGGATTCTTGGAGGCTTGAAGTGTCTTGTGAGTCTCTTGGAGCCTTAGTTCCACGTCGAGTAGAAGATGAAACTAACAAGTAGATTTTCTCTATAAATAAAAAAGTAACAAAAACAATTTTAATGATCTCTAGGCCACATAAGAGGTTTCTATCTCAACTGCAATTTCGGTTGCAATAAGTTATAATGTTTACATATTATATATAAATTATATATTAAAAAAACTTGGTTCGGTCTGGTTTGGTCCCATTCCCACCTTGGAACTGGGAATCGGACCGACCGGCCATCGGTTCTCGGTTCGGGCGGTTCCGATTGCACACCCCTAGAAGTAGTACAGGAATTCGAAGTCGAAGAAAAAAAAAACTGGAGATTTGTACTCATTCGCATTGTGTGAATCCTTGGCTAGACAGAAATTGAAAAGAAGGAATTCTTGTTGCTTTTTGACAAGCTTTAATGCTCTAGGGTTTGGCTGTTTTCTGGCTTCTGTTTCTGCATGACCTTTTCTATGCTTCGTCTTTTCTTGGATAGTTTAACCGTTTAGGTCGGAGCAATGGACGATTATTTATCAAACAATTTTTTTTTTTTGCAGGTGCATGGAGTTGTCATATTGTACAACTACTACCATCGGAAACAACACAGACAACTAGAATTTCTGGGTTTTGAGTCATTCTGCAAATTAATTGCGGTTTTGAAACCTCCTTTACTGGCATACATGAAATGCTTGCAAAGAAATGATGATGCTGAATTAGTTGACCCTGAAAAGCAGCTTTCCTTGACGGAGAAGACCATCATGAATGCATGTGATCTGTGTATGAGGTTGAGTGCGTCAAAGGATATTCCAGATATAGAAGGATGGTCAATTTCTAAAGTTGCTGTTTTCTTGGTTGACTCTAGGAAAGAGAATTGCTTGTTGCTATTCAGCAAGGATAGCAACGGGGTTTGGTCATTGTTTGGAAAGGATGTGGATATCTCCAATCAGAGTTCAGAAGCCATGCCGGATTTGAAACAGTGTAAAAAGAAAAGGATCACCAAAAAGCCATTGAGAGATGATCCGAGCATTAATGAAGATGCTATGCAGCAGCTTGCATTTTCATCAGTCAAGGAAACCACAGGTATGAATTAGGTTTCGGTATTATACATGGATAAAACTGCAAATTTTTGGTTTAGTTAAAATTGACAATTGTATATTCTTAGCCAATATCTAATCTTGTCCACTCTCCTGCCTTTAATTCATACAACAAAGATGATGGAAATTTGAGGATTTATAGGACATTGTGGATTTTGATGCTACAGAAATCTGCAAAGGGCTTTTGCTGGGAAATAAGGATAGGTATCTCTTGATGAAGAATTTGCATTATTCAAGTTCAAGCCTAGTTGGAATTACCAAGTTAGCAATTTCACATGATGATAGAGCTAAACCATGATGGCTGGAGTTACTTCCACGAAAGATGAGAGCATAGTCACTAGCCATTTGCCTTCATGTGGAAATAGTCACGGGAAGAATTTACCTTGACCTTGGAATTTGACAGGTGTAATAATCAAGGTCCATTCATGGGCAAGAGATTGCAAAACAAAATAAAACCACAGCGTCATGCTCAGATCTCCACAACTTTCCCAAAGGAGAGTTGGGAAAGCTCTAGTTCAGATCATTAAAATTTTTTGGTAGACTTCGCTAGATAAAAAGAATTTGCTCAAAATTATAAGCAATACTTGTGTCATTTTATTTTGTTAAAAAATTTAATTGAGCGCGGAAGCATGGTATAGTTTATATTTGATAGAGGATGGACAAGGGACCGGGATAGAATAATTGAGAAGGTTTATGGGACAATGATTGTTTCACTAATTTATAAAGATGATTATACAATAGTTGAGGGAGGTGTTGGTGAAGGAGCATGATGTGTGGCTTTTATGGTTAGCTCCCTTCACCAAAACATGGAGCACTTGCTCGCCAAAGTAGGTGGAGGAAGTCTCTAGACTTCTCTACAAATAGCTACTAACATAAGATAGAGAATTCTAGACTTCTCTTGAAGCATTCTAGAATTTTCTTTGATGCTTGGCTTTTGCTTGCTTGCATTCCTATGTGAATCTTCTAGATTCAACTAGCAATCTCCATTCTCAACAATTCTAGAATGTTCTCACCTTCATGATTAAGTTAGTAGTTTCTAGATATTTTTAGAGAAAATGGATCACAATTTCCAACATATTTATTGTGAAAGTTGTGGTAGTTGATAAAAAAGATTATGTCCAATTAATTAATTGGATGGAGCAATACACATTAATTAGTGGAGAATAGCGAAGCTGAAGCTTCGGAAACCCATCTTATCAAAAAGAGAGTGTGCATGACATTTGTGCGAGGCTATTAGTCTGCACATAAAAATAGTTTGTGTAAATATTTCTCCTTTTAACAATGCAGTCATAAGGAGGCCAGGCCTGGCTGTATATTGCTAATGCAATTTTGACTCGTGATAAGAATGTAAAGAGGGAAGAGGTTAAAATGGACATGGACAGAGTGCACAATCAAGTGTTATGGGGTTTTGGCTTTAAGTTCTAGAAGCTTGAATAGGATCCTCTGCAGTCTGATGCGGTTGCCTTTTTGTTTCTACATTTTGGAAGAGAAATAATACAGATCTTGGACATGAAGATACTTAGCAGCGGCTTGTAAATGGGATTATCTGATCCTTATCCTATAAGGATGGGTTTGAGAGTCAGGTTTTAAGTGAATTTGAAGTGCTTATCTAGTACTTACATTTTTTTGCCAACTTGAGTCTATCCTGATTTTGTGGTTCTTATGGAGTTGGAAGATGAGGTTATCAGCAACTTTGGCACTATCTAACGCTTTTAGGGTGGTAAGAAGATGAAAGACCGCAATACATCTACTTGCTGACGACAGAGTTGTTTTTTGTGGGAGGTTAGTGTGTTAAACGTTGAGATATGGTACTCTCTGCTGAAACAGTCTAAGCAGTAGGGTAAGTTTTGGAGAACGTGAGATATTCTGCTTCGAAGGACCCATGATAAAATGTAGGAAATGTGATTGGTCTTAGAACCTGTGAGTATCAGACCCCTTCAGTAAGTGGGTGTCCTTTGTGGATGACCTTCAAAGAGACTGGCATTTGGATATATGACTGAATTTTCAAGAGACCACATTCACAGCACTTACATTACATCCAATTTTTACTGTCCATGGGTCTATTTTTGAGCATACAACGTTAGAGTCCAATTTTACTTTAGCTCTTTCAAGTATTCAAGTATTCTGATTTGTCTTTTGACTAGAATTGCACATACTATAATTTTAATTCCTTGAAGTCGTCAGTGTTTTAGTACCTACTATCTATTTCTGTTTTGTTTGGCCTGCCAAAAGGATTGACATTGAATATGGTTTATCATTGCTGAACAGCCATTAGTCAGGCCCATCTTTCTATACTAGAAAGCCACACTGTATATTCTCTGGGTAAAGAGAAATCCACATCTCGCTTCTACATAATGCAAACCCAACCTACTAGTGAAGATGCTGTTCAGGTCCCTATATATGCCATTTGGGTCCCTATAAAAGATGCCATTGACAGGTTGGTGTATGCCAAACTTTGTGTTCGGTGTCATTTGCTAAGCATGTTACTTGGGTACTTTGCTTAGAGCGTCTGTGAAAATATTGCCGAACTTTATTCTCCATGCCATTGCTGCGTTATACAGACTTCTTGCTTCTCTTATTATAAGATTCTAAAATATGCCTTTTTGGCTGGTTTTACTGAACGCTCTATGCATAGAACGATTGGGTAGATCGCCTATCAATTGGCTCTTCTTTCTTTTTCCTTTTTTTTTTTTTATTGATTTTTCTAGTCAGAAAATTTTATTATGCATCCATGTAAGTGGCACTGAGGGCTGCCACTGCATTAACAAAATAGTTTTTAAGTAACAGATTCCATAATTATAGGAAATCAAATATAGTAATTAGAACCAAAACAAGCATTCGCGAGCAAGCTCCATAATATCAACAAATGCTACTATGTTCCCCTCAACACCTTCCTGTGCCTTTCCATCTGAGTAGATTGATAATTGCTGGAGGATCTCTGCTGGTTCTTCTTTTTTATGAAGAGAGGGAGGTAGGAGTGAGGGAGTTATTTTCACCACCAATAATTGCTGGAGGATCTCAGCCTGGTTCTCATATGATGTCACCAAGCCTTGAGCTTGTCCTCAGCAGAATTGGCTATTGCCCATTGAATTTCCGCCATAACTGAGAAACCCAATACATACTACGGGACTGTGGCAATTGGGAGTGAGGGAGGGAGGGAGAGAGAGAGTTTTATTTTCTGCACTTTCTTTGACGAGGAAAATGAGATTATTCTTCTTTAGCTTGCAGGGACCTTTGATCAGGAAGGTGTCACACAGATGGAACATATGGACAATAACCCCAGTCGTTGAATTTTTCCATATGCTACCCTATGCTGGGATTTTGTCGGACTGGTTTTCCAGGTATATCATTATTAGATGATCTTCAAATGAGTAACGTTTTCATAATTTTGTCATTAAATGCTTAACAACCCCCCCCCATGGGGAATCACCAAAAGAAAAAATGCTCACTCATCAGAGTTCTTCTATGTACCAACAAGGGACCTACCCTGTATGAAAAATTACAGAGAAGAGTCTACAGTGTCCAATCTCAAAAGTTCTTTCCTAACCGTAGAGCCTGAGCCTCATCAGTGTTCCATAGTTGCCTCACTTCAGGCAATGAGTTAATACGTGCTTAATTAACTCCAATGGCACTTTCACCCTGAAAATATCTATTTACAAGCTGAAGACCTCTCCATGGATAGTTGTCGGTTGTTAGAAGACTCTCGTAAGTAGCCTTGCATGTGAAGAAGGCAGCTTTTGGAGTAATCTTGGCTCTTCGGATCGGCTTCCAAGTCTCTTGGGGCAACTTTTGTGTAAATGCATGGTAGTGCAATTTAGAGAGGTCATATTCGAGATCATGACCCTCTGGCTTGAATTCCCACTCACCCACACAAGCTAAAACTTCAATCTCAAAGGAGCGATGAAAGATATTCTAGCTCCCAATCTCAAGCCATTTAAACAAAGGATGCAGTCCACTGGATTCTCCTTGCAATTGTAGAGTAAAAAGCATCAGTAGGGTCCGGCATCTACTCTCATTCCACAAGGAATTGAGGACCCATTTCCATCCTTGTTCTTGATGAAGCTTGATAAGATACATTATTTCCTCCTAAAGCATTTGCAAACTTCAATTCCATTGTTACATAGTCTCTATTTTAGGGCCTTTTTTGGGTACTCCTGACCTATGTTAGTCCACTTCACATGAGCCATTAGATCATGTGCAATAGCCTACAACCAGGAGTACCTAATAACTTTTATATTTTAGAACTGCAGCAGCTATTCATTTGATCTAGCTAATTTTCCTTGTTTACAACCGGTTATTATGAGCTCATTGAGTTCTCATTATCAAAATTGTCTTTTTTTCTGTCACCATAGGGATGCATCTCCAAATCATCTGGAAAGTTTGAAAGTTGACTCTGTAACTGCACAAGTAAAGATGGACAAAGATGAGGTCTCCGTTTCAACTGAACAGAAATATAATAATATTCCTAGTTGCAAACCAAAGACATCTTACACCAAGAGAAAGCTGAACTCTGTTTCAACTGAAGAGAAATATAATAATATTCCTAGTTGCGAATCAAAGACATCTTACACCAAGAGAAAGCTGAACAACCTGCAAGATGTCACCAGTGAGGTTAGACCTTCACCGTCCCCTTGAGGTTTCTTACCTATTAAAACATTTCCATTTCGGCTATTTCATTAGATGCTTTTGAGTTTTGTAAGAGTTTTGTGGGTGATTCCAATGGCCGTGTCCTTGAAGCTTAAATTTCTGGCTTAGGCTACATTTATCCATGCTATAGATTGTGTGTATTTGAAAAGATAAATTCTTTGGATAATTGGATAATGAAAATTCCTGCTCACTAAGAAACAAACTTGCTTATGTCATTGTGAGCCATCAAGCTTGTCGGTTCATTGAAGATAAGAACAACCCCTTAGACTGGTAGTCAATGAAAAATCCTAACCTCAATGAAAAGTTACCCACCTGTAAAAGAATAAGTGTGAATGCACTAAGCATCACTACTAATGCAAGTATAGATTGGTTAACTACCAACATAGATTGGTGAATCACTATATTGCAAGTACAAAAGTGGGAGGCTTGTTACACTGCTAGGAATGTAATCGACCTTCTACAGAAGTTCCCGATGATTTGTTTTCTTTGCCAGATGAAAAGTTATTAATAATTGATAGAATATTAGTTATTGAAATGCATAGATGGTTTCAAGCATGCTATAGTATTTATCTAAAATTTTTGGTGGCTTCTACTTAGGGTTAGCACAATAAATAGAAACTACTCTGTTGAAATAGTTATTAATTGATGTCAAATGTTGCAAATATCTATGGAAAAATTACTAGAGCACCTTGACATTTACCAATCTCGACTTTCATGTGATAGTACTTCGAAAAAGTTACTAAACTGATGTTAGATGCTAAATAATATGAAATATTACTAGAAAGTTACTTACTGATGATAGATTCTGTGATTACTTAGCACTTATGTGGAGATTTATTAAGCCATTAAAAGAGTACTTTGGATGATAGCTACCTATACAATTGGGAAGTAACTAAAGCTATAGGACATTGTGTACCTCGGATATTATGGGCTTCTACCATCAGTTGCGGAAATTTACTCGTTGATTGAAGTAAGAAAATGTTGATAGAATTTCTAATATTAGACGGGCCAACTGTTCTCATGCCCCTTTATGTTCATTATGTGGGCCAACTTTACTTATTATTCATTGTAACTATTGTCTCTAGATGAATAATGTAAAACTGTCGTGTGTTTCCCTATATTCTAGATAGTCTTGGTTGAATAATCTTATATCTTTAGCTTATAATCGTAAGTGTATGTTATATTCACTATTAAAATATAAGGTGTTATTTTCCTACTGAATTTTTGGTTGGCTTTTCGAACAATAGCTTTTCATGATCAAATTTATAGAAATTGTCTGGACAAAACAAACTTCAAATTAATTGGATGGATGATATAAAAGACTCGCACCAACGTAGTTATGTAATCTCCCTTGATACATAACTTAATGTTAATTAATCACTCATCGATGAAAAAAGAAGACAATGGGGAATTAAACTGAATTTGATGACCAATAAGATTTGATGCACAATATTTTCCAAGAGAATCTTTATGTAATTGTCTAGGTAGGTTTCGTAATTAGATTAACATTATGAGCTATGGCTTTTATATAAAATAAATGGAAGGAAAGGGAAAAGAATTTACAATTCCTCATGCACCACTTCCTCAAATCTTTTCATGCTATCATTATTCTCATGATCAAGATAGGAGAGGCTACAGCTGGGTGGTAGATGGAAGAAGCAGCCACATGGTGGAACAACCCGAAACTTTACATGGCTCAATGACATGTGATTCTTATCCTCTTTTATACATGTTTTATTAGATTAGTTTAGGTAACATAATGAGCAAGGACAGATTTAATGTAAGAGTTAGAAATTGGAGGAAGGAGAGTGGGGAAATGAGAAGGATGTTGAAATAATGGGATAAAAAAAAATTGAGAAATTTTTGGAGGAAAATTATACTTTCAGCATGCTTGGAGGAGAGGGCTATTGCATATTATGCTCAACCTAGTTTAGCTGGCGTAAATAGCATGATTTGTTGAGAAGTTAATAGGTGGCGCTGAAGTAGGAATATTTGTACAAAGCAGTTATTTTAGTTACCATTCGATATCTTCAATGTAAATGTCATGTGCTTTTCACTGATAGTCTTTTTTTAATTCTTATAAGCACTAAATTTCAATCAGTGGTCGCAATCATGGAGTTATCTTACTGCCAGTCCATAAATGGGGGCTCGCATTTAGCAGGATTTGCAACCCTTGTCTTTTATTGAATGGATTAACATTTGCGTGTTTGTTTCTTCTGATAGTTTGTCTGTCATTTCAATAACGACTCATCCCTCTTGGACTAAATTATTAATGGACATTCTGACTGGAAACTCTTGAAGAATCATTCATGTTCTAAATTTGGGATTCCGAAGTTGCAGGATACACCTTTTGAGAAATTCTACAATGTATGTCCTATATATGCATAGATAGACTGTCCTCTGTTTTTAGGTTGGTTTTTTTTCCCCTCCCCTATTCTTGGGCATCGATTTAGAGTTACGTACTTTTCTAAATATTTACTTGAATTTCCAGGACATGACGGTTGAAAACAATTGCCAGAACGGCGTACCTGAATGCCAAGGCAATAAGAGTACTGCTGGAGACAACATGAACAACAATACTATATTGGATAAGGAGCCAATCCTGGGTAGTGACCGTGCTTTAGTTACTTGCCAGTCCCCCTCTGAAGATCTTGAGAAAATATATTCTGTGTTGGCTTCTAAAGAACACACACTGTCACAAACTGCTTTAAGAGTTGTTCTCCAGAAAAGGGCTAAACTGGTAATTTTCTTTTCCTGTTAATATGTTCCACAGCGTTTTTTAGTGTTTCAAACTGCTGATGTTTTTTCGTTGAAAAAAAAAAAAAAACTGCTGATGTTTTAGTGGTAGCCTGATGCAGCAGCTCAGCAGTTTTTAAAGCTTATCAGTTTGGTGTTGTCATAATAAGTCCTTTTTAAATTTTCTGATTAGGAAGTTATCTTCTAGCATTTTATGTAAGCAAATGATCCAGAAGGTGAATGATCCCTTTGCAACTTTTTGGACATTGCCGGTTGGCTTTTATTAGTCTTTCTTTTGTAACTGACAGTAACAACAATTCCTTGTGACTAGGAATACTCATGTTCCGTTCAAAATTATGCTTTCTTGCAGTCCCTTCAGCTGTGAAATATAGAAGACGAGATTGCGAAGTGTGACAAGTGTATCCATACGATTTTGAATGGATTTGCTTTAAGAAGCCAATTTTCCATTATTGAGCTTGTTTATGTCGATATTTATCTTGTTGAGCTTTGACGGTAGACATTGAGGATAAGCTTGTGTCACGACATGAACTCTGCTATGTGATTCTAAATAGTTCTCAATGCATTTGAATTGAGCCGTTAGCCTGTCATTAGTTAGCCTTAACGGAAAGATAAAATTCACTTAAGCTCTTTTTGATTCAGGAGTGGCATTTTCTTGATGTCTTTCTAATGATTTTGTATCTGTACTTTGTAGAGAAATGAAGCTCTAGATTGAAAGATTGCTGGCTGCACTACTGCTGGCTATGTTATGTAGTAATAAGGAGTTTTCATTTGCTTGTCAAGGCAGTTGGATGTTTTGGATACTTCTGCTTTCTAGTGAAAGGATGGATGTTCATCGGATGTTCTGTGTCTGTTACACATATGGGTTGACTAATTGCTTTTTCTTGATTTCTTTGCGTTTCTGTCCATTCTATCATCGTCATCATTCTCTGATGCATTTTATCCCTCAGAAGGATAAAAGTCATTATTTGTGTGATTACTATTTGTAATGGGAAGTTGGTTATTAGTAAATGCAAATTAGGGATTGTCTGGAGACCTATCATTTTGCAATTTGTGACTGATGGATAGTTCTTTAGGATAGCTTCATCTTTTTCATCTTGTCATAGGTGGAGCTGATGCTTTAGCGCTGAAGATAGACTCCATAATTGATGGTTGTAATTATTCGTGCCTGGAAACTACTGCTCATGAAAGGCCAAATACCCATCTTGAAGGCCAACCTTTGCCCCATTGTACCGATGTAAAGTTGTCTGAGGCTGTTATCTACAGACAAAGTCCATGTCAAGTAAGTTCCCACCATGAAAAGTTGCACTTTTTCCTTTTCCTTTATTGTTGGTTTTTCAGTATCTTTTCCCGTTTTATTCTTATTGGACCTCTAATAAGAAGGTATAACCTTTATAGACGAGGTCAACAAAATTAATTTTTCTGTTATTACCATTCTATTAACACATAGGGACAGCATACATTGCAAGAGGATGCTCAAATGCAAATGACTGAAAGGATAGGCCCTGTTTGGTGTGTGAAAACTTTCCAGTTCTCATTTTCCACTGAAAATGGAAACACGTCAAAGCTGATTAGGTCCTGTCGCATTATGAAAACAGTTTTCAAGTGAAGACAAGGAAAATTGTTTTCACTTTCATAACTAAAGATTGAAATGCCCTTTAACATGTCATTATGTTTCCATTTTCATAGAAAATGGCAGTAAAATAGTTTTGTTTCCTGTTTCTTGCATACGCATTTCATTTGTGAAGAAAAAATCAACATGAACGGTGTTTGTAAGGACTCTCTGGAATTGCAATTAGAAATTTATGCTTTCTCTTCTCTGCCAACATATGCTTTTCACATCTTCTCTGCAGGAGTTGGATGAAATATGTGATGCAAACACTTGGATTTTACCAACTTATCATATTTGTGTCACTGATGGTAAGATATATGGAATATAATGTCTTTTCAAGAATGCGAGAAATTCACTCTTGATGGCATCATTGACACTATAAATGGAATTTTCTCTTGTGTACGGTGGTAATTTCTGCGATGCTCAGAATTCTGAATGTGCAATTACAATTATCTGCCAACATATGCTTTTCACATCTTGTGTACTGTTTTTCCAGTATACATAGGTTTGCTTGTCCATGATGTCAGAGCAGACTGGGATGGTCATGAACTCCAGAGATGGTCGTGACTTGCAAATACAATTATCTGACTTACTTTAGAAATGTCCTGCAAATTGACTGTCCTTTCCTGCTTTGGTCATTTCTTCAAAGACACCGTGGTTTGCTCCTAATACGTTGAAACTAGGGAATATCTCCCTGCTTATCTGAAGTTTGTTTGGTGAAAACAAACTCTTGTTAGTAGCTTGGGTACTTGTTTGGCTGGTATGCTTATCCTATAGAGATGGCCATAGGAGGATTGCATCTATTTTATCATTTTGCTTTCACATCTTTAACATGTGATGGAATGGCATGAACTGCTGAAGTGATGAAAAGCGAATGGTTGCAAAACTTGATTAAAATCTGGTGAGGTGTTACGCTGTCTCATGAATCTTTGCAGCATGTCTAGAAAAACATGATCCTCCATTGAGGTCGTGTGAAATCTAGATCTCCTTTACGATGCTCCTACCTAATCTGTTGAGATGAGGTTTCGTTGGTTGAAATTTTCAGTCGAGTTATATTATGCATGTTGATTCGTGATGCTCCAAGCAGCTGGCTAATGTTGATCTGCACTTCGTCTAAAAGGTGGGTTTGTCGCTAAAGTGACTGTCAAAGGTGCGGATCTCGAGTGTTCGACTGACGGAAACCCTCGCTCCACTCCTCAAGGAGCCAGAGAATCGGCTGCAGCCAACACGCTGGTCATATTGAAAAGCGCCACTAACCAGGGGTAGAAGCTGCATCATACTCAGCCACTCATCTGAATTCTGCATTTTGCCTTAGACATGTATATATGCTGGTCCTGTAGAATTCGGGGCATGCGACTTTTGTAATCCATCCTGTGGGTCGTTAAGTCTTTTGGCTGATGACAATAGGGTCTTGCTTGTGAACAATTGTAGAACCTCTGCATGATAGGGAACAAAGACTCTATTGCGGGTGTCATGTTAGCATATTTTAGTCTTAAGACTCCATGGTCCTGGTATATATTAATGGAACCGGACTGATATTACGACTCTTTTGCCTTTTCCTCTCTGTACGTAATTTTGAAGACTTGAGTTGTTCGTAAATGATGTTTGCTCTCGCTTGTCATTTTCCCATTTGGGATTTTGGCGAGGAAGGATCTAGGAGACAGTTCCAGTCATGGTTATACAACTTAAAAATGAAGTAAGCAGGGTCGTTTGTAAAATTGGCTTGCGTTCCTCGACCCTGTGGCTCGATCTTTTCATGGAGTGGAGATAACATGAACCGACAAAGCCTACTTCAGTTTTTATTAAATGGTCTGTCTTTGACGATCGAAGCAACATATTTCCTTGTTTTCTAGTATTCACGCTCTTCCATCTCTTGCATTTTCAGTTTCTGTTTGCAAATCAGATCGGGATTTTGGTTTGGCCGGAAACTCCAATGGATACCTCGATTTGTCTCAAGGTCTAAAGTTGAAGTCACGTCACTTGTGCACCTGAGAACTCTGCCATTAGAAATTAAAAAAAAAAAAAACTTCTGCAACTACTTGATAATCATCAATCATACATCGACAAATGATAAAACACGTCCGCAGGAAAATTGGACTTTTACCGTTAGATCTCCGAGATGGTATGTTAACTGCCGTTGGCAACTTACATTTGACAGAATTTCATTTTATTAAACCAATACTGCGATTAGTTTATAACTCGTTTGATGCTTTAATATCATAGAGACACTGGTATTTTTCTCTTACTTAATATGAAATAATCAAAGTAGAAAAGATTAGCATTGCAATTTGGTTTAAAAAAATTGTAATTTTTTTTTTTATGTCAAGTCGATTGTTAAAAAATTGGGTTAATACCTTGAAAAAGCCTAAATTAGTACACTTGTGACAAATTTACCCAAAATTATTTTTTTTACCATTAAAAACCTCAAACTAGTATATCGTGACAATTTACCCATTGACTATAAAAATTCATAGAATGGTACATTTATGACAAATTTACCCCAAACTAATTTATTCGACTACAAAAAATCCAAAATTGATAAATTTGTGACAAATATACCATCCAATAAATTAGATTAATACCACAAAAAAATCACAAAAATTGTAAACTACCCATGTTATTTAACTTAATAATTTGATAATAAAAATTAACGAAAACTAACATAGGGTAAAATTGTTATAAGTGTACCAGTTTTGAGTAAATTTACCAAATGTGACATCCTGAATTTCTCAACTGTTTTTTCTACTCGAATTAATCGGGCATTTCGTTGATGCGTTTATAGGGCTATTCTCGGAGCCGATCACCCTTGAGATAACTAGGCTGTATGGGTAAGTAATTAAGAAAATTTAAGGCAATAAACTTGAGAGTTCGATTAAGAATCGGCTTCTCGACCGTGCTCATCTTTAGAGGTCATTGCGGCACAGTTAAAAATTGATTTAAGATCAGAGATAGGTCTAATTGACTGAGATGTATGGCCGATCGTGGGTGACTCCACTAAATTGGAAAATTCTCGTCGACCGACACTAATTTGATTTTACTGTCGTTTTGGTACCCTGTGTCCGTAATTGAATTCTCGAGATTTTCACGACAATCGAGAGTCGCCATTGAGTCGAATGAGTTCATAGTGGTTCAAAGAAAATCGACCATGGGTTATTTGCTTTAAAAAGTTCTGAAAGCCACCCGGTAACCTAGGTTACGCTAAAAACGCACCAAATGGAAATTAACCGTCGATTCAAGTCCGATTTCAGAAATTGAAGGTTTTGTCGTGTCACAATAAATTCTAGGATCTACGACTCAGTTTTAGAATATTTTTTCTGACAACCAAGACTTTTTGGGAAAAAGTCAGGTTATGGCCGTTTTCGTTCAGTTGAAGTCGTGGATTAATTTTGATGGTGAAATCGAGGAGTGTGGGGGATTCTTGGATAAAGAAATGATCAATTTGGTAATGGAAATATCAATTGATTTTGGGAGAGTTATTTAAGAGAAATTTAAGAGGGATTTTGGATGCAATGGCAAGTAGGGACCAAGAAATCTAAGTTGATATTTTCTTGAATTTTCTATGAGCCAATTTAAAAAGAAGATGAGATTATGATTTTCTATTTGAGGAAATCCTTTTATTTTTTATGATATTCCCATTTCTTTTCCCTTCGTAGCCAAACACACTTTTTCCCTTTCTCCCTCTCTTTCTTTTTTTTTATCTTTTTCTTTCTCTCTCTCTCTCTCTCTCTCTTTTTCTTTTTTTTTTTTCCCTCGTGCGTGAACCCCCACCGATTGCCTCTGCTGGCTTCCACTTTGCTTTTCTTCATTGACCAGTCAAACTCCCTCATACTTATCCTTTCTTTCTTCTCTCTCCCCCAACTCTCTCCCTCTCACGATTCGAACAGAAAGCAGAAGATAGAAGCGGAGATAGCCTCGCCGAGGGAAGAAAACCGAAGAAGCTCGCCTGGGACCGGAGCCGCCGCACCGCCGCTCGCACTTCGCGCCTCACCTCCGCCTCTCTCGCCTCCCCTTTCAGCCACCGTCGAAGCTCTCCTCCTCCCCCTCTCTGTTTCGTGTGAAGCCCCAACGGAAGCAACGAGCAGCACCGCCGAAGGAGCAGCAGCCAACCGCTCGGACGCCGTCGCACCGGAGCTGCTGCGCCGCCGCCCGCGCGACGCCGCGTGCTCCGCCGCCTCACGCCTACGCCTACCGCCCTAGTTGTGCGCCGTCCAGCCCTGTTCAGTCTCTGTTCATCTCGGACCGACCGCCTCCAGCCGCCGCCTAGCTCCGATCGGCCGCCGTGTAGCCTTCCCGGAGCTCCGCCCATCTTTCCCGACCTCTTGCCACCCTCATCCCTCTCTATTTCTCTCTGTTTTGCAGTGAACCAGCAACCCCGTCATGTGGGTTTCCAGCCGGTTCGTGGCTGATTTCGGGCTGTTTCCAGGCCCCAAACCCGAGGCCCGCTTTGGAGTTTGTTGTTCCTCGCGTCGCCCCGTCGGATTGATCCGATTTGCGCGTGATTTGGTGAGTAATTTCTCTAATCCTTGCTTAGTGGACTAATTACGCTTAAGGGTTGTTTAATTTTAATTAATTATGGTTATGTGGTTGGATTAGTATGGATTAGTGTTTATTAGTTAATTGTGATGCGAATTAGTTAAATTGATTGTGCAATTAGCAAGTAGATGTGGTATCTTATTTATTGGAAGTATCTAATTTTCCGACCCCTGTCGAGCTGATTTGATGATTCGGACTAAGTGGAATTTTTGGTATTTAAATATTATTTTTCGGAATTAAAGAAATTAATTACTTGTTTTACAAAAATTCAATTGGGATGGTAGCGACTGGAATATTATGCTGAGGATTGTGGCGAAGTCCGTTTATTTAATCGGACTTTATTTTAAAATTTAAATTGAATTTTTAATATTAATTAATTTTCGAAATTAATTAAATAGTTATTTATTTTCTGAAAATTCAACTGGGATGACTCGTGACCGGAAATTTATGCTTTGATGGCCGTGGTGAAGTCCATTTATTTAATCGAACTTTAAATTGAGCTAAATCGAAATTTTTAATATTAATTATTTAATTTTCGAAATTAATTAATTATTTATTTATTTTCCGAAAATTCAATTGGGGTGGCCTGTGATCGGAATATTATGCTGATGACCAGTGGTGAAGTCCGTTTATTTAATTGGGCTTAATTTTAAGATAAATTGAATTTTTAATATTTATTAATTAATTTTCGAAATTAATTAATTAATTAATTATTTTCGGAAATTAAGGCTGAGATAGCCAGCGACCGAAATTTCGTGTTGATTGTCATGGCGTAGTTTGTTTGTTTAATTAAGCTTTATTTTGTCTTTGAATTGAATTATTTGTGAAATTGAGAATTGTCCTTTAATGGAATAATCTTCGATTATTAATTGGAAAATAATCGGTTGTCGGTTGAAAGGCACCAAAAGTGTTTTGGTGGGCTATAGAGAATGGTGGAAATTATGAAAAAGGAAATTATAATATTTTGGCTAAGGCCGATCGTGTATCCACATGACTATTTTATTGTGTATGATAAAAATAATGGGAATATTGGACGGTGGAGATGGTATACTATATCAACCTTCGGACGATATGTCAGCTTTGGGTGAGCAGTATACCGGTATACTATATCGACCTACGGGCGATATGTCAGCTTTGGGTGAGCAGTATACCTTATTATCAGCTTTGGGCGAGCAATATCGCATTACTTTTTGTTTCCGATGTCTTGTTTGTCGTGTCGAAGATCCCGTTATGGTTCGAGCTTTGGTTGGGCTAAAAACACCTCATTATAGTAGCGCACCTCATATGTTTGACAAAATGTCCCATAGTGAACCGAGAAGCAACCCAGGTTGAAACTCGGTTTGGTTCGTGTTTGCTCTTATATACGTCGGATCGTGCCTGTCTTTTATATTCTCATTGCGATTTCATGCGATTTTCGTGGAGAAATCATGTATTCTTGAGCCAAGGGGGATTTTTGTGCCCGAAAATGGTTTGGCCGCCGGCGTTCGTGGCCAACGGTGGTCGTCGTCGGTTGGAGTGGGCAACCGGTAGACAGCGGTGGTTCGGCGGTTGAAGGTTTGCTGGTTGCTATGCTGGTGTTGCTGTCTGGTTGAAGTTTTGGGAGAAGACGTGTAAGGAGATGTCGGGGAGAATGAAGACTCAGGGAGAAAAATTCGTGGGGGAAGAAGACCACGGGGAAAAGACAAATAAGAAATAAAAGAAAAAAACAAAAGAAAAAGTACAGAAAAAGTAAAAAGGAAAACAAAATATGAAAAAAAGAAAACCAAAAGTTTGCTTAGGGAAGGGGAAGGGGAAGTGCAGAGAAAAGGTACATCATAAAAAGACAAAATAGGGATAAGGCAAAAGTTGAAAAAAATTTGAAAAATGTAAGGAAATTCAAAATTTTCTTTTGAAAAATTTTAAAAACAAACTTTTCGAGCTATTTTCTTAAAAAATAGAAGTTTCTTATAAGTGTACTAATACTTTTAGCCCTTGTCGGATGATTGCAACATATTCTAACCCAGTCGGCGTAGGCGAGTCACTCGATAAGGCTTTTATCCCAATCCTGCTAGCCCAAGCTAGTAGTTAGATGAGTATGCCCGGATTCCATCACTTTTAAGGACTCTTGAGATTCGGACAATTAGAAATGCTCATTCATTCCAAGTTTGGTGCAATGTTTAAGCCATTGGAAATGCTAGTGAGAACAGGGATATCCTTTTTAAGTTGGGAAGGAAGTGAGTACTCTTGTAAATAGAAGTATCTTCACACATCACTAAACTTAAGGCAAAGGGCAATCTTTGACTTTGAGTTCTTCTAAGCTATCAAGGTTTTTTAGGAGGCCAGGCGTAAATATAGTAGTCAACTGAGGATATGTGAGTAAGGCCAAGGATCTAAGATGAGACAAGCATCCTCTGTGCATCGGCCCCTCATAAATGCCCCTCAAACTCTTCATATGATATACGTAGAGATACTCAAGTGAGGTGAGAAAACTCTCACCATCCTCCCTTGATTCCAATACAATTTCACTTCTATCAGCTTCATCATACATGTCGGTGCCATCAATAATAACCTGAATCTCATTACACTCTCCAATTATGCAGCATTTCATTTGCTCCATGTTCTCAATCCCAAAATCAGATAGCTTCATGACATTCGTATGGTGGTCTAAGAAAAATGCAGTAGTATGCCGGGGCATTTTCTGGATATCTACAGGCACACCCACACCATTTACATATTTCAGGGATTTATCCCAGCATTCTAACTCCAACTCAAGATCCACTGGGAGACGAGACATGATGCGTTCAACATAATTGCCAACAATGAATTTGAAATGTGACAACGATCTAGACACTTTGACGTATCAAACCATTTGAATTTTCTTAGATGTCCCACATGTGGAAAGTACAATCTTAGTGTATCCAGGCTCAACAAGCCACAAATATCGTCAACGATACCTTCCACAACATTCTCCCACCTCTCATCCTCTGGATTTACATCAATACTTAATTCTTCTAATTGAGATAGCGCGGAAATAGTGCCTTTAGGAATCAATGCATCCGCTCTCACGGATATTGTGCCCCGATTTATGCGTCGGCAAAAGGATACTTCTAAGCAAGTGAGCTTTGTTAGCTTTGCCACCTCCTTTGGCAGATCCATGATCTCTGTCCCTTCAAGATCAAGTACCTCAAGTTGCTGAAGTTCTCCAATTTTTGGAGGTAACACCATCAATAGTTCACAATGATTTAAGAATAATCTTTTTAGGCTGCTTAACCTGAATAGAGACTCTGGCAAGGACTTGATCCGAGTTCTGGATAAATTCATGATTTCCAAAGCAAGCATGTAATCGAAAAAAGACTGACTAATTGTTCTGAGCTTGTAATTTCTATTTAGAAACAAGACCAAAAGTACAGGTCACCGAGGATCCTCGCGCAACTCAGTCAACTGATTTTCCATCAAGTAGATCTCCATGTAAGTCTGCCATTGTGTGACCTCCGGAGGCTCCATCAATCCTAGACCCCCACGCATAAGCACCTTTCTGCTGCCATATTCAGGTGGACCGGCTTCAATGTCGTCAGAACATATCTCAAGTTCCTCCACCGGTTGCAGTGTACCTGATGATGAGTAAAGATGATGAACAATCCTACTGGAAAATAGTATATTCAAACACGTGAGTCAAACAACACATGAAGATTCCAGCCGAAAACCAAACACATATTAAAAAATCTCTGTTGGAATCGGATGCTTGAATAGACGAACTTGAAACCGAAGCAGGACCTAAATGGAAGGCCTGTGGACTCATGTGCTCTGGGGATCTTTCAGCTACCACCCCATTATCAAGCTTTCCTTCTTCTAACAGGACTTCTAATTCCTCGTGCTTGTTGGCCATATGCCTGCTAAGATTTGCTCGTGACCACAACTGAGTGTATCTCCAAGCATGCACGATCTCTTTCTTGTACTTGCTTTCCAATTTGAGTACTACTTGTTCAGCCACCTTGACCCTGTTAATCCAGGCTTCACATTCCTTGGTAACCCTCTTCATCTTGTTTTTGTTTATTTCTGCCTCTACATCATCCCTTCTTGCATAGAGCATTTTTGCTTGGTCGGTCATCTTCTCAAAATGACCTTGAAAGCATCAGCAAGCTCAACTTTTTTACTGATGTAGCCAAAAATGCTACGTCCATCCTTGTAGGCTTTGACTGCTAGTGCAGAAGGTACTGCTTCAGCCATGACTATCACAAGAACAAAATCAATTTGAAAAATCACTACAAGAAAATGCAGATTACTTGAATAGAAAAGAGCAAGTTATCCAGTTTAGTCATGAGATGTATACTTAGACAAAAGGAAAAACAGAAATATGACTTTACATTTGTCAAGCGGACGTACAGGGAAACATCCACAAATAAAGAGGAATGAGATTAAATTTTACAATGATTCAGAGACTTCAACATGATGTCTCGACAACAAATAACGTAGAACTTCTGCATTTGGCTCAATTACAGTCTTAGTGAATATGACCCATATGTCCAAACCTATGTTTTTGGGAAAGATTGGCACCTAAACTAGAACATGCTCATATGCTACTGTAATAAAAGGACAAGCCAAGTCAAAGTAATAAGAGAAGTCTCAGCAGCCACAATCCTGCAGTTCTATGTGCAGCTCAAGTACACACTGAATCTGAATGCCACCTTTCCACAAAAATGGGCATTCTTGCTCTATGTGGCTAAGACACCAACTTCCTTTAAGCACCCGGCTATAAGATAAAGCTCTCTTTTCATTTGGCCTACCTTTTTAAGTGCCCATTTTTGTACTTTCCACATGTGGGACATCTAAGGAAATTCAAATGGTTTGATACGTCAAAGGTGTCTAGATTGTTGTCACATTTCAAATTCATTGTTGGCAGTCATGATGAACGCATCATGTCTTGTCTTCCGGTGGATCTTGAGTTTGAAATAAAATGCTGGATAGATCCCTGAAATATGTAAATGGTGTCGGGGTGCCTATAGATATTTAGAAGATCCTTCGGCATGCTACTGCATTTTTCTTAGACCGCCATATGGATGTCACTAAGCTATCTGATTTTGGGATTGCGAACATGAAGCAACTGAAATGCTGCATAATTGGGGAGTGTAATGAGATTCAGGTTATTATTGATAGAATTGACATGTCTGATGAAGCTGATAGAAGTGAAATTGTATCAGAAACATGGGAGGATGACATGAGGTTTTTCAAGTCACTCGAATATCTCTATGTATATTATATGAAGAATTTGAGGTGCATTTATGAGGGGCTGCCGCGTCAAGGATCCTTGTCTCATCTTAAATGCTTGGCCTTAGTCACATGCCCTCAGTTGACTACCATATTCACACCTGACCTACTGAAAAACCTTGATAGCTTAGAAGAGCTCAAAGTCGAAGACTGCCCACATGTCTCAAGTTTAGTGACGCGTGAAGATACTCCTATTGACGACAGTACTTACTTTCTTGCCAACATGAAAAGGATATCCCTATTCTCATTGCCAGAGCTCATTAGCATTTCCAGTGGCTTACGCATTGCACCAAACTTGGAACGAATGAGCATTATCGGTTGTCCAAATCTCAAGAGTCCATCACCTGATGAAATCTGTTGCAATCATCTGACAGGGACTAAAGGTAAGAGTAATTATCGGCAGAGAGCATTGTTCTGTTGAGATGATGCCTCTCGTTTTCTTTCCCTTTCATTTCATATATTTGGTTGAACAAGTTAAAAGCTGCAGGGCTAGCCTTAATGAAGAGAAAATTGGAAAGTAAACACATATCTGAATGAAATCTGATCTTCTTTCAAATCGTATATCTGGTATCACCCTTCAAATGTTTATGAATGAGGCAGCGGCAGCTAACTATACAAAATTCTCGTCGTTCTGATGTTAGCTTTAGAACTAGGACTGCTTCTGATGCATATATTTTCAGTGTACAAAACCAAATATCGGCACAGCATTAGTGTGCAACCATTTGGATTGCTAGTCTATTTTGCCGCTGTAAACGTGCTTCAAGTTTGTAGATTGAGGTAACACTAGCTAACTTAGTTATTATTTTTTGGTAGGAGAGTTCTTCATTACAGTACTGAGGGAGTTATTATCAATGTCAATTGTGAATAGCTGATCGAAATTCCTGCTTCATTTTGGAGGATTCTTGCATCTATTTTAGCAATAGCAATTATATACAAGTATGTGATGGGATATATGGCTCTGTATTCTTATACCGACTGCATTTAAAAGGTTCATTAACCTGCAAATAAAGTTCCTCTGCACCGCTCGGCCCAACATGGCTGATCGTTGTTTTTTCCTCTTTTTCCTCCATACCCTCGATCACCGCCAGTCAACAATCAGTCACTAAAACATGGGTGTGACATATTCATGCGTCACCTCTATACTAATGCAAAAGTTTCTCAAGTACAGGCAAATGTCTGCTCTCGAAACAGTTGTTCCCAAAACATTAAGAGATTTTACTCTAATGTTTTAGAATGTCTCAGGACATAATAGAGTTGCGTCTTTGCCATAACGTTCTTCTGTACGTCGGCATGCATTATCTCACTGATATTTCATGACATTTCATCATTTGGCAACAATCTCTATATAGGAAGAGCCGCCTAATGGGAAGGATTCACGATTGAAGATGGCAGCCATAACTGCATTTGAAAGTCGTGCTTCAAGCTCAGGAGCTTGAGGTTTTTTTCACAGATATAAGAAACATCCTTGGACTTCAAAATTTTAATAGCTGTCGCTGCCCATGAACTGTATTTTTAGCTTACTGGAGCACCCTTTTCTTTTTATAACAAAAGGGGCCCAAGCCCCTAAATTTCACACATTGTCTAATCCTACAAGTAAAGTAACATACAATATTTTTTTAGTTTCTTCATTTAAACAATCTTATTGTAGTCCGCTTAGGTTATTGGCTAAGGAAGTGGTTGACAAGGTGAGTGCTTTGGGAGTTTAGTCTTCACACTGAGCAGGAAAAGAAGAATGTCCCTTTCTCGAACCATGTTGCTTGTACTGTGGAAATGGCGTTGACCGATCACTTATGTGATGTGGCCATAATTTATGAAATCCAGATGATGGCAGACCCATACAGAGGCTATGCATGGACGAGAGCATTGCTAGGACTTAAGGTCGATGAGATACATGTTTGTGGGGATCCAAGTGTTCTGAATATGGTGAGGAAAATCTGTTCCGATACTGGGGATGAGTTGCACGAATGTCACTACGACAGATTCAAGCCACTGGTTGTCGAAGCCAAGATGCTGCTCGGGGATCTTCGCAATGTTCGATCCGGTGATTGTGTAGTTGCCTTTTCTTTGAGAGAAATATGTGAGGTTAAATTGGCAATTGAGAAGCACACCAATCACCGCTGCTGTGCTATATACGGTGCCTTGCCACCTGAGACTTGAAGACAGCAAGCTAACTTGTTTAATGATCAAGACAATGAGAATGATGTCTTGGTTGCAAGTGATGCAGTGGGGATGGGTCTCAATCTGAATATCAGAAGGGTTGTGTTTTCCACTCTCTCGAAGTACAACGGTGATAAGATGGTGCCAGTTCCCGCTTCACAGGTGAAGCAGATTGCCGGAAGAGCTGGTAGAAGGGGAAGCTGATATCCTGATGGGCTTACAACTACCTTTGAGCTTATTGATTTAGAGTACCTCATTGAGTGTTTGAAGCAGCCATTTGAAGAAGTTAAGAAGGTGGGTCTCTTTCCTTTCTTTGAGCAGGTTGAGCTCTTTGCTTGCCAACCCCAATGTTACGTTCTGCAAGCTACTCTAGAAATTTGGTGAAAATTGTCGTCTTGTTGGCTCATACTTCTTGTGTCGGCACGACCATATTAAGAGGGTGGTAGACATGTTGGAGAAGGTCCCAGGGCTATCTCTTGAAGATCGCTTCAAAATTTGTTTTGCACCAATTAATGTCAGAGACCCAAAATCAATGTATCATCTTCTGAGGTTGGCCACAGCTTACAGTCAAAACTTTTGTTTTGCACCAATTGTAATCCAATTAATATAGCAGTGGGCCTGCCTAAGGGCTCTGCTCGAAATGATGCTGAGCTTTTGGATCTGGAGACCAAACATCAGGTGCTGTCTATGTATCTGTGGTTGTCTCACTTCTTTGAGGAGTAAACTTTTCCATATATTAAGAAGGCAGAAGCTTTGGCGACAGGCATTGCTGAGTTATTGGGTCATTCTTTGAAAGTCGCTAACTGGAAACCAGAATCAAGGCAGGCAGGAAAATGAAAGCCTAAAGAGAAGCCTGAACAAAAAGAGGATGGCTATGAGAGACCGCAGTCAGTCGCGAAACTGTTATCTTTGTAAGTTAACCTGGATTAGTTTGCTTCCAATTCCAGTATAGACATGCAAATTCTGATTATTTCAGATGCTTTCTCCCTTGCATCCCACCACAATTGCCGTCTCCTAGTTAAATGCCCATGGAACTCAGGAGGAATTTTTGACATTATCCTGGAACTATTTCCAGCAAGACCAGATGAAGTTCTTTCAACAGCTCGCAAGCCCTCCCTCAACATGCCAAGCTATTCTGGTTGCAGCAGATTGCTTTACTTCCACATTCTGTCTGTTGAGATTTAGAATAATTTATTGCAGGTTGTCTCCACTGAATAGCAATTTATGCAATGTCATCTGCCTATTATGTGAAGGTGTCGATAGAGCGTCATGCATCCATTCCATCTGAACAATCTCGAAGCACTCCTTCTTTACATTCTCTTTGAACTCATTTACCTGCCTTTTCATTAGGGATTGTGCCGACCTTGCAACAGCAAGCAGTTTCATGTAAGCAGGCTGGTGAAGGGTGCTTTGCTTCAATGAGAGAGAGCTAAAATTTTGACAAAATATTCTGACTGTCAAATTATCTCCAACCAATATTTCTTCGTAGCTTCTATCCCGAAATGCCCATGAAAAGGGTGCTTTGTACTGTAGGACAATGGGAGAGAATAATCCACCAAAATAGTGATGCTTCAGATTTGTTCCATGCAAGAATAATGTGCTAATTTGTTGTTTTCCCCATGCTTTGCTTGAGGCTATGCATATGCAGAGGATGTAAGAGGTGGCTCTGATTACCTTTATTGCTCAGAATGAACAGATCCATCTCTGCCACATGGGTGGCTCAGTTTTACCTTTGGATACTATGTGGATCGTCACTAGTGCAGCATGGCGTTCAAGCAACTAGTCAGGCCAGGCTTTGTGGATGGATAGCTCATACTAGTGCAACAGAGTGCCTCTCATCATCAGTTTGGGTCTGACCATCCTTCGTTGGGATTCATTCAATCTTTCTGGTATTTTCCTATGTGCTTATATCCTCCTATCCAGTTGTTCTCATCAGCATGCTTCGGGACTTTTGAGTGAGGGTGTATTCTCTTAATGAGAATGATGTTAATTTTGGTTTTAATATGGTATTTTATCGGATCGTCTCTATTTTAATATTATAATTTTTCATTTTAAATTTCCTCTGGTTGAGGAGCAATCTGTGTAGCAGGATTTACGTCGTCAAGTTTCGACCATGTCTCGAAATCAAAGATTCTTATCTTATATGGTTTCACATGAAGCTGTTGAATTTGATCGTGTAATGAGAGGACAAAGACAAGGAGATGACCCCTTGTGCGCATGCCCTTCGTGATGGTAAATACTTCTTCTCGAATGATAAGTACTTCACAGATGATTTGAATCGAGTCTAGCCAGGAGAAAAATTACTCACATCTAGACATGCTTGGGTTATATCTCATAGATCGTAAGAAATGAATCCTCAAAATCTTGGGGAATGACTAAATCTTGTTACGTTTTAGAGGATCCTGTTAAGGGTAACGGCATCAAGTTACAGGAGTTGGTTTTTCTCCTCATGCAGCATAAAGGACATCCTCATAATTGATTATTTCACAAAGCCAAAATAATAGTCTGATTGCTTGTATTGTCATGTTTTCGCGGACTATCTCATTCTAAAGTGTGATCATCTTCGAGAATGATCTAATTATAAAAAGCAATTATAACTTATTGGTACTTATGTCAATTGGGTGGTGATGTTTATTTAATCAAAATTTAGATTTTTTTTATGTTGGCGTTGGAATATGCACGTCATGCATGGCACACTTATTATATTTTAATATTACCTAGCAGCAATGTGCAAATTTAGAGAGCCAATGTATGTTCAAGAAGAAAAATGAACAGCTCGTGGTCTCGTCGTCGACAAGCTAGTAGGTCCCCAAAGTCTCCATGGGCGTCTCGAAGCAACGGATAAAGGTAAACAATTACATAAACACAATTAAAAGACAAACTACCATCATAATCAACAAACACTCAAACGATGATGAAAAATGGAATTAGTGACTCACTAAAAAAAAAATTACTAATTCATCAAACACCCAGAGCAAAAGCTAATATTCTCCCAAAAAATACAGGTCCAGTCCAATGTACAAATTTCATCACATGCCCGCTATCAGCATGGACGAGGCCATACCGCCCCCCGCAAAATGATGTCCACGGCGGCAGCGCTACAACTAAGAATTGCCAACGGAAGAAATCAATAGATCGAAACGCTTTCGGGCATGAAAGCACATGACAAGCGCACACGCAAAAGTGAAACTCATAAAACCCTAGAAATGCAGGAACGAATAGAGTACCTCAGATTGTGGGGAGGCCAAAGTGAAAGAGTGGATGGAGATGTGGCAAAGGCAGCAATCGAGGGAGTGCAAAGAAAAGAAACCTGGGCGATGTCGTGGGAATTTTTTTTTTTTTTTTTTTGGCAACACACTATTAATTTTCAAAATTATGTGAGTATCGTTATTCTTTCTCAGTTGAAAAACGTCTTTGTTGACATTTTACTGATATTAAAATTTATTAGATAATGCACATCCTCTTGTATTATGCATTTTGATTGTGTGTGCCCAGAATTTGTTTTCAAGGCAATAAGTAGGTAGGGAAATATCAAAGTGAATTGCATATAGTCGGATTTGATCAAGTCCAACTGTATGAATAGACTGATTGCAAAATACAAAAGGAAAAGGTATTATTACACATATCTATATATATAAAGTAAGAATATCTTTGATTAGATTTTAAAGAAAAAGAAAAAGAGGAGGAGAAAAAAAGAAATTGAAATTTTAGAAGATAATATAATTTATATTTATTTATAGGATAAATAAACCCAAAAAAAGAGAAAAGAATATCTCGGAAAAATAGAATAATATGAAAAGAAAAAAAAAACTCAAAGAAAAAAAGCTTGGAGGCGCCCCCGGCACCAGCATTCCAACCTCTGTCCTAGGAGTGGTTAACGGGGCTGCACTCACTTGGGCCGGGCCCATAGCCCATGACGAACTTTTTTAGGTTGGGCGGCCCAAACAAAAATTCGATAAAAAAAATAGCCTACATTGAATGCTCAAATCCAGGTTTCAACAATAAATACTGGCCCAAAAGAATTTCCGACAATTTATCGTGGCTGAAATCTGAACGAGAAGAACCGTGTATTTTTACACAGCAAACGAATTAGCAATTCAAATGAACGAGCGCCCCAGTGACGCGAGAAATACAAATACAACGAGATGATTATTGAGAACAAGAACATGTGTCAAAGACATGCCACAATGTGAAAAATTTGATATAGAATAAATTTTACAGGAAAAGGTCCATTAAAGAGGCACCATCAAAGGTAATCATTATCATTAAAATGCTGTAGAGGAGAGATAAGGCATCAACGCGTAAGCATACTTCCCATTTTTAGGCTTCACCTGACCACTCTTCAAAGGATGCCTTTATGAACGCAACATAACTCAGATTATATTTTACTCCATCGATAATCCAGTAATCAGAAGCGAATGTTCAGATGGAAGTCAAGACTCCGACATCAAAAAGGAGAAAAGGAAACAAATGGGGTTGAACAATGGCTATTTATAGGCACATTATCCCAGTTTACCACTGGCTTCCAGAGATTGGTGGTATGGTGGCATGGATATGCGTTGGTCCGCCCGGAATTGAAAGACTTGCATTCCTTGAATTCACCATGGTTTGAGTTTGGACGTCATCACGGCCAGCGCTTCCCTAGTCTTGTTCTGAATATTTGATGTTCCTGCCTTGTATGGAAGATCTTGGATAGTCTTCAAAACTTCTACAACTTCACTCATCCGGGGACGAGCTTTTGGATCTTTGCTAAGGCAGCGAGCAGCCAACTTGAAAGCAATTTGGACACCTTTTTCCGAGAACTCTTCAAGCCTTGGATCCATCAATTTGTACAATCCTTTTTTCCTTCCTAGACGTGGCCGAACATATTCAACAAGGTAAGTTTCATGGGAAGGCCGATTTTGGTCTATGACTCTCCGTCCAGTCATAATTTCCAAAAGAACCACACCAAATCCATAGACATCGCACTTTGTTGTGATGTGCCCTGCAACAATATATGTGCACTCACTAAACAGGAGTATATAAAATATGTACCAAATGGTCCTAAATATCATCGGCAATTCCAAAGCACAATATTGTATCTCTTGTTACCATAATAAATTTCATTCAAAACTTCGGTAAGGCAGTAATTTATAGCATGATAGACATGGACTTCCCTAATTGATCTGTAAATTGGAATAATGCTTGTTCTTAGAAATTGTGAAGTCATGATAATCTCAATTTACAATAACATAGTGAATACTCCTTTATGCATTGCCCACACTAAAATTATAATGAAGTATGTAGATCAAGGAAAAAAAGAGAAGATAAAAGTTTCAACTCTTAATCTCAACTGCCTTTTGATGGCCTCAAAGTTAAAGTCTTCTTCTCGTAAATGACAAATAGGATAGTATAATGAGAAAACACATAAATCATAATACTACATATAGACCTAAAGCACGTAAAACAAAGAACCATATGATACCTAGTTTAGGTCTAACTAGTAATAATATAGCGCGTAGGACGGACACCTAGCACATTTAGTGGAAATTAATTGGCTATTGGAAAAAAACATAGATACTGCATTCAGAACTGAGAACCCTTTGGACACTTAGCGTTGAAGCACATAAAAACATATAAAGAAAGAGCTTTGATTAAGAATCAGTGTTTGGGTAAAAGCTGGTTGTGCATCCTATAAAAAATTACAACCGATGGGGATTAATCCAGTATTCGAAGGATGTAGCGGATATTCGGTCGTTAATTGAATAAAATAATATCAACCAAAGACGAAAAATTCACTTGCCAGCAATGCGAAATGTCCCGGAAGTTCAACCACGAAATATGCAAGTTAATCCATTCAATGATTGATTGTGTGGTGGACTGGAAGGTAAGGGGATAACATCATTTGGGAGACTACATGCAGAACTCAAACAGAAAGAATGTGACTTTTTCGCATGATGTGCAAGAACTACAGCTGATTGTACCATTACTGCAAATTGTGACCATGTATGAGAACAGACCAGAGATAGGATTCACATAGTGAAAAGTAGGTTTATCAGTGTATAACCATCCCTCTAATTTTCTAGTCTTTCATCGCGATTGATATCTACCTAATTCAATTCAGTTCCTAATCATAACGGTGCACATGTTGTGCATGGGGTGTGTAGATTGGTGCTGTTCACTTGTTTTGACATGTAAAAAACATTGCTCAACCACTTTTGTGCAGATAACCTGGACAATTCTCATCCTCAAATTGCTTGTACTAGCATATACATACCAGTCGCTATGTATTCTGGGGCAGCATAGCCATACGTTCCCATGACAGGGATGGAGTCAAAGTCATCTCCCTTGGGAACAATTTTTGCAAGTCCTAAACCAGAAAGCTTGACATTGAAGTCCTAAAAAAGACAAGTTACGAAAAAGTCAAACGACATGATTAAAAAGGAAAAAGGAATGTCACGCAACTTTGCTACGTACGGCATCTAATAGGATATTGGAAGTTTTAACATCACGAACTATCACTTGCACTTCTGCTTCCTCATGAAGAAAAGCAAGACCCTTTGCAGCACCCAGCGCTATTTTCACCCTGGAAGACCAAGGGAGAGGCGGAGTCCCTTCTACGCAGCCCACGAAAGAACACAAGAATTAACTAATAAAATACTTGTCATCACACATAAATCAATATTCCCTTTCTGAAGTCACCATTGTCAATGATAGTGTGGTTAAAACTGACACCAACTTCTGAAAGTTAACTGCAAAGAATTAGTAGGCAAGGCAAGAAAATGTAGAAATGAAATTTTACGCTTATGCAAGGGAAAGCTCAGCGAAACCTGCTGAAACAAATCATTATGCCCTACTATTAAAAACATTTAGTATCTTTCAAGAGTCCTTCCATTGCCAAGCATGTACCTCCATTAAATATCATTACCAGCATAGTTACAAGCTTGTACTAAGTTTCATTCTCAATATGGTATAACTGTGGTGTTCTTGCACATAAATGACCAATTTAAAGAGAATTGAGTCCAGGATTCCCTGGGATGTAGTACGGAGAGACAAAGGTGATTAACCGATACTAAGATCATCACACGGACGAAGCTGCTAAAAAGTGACATTTCATGACCAGTTCTGATCTCCCAACATTTCTTTCCTTCCTTTTCCTGGCTTTGAACAAATAATGTCCTCTGAGTATGATAACAGTGAAAGTCTCTGATACTGCATCCTTTGGTTCTCAGTGGCAGCAACAACAAACAACCAATTTACATAAAAACATTTCAGGTAGAAGAACATTCAACAGAGGCTGAGCATTGTGGACATGACAATTTGTATGCAAATTGTTTAGGAAAATATGGTTCTGAACCCTACCATCTTTCGGAAAGACGTCAATTATAAGGGCAAGTAAGATTCTTGGACAAGTAAGATTCTTTCTTCTTAACATTATTATCCAGATGCTAGTAGCAATCATATAGTTTTCATGGGAGACATGACTTCCATATCCAGCTAAAGGTGGATTGTTTAACAGTGAGTACTTTCTTTTTTTTTGGTCGAAACTGTGAGTACTTATATAGTAAACATAATGCTAGACATGTCATTAAGAGCACCAAGCACATTATAAAGGACAACTGTGCATACTTTTAAAGAGGTGATTGTTCAAGCTCCCTCGTTGCATGTATTCATATATTAGCAGCCTTTCGTCTCCTTCCATGCAATATCCAATTAACTTCACAAAATTTGGATGTACTAGATGACCAAGAATAGTCACTTCAGTCTGCCACATGGAAAGTGCAACACATCAAAAGTCATACCAACAGTCAATATGCATTAATCCAGACATATAAGATCATTGGATGATATGTTATTACCAGCCATTCTTTGTGACCCTGAAACCCCTCTTGATTCAGAACCTTAACGGCAACAGTCAGCCCAGTGCCAGGCCTCGCAGGAGCAGTCCCATTTTCTTCAATCCAACCCATAAAGACACAGCCAAAACCGTCTTCACTGAGCAGACCCTCAGGACTAAACTTTCTTGTAGCTAAGTTAAGATCCTTTAATGAAAATTTCCATAGCTGAGGAGAGATTATATTTTCCTCAATGACTTTAGAAGTCAAAGAGTCAATTGTTGTATTACTAGTGGTCTTAAATGAAATTGAAGTGGTAATTGCTGTATCACTAGCGGTCGTAGATGAAACTGAGGAGTCGATCGCCATACTGGGGGGTGTAAATAAAACCCCAGCAGGAACAGGCTGCTCTCTGCTTGCATCTTTTGAAATACTTTGTGCTGCTCAAATACAAAATTAGCATATTAGACAAAATGAGTAACCACCGATTTGGGTCACTTAGACAAACAACAAACACCAAGCCACTTCATCTAAACAGGAATTTAAAGATGAATTACCTAATCTGCCAGTTGGTCTAGCACATGTTACTTTTCCAAAGAAGGAACATCCACTCCCGAGTAGAGGAGGGTATGTCATACCCAGGTAGATATGTGGTTTACAATGGATAACTATGACAACATACTTCAACTTGCACTCAACGCAATGGAAAAAGATGAGCAGCAACAAATCTACCTCATCTCTTGATATAGACCAAAAAAATTCTATGCAATCAATTAGCTCCCCCATGAGCTTCGCCACTTTCAGATCCAGTTCATCACATAACCCCACTCGATGCTTATAGAAACACTAGAACTTTCTTTAAGCAATTCAGAATGCCAACTTTCCCATCTACCTGATATACAACTTTCTTAATCTCTGAGGCACTGGACACTCACTTCTTGTGTTATCAGACACTCAACCTACTCTAGATCTGTCACAAACTTATGTCTTCCTATGAGATACATCGCTCTCATTACCCATTACTAGATGTCTACTGCACACAATAATCGAAAGTCACTTCCCAAAGCAACACTGCAAAATAAAACTTTGGGAACAAAGAGCACTCCTAAGGATGCTGGCAATCAAAGAGAGTCTCCGAGAGTAACTTGGCAAGTTCCAATTGGGCAATAGCCTGAGTTGATAAAGTGTGTTACAATTGCACAACAAATCCAACAAAAGAGTTACATAAACTAGGCATAATGGCACATTCAGAGAGCAAACAACTCCGACTTGACAAGTTTTAGTGGGGCCAAAGCATGAGTCATCAAAGCCCAAAACCAGAACTAGACTATAAATCCACAGCAACAAGTTGGATATAATGTTAAAATATCCCCCTTTGCATCTTTTGGGGTTTAATATGGTCCTATGGTCTGCATCCACTTAATAACCAAAAAATTTCAGACTGGATTTTTATTTTGGTACTAGAGCCAACTCTCAATTTTTCGCGCCCTAAATAATATTTCATTTAGAGTGATTTCTCTGTCTTATTCCTAAAGTGCATTCGTCATGTGGTTTTATTCGGGTTTGCTCAAGAGAGGGGATATTAAAGTATTGAACATCACTTGTTTACAGAACTCATAACAACCATTGTTTTAAGTAGCAGTTGATTGCAGTCGACAGGAATAAAATTCACACCAGTAGCAGCCGCTATCGGCCCTAGTGTGGTGATAACACATCCAAGAGGCTGATATGCCCGCATCTGCAATTATTGGAATGCAACCAGTAATACAATTTGAAATTTTGACAATGATCCTGTATATATGTAGCCTCCCTCACCCTAATAGCTTAAGCCTTCGGTTGGACTTTGCAACATAAACCGAACATTAACTTCAAGTTTATTCCTTGACCAGACCCCCAAAAAGTAAAATAAAAAAAAAGTGTGTTCCTTTCCTTTTTCCCATATAGTACCTCCAACAAACACAAGCAGAATATCACGAAGTAAGATCTTCATACCACCAGATAAAAAGTATAGTATTTCTACAGAATGTCAAACAGGAATTCCAATAACCTATCCACAGTTGACATCGATAATAACTCCCTAAGCACTCTAATGAAGAAATTCTCCTACCAATGGTAACTAAGCCAGCTATTGTTAAGTCACTCTACAAGCTTGGAGCAGGTTTACAGTGGCAAAAATAAACTAGCAATCCAAATCAGTGCACACTTATGCTGTGCTAACGTTTGGTTTCATACACCTAAATATAATATGCATCAGAAGAAGTCATAGTTCTGAAGATAACATTAAAACGACCAGTATTTTGAGCAGTTAGCGGTCACTGCCTCATTCATAAACATTGCAAGGGTAATAGATCAGATATCCGATGTGAAAGAAGATTAGAGTTCATTCAATCAAGTGTCGACTTTCCAATTTTCTCTTCATGAAAGATGGGCCTGCAGCTTTTAATTTGTTCAATCAAATGAATAAAATGAAAGTGAAAGAAAAAAACTTGCATCCTTTCGACAGAACAATGCTCCCTGCTGATTATTATCCTTACCTTTAGTCCCTGTCAGAAAATTGCAACAGATTCCATCAGTTGAAGGACTCTTGAGATTCGGACAATCAGAAATGCTCATTTGTTCCAAGTTTGGTGCAATGCATAAGCCATTGGAAATGCTAATGAGTTCAGGCAATGAGAACAGGGATATCCTTTTCAAGTTGGGGAGGAAGTGAACACTCTCGTAAATAGAAGTATCTTCACACGTCACTAAACTTGAGACAAGGGGGCAGTCTTCGACTTTGAGCTCTTCTAAGCTATCAAGGTTTTCTAGTAGGCCAAGTGTGAATATAGTAGTCAACTGAGGGCATGTGACTAAGGCCAAGCATTTAAGATGAGACAAGGATCCTCGATGCAGTGGCCCCTCATAAATGCAACTCAAACTCTTCATACGATATACACAGAGATATTCAAGTGACTTGAGAAACCTCCTGTCATCCTTCCCTGTTTCTAATACAATTTCACTTGTATCAGCTTCATCGTACACATCAATTCCATCAACAATAACCTTAATCTGATTACACTCCCCGATTATGCAGCATTTCAGTTGCTCCATGTTCTCAATCCCAAAATCAGAAAGCTTAGCAACATCCATATGGCGGTCTACGAAAAATGCAGTAGCATGCCGAAGTATATTCTGGATATCTCTGGGTACACCCACACCATTTACATATTTCAGGGATCTATCCCAGCGTTCTATTTCAAACTCAAGATTCACCGGGAGACAAGACATGATGCGTTCATCATGACTGCCAACAATGAATTTGAAATGTGACAATGATCTAGACACCTCAGATGTACCAAACCATTTGAATTTCCTCAGATGTTCCACTCGTGGAAGGTACAGTTCGAGTCTATACAGACTTATCAAGCCACAAACCTCGTCAACAATAGCTTCCACGACACTCTCCCACCTATCATCCTCCGGATTTACATCAATGCTTAATTCTTTTAATTGAGATAGCGCGGAAATAGTGCCTTGAGGAATCAATGCATCCACTTTTGCAGATTTTGTGCCCCGATTTATGCGTCGGCAAAAGGATACTTGTAAACAAGTGAGCTTTGTTAGCTTTCCCACCTCCTTTGGCAGATGCATGATCTCTGTCCCTTGGAGATCAAGCACCTCAAGTTGTTGAAGTTCTCCAATTTCTGGAGGTAACACCATCGATAGCTCACAATGATTTAAGAATAATCTTTTTAGGCTGCTTAACCTGAATAGAGACTCTGGCAAGGACTTGATCCGAGTTCGGGATAAATTCAGGATTTCCAGAGCCGGCATGTCATCGAAGAAAGATGGACTGATTGTTCTGAGCTTGTAATTTCTATTTAGAAACAAGACCAAGAGTACAGGACACCGAGGATCCTCAGGCAACTCAGTCAACTGATTTTCCATCAAGTAGATCTCCGTGTAAGTCTGCCATCGTGTGACCTCCGGAGGCTCCATCAGTCCTAGACCCCCACGCATAAGCACCTTTCTGCTGCCATATTCAGGTGGACCGGCTTCGATGTCGTCAGAACATATCTTAAGTTCCTCCACCGGTTGCGGTGTACCTGATGATGAGTAAAGATGATGAACAATCCTACTAGAAAATAATATATTCAAACACGTGAGTCAAACAACACATGAAGATTCCAGCCGAAAACCAACCAAACATGTATCAAAAAATTCCAAGAAATGACCGAACTGGAAGAGATGCCAGAATCGGATGCTTGAACAGACGAACCTGAAACCGAAGCAGGACCTAAATGGAAGGCCTGCGGCGGAGTACATACTCGCTCCATACTGCCCTGCGGCGCTATCGACTGTGGCTTGCTTCTGCTGTTCCCCATGATCGCACCCCAAAGAAGAAAGTGGCAAACGAAGCACGGCACCGTCTCTATGTATTTTGGTGTTCCTAACGATCCGCTAACGCTATTCAAAAATAGAGAAGAGGAGAGAAGGGGGAGAAAATGGAAGAGGGGGTGGGAGGGAGAGCTAGAACCGACCTCAAGGCTGTTTCCCGAGATAAACCGATCGATTTTTAAATGTAGAACGCGGGACAAACCGGTCAAGTGCGTTCGGCCGAGTGAACTTCTTGCTGTTGGGGGAGTTAGGAGTGAATCGGTTCAGCTTCCATTGGAACCTAAAATCTACCTATCAAAATTGATTTCCAAATTTTTGGAATTCGATATATACCCTGCATACTTCTAATTCCTAAAAGTGAAACTAATGTTCAAGCAATCTGGTTCTTAATTCTAAAAGAGAACCAAACTAGACCAATTATAGAATTTCTTAAAGAAAAAAAGTGACCAACTTTTTTTTTTATTTCTTCATAATAGAAAGCATCTAGTGGAGAGAAAAAAATGCGGTACTTGATTCTAAGACCAACTAATCCGGTTTCCAATTCCTAATTTTGGGAATCGGATTGGAACCGGTTGCCTTAGAAGCCAAGAATATACAAGAAGTTGCTTTTCATAAAGGCAAAGCCTTAATGTAAAGAAAGATGAGGATGGATTGGACTGATAAAGGTCGCATGCACGTACTCTATCAAACTATATGAATTTTAATTACTACATCCATAAAAACGATAGGCATATTAAACATAACCCGTTATCTTATATCGATCTATTTTGTTATTTGATGTTAAAAAAAGATAAAATAATTAAAATAAATTCTTGCGTGCTCTTACATATTCAAATCAAATGAAAATAATATAGTACCATTGTGCACCACCTATATAAGATTACTTAACAAATATTAGGAATCGCAATGGCTTTGCCTGTTGTCTTTCCCTGTAGAAGCATTACATTGCTCTATATCAACATTTTATACATAAGGGGTAAGCTAATAGGGGGGCACATTTTGTGAGCTGATGGGAATATGCGGGTCATTATTACCTTTCCCGTTAGTACCGGTCCTTTTGTTCTTTACAATTGAGAATTGTCACGATAGAAAAATGTAATATAATGCATATTATTAAATGAAGAGTACATGAACCTAATTATAACTTACAGAATTACTTTTAAAAGTAACGAAATATCATTTACAATCAATTAGAACCTATCGATAGAAATATACATAACGTTCTCAAATTTTGCACGGGCCAACTTTGGTTACCTTTGGAAGAGGACTGAGAAAATGTGTCTGCGTTAACTTTTCATTTATTTTCAAATAGATTTCATTCCGTAATAAATTTGAAGAAGAAATCGAAATTAAAATTTGAATCTTACCAATTTCGAAATAGAAATTGAAAAATCAATTTTTGGTTAGAAATGAATTTCTGTTTTAGAAATTTTATTATGTACACCCTAAAGGTTTCAAATAAATCAATATAATGAAACCCGCCAGCTATTTTGATTCCCAAATTCAAATTTGAATTCCCGAATTCAAATTTGAGTTTTAGCTCCGACGGGACAAAACTCGCCAGCTATCCACTTTTGAAAAAATGACGCGTACAATGAATAGGGAGTCGCAATGATGAATTAGCGAAGAGCAATTGAGAGAGAGAGTACTGACCACCTCACATGCATTGTTAAATCAGCTGGGTCCCAAATGGGGCCCACTCATCTTACGATATGTATGAATTCCGTGAATCCAAGAATCTTCTGGTGGGAGGGTAGATATTGCCCGCACTACCCCTTTAACGGTCGACAACCCAACAAAGTTAACCTTTCCCTCTAATTAGAAATTTTTGATACAAAAATTAAATGATTTGAAAATTATTTTTTAAAATAATTAATACCCTAAAAAGCTCCAAACCTGTGCATTTGTGACAAATTTACTCAAAATATTTTTGATCATGAAAATCCTAAACCCAGTATACCCGACAAATTTATCCCGACTGACTATAAAAAATCTTAAACGATATATTTATGACAAATTTACCTCAAACTACTTTATTTGACTACAAAAAACCCAAAATGGTAAATTTGTAACAAATATACCATTTGCTAAATTGAATTAATACCACAAAAAATTACAAAAATTGTAAATTGTGACAAACGAACATAAAATTACTAAATTGATATACGACACGTGTCATTTAACTTAATAAAATTAACATATGGTAAATTTGTCACAAGTGTACTAGTTTGGAGTAAATTTGTCAAAAATATACAAGTTTAGAGTTTTTGACGGTTAAAAAAATAATTTGAGATAAACTTCACAAAATGTATGCCAATTTGGGGTTTTTCAAGATATTAACCATTTTTAAAATAATATTATATTTATTGTCAAAATGAACAAACAAAAAATATTTTCATTGTCTACAAAAGTAATAAGATGAAATTTTTCGATTATTAAATATTTCTCATTAATTAATTATGTCCAATGATTATTTTAAGAAAATTTATTCAAATCATTCAATTTTTATGAAATAAACCAAGCTTTAAAGTCAAATATTTTTTTCTAGTCAAAAAGGGAAAAATATAAAGTTATTTCGTCCCGTTCGTTGTAGGCATGAAAATGGCCCCTCTCTCTCTCTCTCTAATAATGGTTCCACCCCCACACTCTCTCCGTCGGGCAGCTTTCTACTGGCGACGACTTTCTAAAATGTGATTCCCATCTTGCCAATCTCAATCTCTGCAGAATCAGGTACGCGAGATGCTTCGTCACTCTCTGAATTTTTATCTTTTCTTCTTCATGTTCTTTCTTTCCTTTCCGTTGCCTAAGACTCTCCTTGAAAAAATCCAGTCTGTGTTGCAAGATTGATTCTCTGCTCTGTGATGAAACGATGGTGCGATCACAAAAAATGCAACTTTTGCAGCTTGCACTGCTGCCATCTTTTGCCATCTCCTAATCCCTAATGGTCTAAAATTGTCTTCTTCTAAATCAGTGGATCTTTCGAATTGAACTCAGTGGATGTCCGTGTAGAACTTGACATTCTTGCTCTGTGTGGCTAAGACAGCAACTTCCTTTAAGCACCCGGTTATAAGATAAAGCTCTCTTTTCATTTGGTCTACCTTTTTAAGTGCCCATTTTTGTGGAAAGGTGGCATTCAGATTCAGTGTGTACTTGAGCTGCACATAGAACTGCAGGGTTGTGGCTGCTGAGACTTCTTTTATTTCTTTGACTTGGCTTATTTTTTTATTACAGTAGCATATGAGCATGTTCTAGTTTAGGTGACGATCTTTCCCAAAAACATAGGTTTGGACATATGGGTCATATTCACTAAGACTGTAATTGAGCCAAATGCAGAAGTTCTACGTTTTTTGTTGTCGAGACATCATGTTGAAGTCTCTGAATCATTGTAAAATTTAATCTCATTCCTCTTTATTTGAGGATGTTTCCCTGTACGTCTGCTTGACAAATGTAAAGTCATATTTCCTGTTTTTCCCTTTGTCTAAGTATACATCTCATGACTAAACTGGATAACTTGCTCTTTTCTACTCAAAGTAATCTTCATTTTCTTGTAGTGATTTTTCAAATTGATTTTGTTCTTGTGATAGTCATGGTTGAACCAGCAGCTTCTGCAATAGCAGTGGAAGCGTACAAGGATGGACGTGGTATTTTTGGCTACCTCAGTAAAAAAGTTGACTATGCTGATGATTTCAAGGTCAATTTTGAGAAGATGACCGACCAAGCAAAAATGCTCTATGCAAGAAGGGATGATGTAGAGGCAGAAATAAACAAAAACAAGATGAAGAGGGTTACCAAGGAATGTGAAGCCTGGATTTATATGGTCAAGGTGGCCGAACAAGAAGTACTCAAATTGGAAAGCAAGTACAGGAAAGAGATCATGCATGCTTGGAGATACGCTCGGTTGTGGTCACGTGCAAATCTTAGCGAGCATATGGCCAAAAAGCGTAAGGAATTAGAAGTCCTGTTGAAAGAAGGAAAGCTTGATAATGGGGTGGTAGCTGAAAGATCCCCGGAGCACGTGAGAGTCATTGATACTTGCGGGATTGAGGATAAGCCTTCACTAAACTGGGCTGTTGAAGAGATCTTGGGTAATCTGAGGGAGAGAAAAATCAAAAGGATCGGACTCTGGGGAATGGTGGGAACTGGGAAAACTACGGTGATGCAGAATCTGAATAATAATAAAGAAGTTAAGAAAATGTTTGATATTGTTATTTGGGTATCAGTGTCGAAGGCTTGGAGCATTGAAAAGGCGCAAGATGCAATCACACAGCGTCTCAAGCTAAGATTGGAGGGCGGAGCGAACGCAGTTGAGACGGCTCAACTTATAGCAAATGAGTTGGGTGGTATGAGGTATTTACTTCTCCTTGATGAAGTTTGGGATCCTTTTGATCTCCATGAGATAGGTATTCCCAACAATGATAATGACAGCAAGGTGGTATTTGCTAGTAGATTCCGTGATGTGTGCTATGACATGGATGCTGACGAGCTTGTCAATATGAAGCGTTTATCCGATGCCGATGCATATAAAATGTTCGAAGAAAAAGTAGGTCGAAATATGAAAAATCCAAGTATTATACCAGTAGCACAACTTGTGGTTAGAGAATGTGCTGGTCTGCCATTGCTAATTGATAAAGTGGCAAGGGTTTTTAGAAAGAAGGACAACATTCACCTCTGGAGAGATGGATTGAAGAGCTTGCAGAGATGGCCTAGTATCAAAATTCAAGGCATGGATGAAGTGCTCGAATTCCTAAAGTTCTGTTATGAGGATTTAGATGGGGAGGATAAAAAGGTTTGCTTTCTTTATGGAGCTTTGTTTCCTGAAGACCGTGACATATTTGTGGACTATTTGATGGAATGTTGGAAAGCAGAGGGTTTTCTCGATAGCATTGATGAGTTTCAAGACGCACGCGATAGAGGGCACAACATATTACATGATCTGATCAATGTGTCTTTGTTAGAAAGAAGTGCGATGAAGACACATGTCCGAATGAACAAAGTTCTTCGCAATATGGCGCTTAAAATTTCATCAGGAGTCTCAGACCATAAGATCCTGGCAAGACCATGCGAGGGGCTAAAAGAGCCGCCAAAGGAAGAAGAATGGACATCTGCAAGTCGAATTTCTTTGATGGATAATGACTTGTGCAGTTTACCAGCAACTTCAAATTGCACAAATCTTTCGACTTTACTCTTGCAAAGAAACAAGAATTTAATGATGATCCAAGAGAGCTTCTTCTTGTCTATGCAAAGACTCCGAGTCTTGGACTTACACGCTACGGCAATAACATCCCTTCCACCATCTTTGCGTTACTTGACTCATCTCAGGGCACTCTACTTGAATTCATGCAAGGGCTTAATAGAACTACCTTCAAGCTTACAGGCACTGGTGCATCTAGAGGTGCTTGACATTCGACGCACCGGAATCATCTCTTTACCTATTCAAGTGGGAAGCTTAACGCAGATGAGATGTTTGCGCATGTCACTGTCAAATTTTGGCACCGGAAACCCAATGTCCAAGGTGATTTCTAGCATTTCATCATTAGAAGAACTCGTGATTGATGTAGACCCAAACACTTTGTGGTCTGATCAGGTCATGAGGACTATCACGGAGGAGGTTTCTACCTTGACACGATTGACTTCACTGACATTTTCCTTTCCTAAAGTAGAGTGCCTTGAAATCTTCGTCAGATCAAGCCCTCTATGGAAGGACCTGCGCCTCACATTTCAGTTTTCGGTCGGTATTTGCAATTCGGTCAAGCATCATATTCTCGATTATTTTGAATATCAATTGTGCAAGTGCTTGAAGTATGCAAACGATGAAGGCACACATCCTGTGATCTCAGAAGTACTCACTGAGACCGAAGTATTTGAACTGATTGATCATAAGAATATACAGAGCTTATCAGATTTTGGGACTGAGAACTTGAGTAAACTCAGAGCTTGTTCAATGGAGGGCTGCGAGGACATCATATGCATCATCGACGGTAATGTAGCACCACCTTGTGCATTTGAATGGCTAGAGAGAATGGTCATAAACAATGCCCCAAGTTTGCATTGTATTTGGGAGGGTCCCGTGCCCATGGGAAGCTTAGGCCAAATGACTAGTTTGACCTTGTACAATTGCCCCAAGCTCAAGAAGATATTCTCAAATGGATTGATCGAGCAACTATCTGAGTTAAAGCATTTGAGTGTCGAAAAGTGCCACGAAATTGAGGAGATCATCATTGAAAGTGAGAATCCTTGCTTGGACCCGGGAACACTTCCGAGTCTTAAAAAGCTAGTAGTTCATGATCTTCCGAAATTAAGAAGCATTGCTCCAAATGATTTATTAATTTGGCCTTCTCTAGAGAGACTGGATATAGCTTCATGTCCATCCTTGTTGAAACTTCCTTTTACTGGGATAAATGCTATCAATCTAAGATCCATTGATGCTGAGCAATCATGGTGGCCTACATTGGTGTGGCAAGACGACGCTATCAAGGAAAGATTACAGTCTTTTTGTAGCTTCATTTAGCCTTTCTCTGTAGCTCTTTGCTTCTTGTGTTGTGATTGGAATTATGTATTAACATAGACTTTCGTTTTGTTTCTTTGCATGCACAATCTATTAAATGACTATTAGTCACTGATGAGGTGATGAAAATGATAAAAAGAACGATTCCGGGTGTTTTTTTTTTCCTAAGATCCCATGTTGCAATATTGAGCTTCTTTAGCACTGCAAATTGTAGTTGCTTCTTATCAGGAAATAGTGAATTAAATGTAGTTTCTTCTCAATATCATGCGAGTTATGTATCGCAAGTTTGTTTACAGTGCTTATAATCAATAATACATAATGTAAAAGTCACCTTTGAACATTTAATAGGTTTTACTAATATCAAAGAAGAATTGTGTAGGGCGTGCATATTATGTTAATTGAGTTTATAGGAGTTTGCCCAGCATCTATATCTAAGGTTGTATCATTTATATTAAACGAGGGTTTTGAGAGGACATATGTTCTTCCCTCCCTTCCTTCCTCTTTTCTCTTTTCCTTTTCTAATTTACTAAAAGATCTCTTCCATGTCACTCCTTACACCTTTTCTCTTCGTTTTTCATTTATATTATACAATATAATTATCTTTAACTTTTTTAGTTTAAAGGTGTCAATTATCTTCTTCCTTTCTTTTTGCGGGTTAGTGTCTTATCTTCTTCATTCTTTTTGCACCTTATGGGTTAATGTATTCAAGTACATGCCATATATTTATAATTTCATTATTTTCTTATTATTTCCTCTTTAAACATTCCTTTTTCTTGATTCTCTTTCTCTAATCTTTGTAATTACGATCACATTCTACATTGAAATCTTACACTTCAATTTTGTCCATAAACTTATCAAATTATGATGAGATAATGTCATTTCTTTTTCTTTTTCTTTTTTAAAGAATTTCATATTATATCCCAAAAGTTACGGATCATCTTTTTCCTTTGGCAAACTTCATCAGTTTGCAATCACTTGATTTAGAACATCTTTAGGGGTCTAAAATCTTGTTTGCGCTTGGCCAAAGTATAATGACTTTTCCAATAGTTCCTCCATATGAACATCCCGCAAACGTACTACAATGTGAAAGGCCAGTAATATGAGAAAATATTCAGTGGTTCGCGTGCGCCACGTCATCCGCTGACGTGGCGCGCACATACCACTCAGCTTTCGACACCTGTCCTGGGGGACCCGCAGGAAAATGAAAAGACTTTCTCCGCTCGGCTCAGCTCGGCTTGGCATGGGACCCACAATCTAGTCGGACTGAGGAGAAAATTAGGCGCCATTTTAAAAAAATTTCGGACCGAGCGAGGGTTTCTTCTTCTTCTTCTCTTTCTTCGCGCCTCTCACTCTACGCTCCCTCTCTCTCTCCGACGAACAGGACGCGACCTCCCAGTCTCTCTGTGCCCTCCTTCTTTCCGACCGGCGAACCACCGCCAGCAACCGACGAACCACCGCACCGGACCGGCGAGAGGACCGCGAGATCTAGCTCCCTCCCTCTGCCCTCCCTCTTTCCGACCGGCGAATCATCGCACGGGACCGGCGAGAGGACCGCGACCTCTCTCTCTCTCTCTGCATTCACTCTTTCCGACCGACGAACCACCGCACGGGCGAGAGGACCGCGAGCAATCGACGAACCGTGGACCTTCGCTTCCCCGGCCCCTCGCCGCCGGCTTCTCCCCGCCTCCTTCAAGATGCGGCAGCGCGGCCTCAGGTGCTCCGCTAGCTGGCTAATTTCCTCGGTTTCCATGGTGCGTGTTCGGGATTCTCATTTTTTTTTTTTTTTTTTGTTTCGTGTGTGGATGACTACTAGTTCTACAAGCAGGAGGCCGCAGGTCAAGCAGGCTTCGCCGGATAGGCCGCCGTCGATTGTGGTTAATGGAGAGGGCAAAGAGGACGCTCCTTTGGCGGAGAGCGTGCGTAGCGCTGATTGGGAAATTGTGGCTGATGATTCTGAGGACGATGATTCCGATGGAGTCGTGATTGATGTGGAGAACCAGAATGCTGATAGAACAGAAGCTTCCGACAGTACGGCGATGGAGACAAATTTGGTATTTTTCTTGTAGCATTTCTAGTGCTTTCTTGGGAAATTTCTTTTTTTTAATCTGTCTAGATACGCGTATGCAATGTGCACATTGGTTCTAGTTCATGAATATCTCGCAAATTAAGAATTTGAGAGCATGTTTCCTTCGGGGAGCTGCAATTGTTTTACAGGTTCAAGCACAGTGACACTATTGATGGTTGATGTTGCAGTGCCGCCTATCCTATATACGGGCTTTACTTTTTGCACTATAGCATCAATGTGGTTGAATTGCAATACATCTACATTGCTCAATTATTAGGTTGTTCTTTCCTTAAAATTAAGGGCTTAGTTCACTTGCCCTTCCTTTTTTGTTCTGTTAAAAACTAGAGAGCGAAGGCTCCATTTGCCTCTGTAATTTATTTTGTCGTCTGTTTTACCTATAGGAAATATGCTCTCATTCCTAGTCTTTTGAATATTTGTACATGTTCTTATATGGTGTGAATTGTTACTTCTATAGTAGGCCATCAATAGTTCTTTAAAGATATATTATTAATTCCTTCAATTTTTGTGGCTTCAGGCACCATGTTTCGTCGATGGAGTAACTCTCACCACAGTGAGGAAGATGACTCGCTGCAGTTTGAATCTAAGGTAATTAAGATTTCAAAATTGCAGCGCTTGTAAGGACTGGACATTTCGCAGAGTGTATCTCCTTGATCGATTGCTCATATTTATCTGATTTCCATGGCTGACCATGTGGTTGACCTGAGTCAGTAGTTTTTCTGGCCATGAGAAACCATGAAGTGGCCCTTTTTGCAGATAATACTTTACAGTCAATACACCCCCTTATCTGTACCCCTTTTTGCAGATCATGGGCATCGGAGGCAAAGTTGGCAGGAATTACAGCGGGAGTGATTCGACTTCGTCGACTTTCGTTTGGACACTTCATCCCGGAACGCCTGGTCCTAGAGGCCAGTACATGGTTCCAAGCAGTTACAATTTCCCAAGGTCGATGAGTACTCCCTCAAGGAAGATTGAAGGGAGTTCGGCCACGTCTGGCGGTTCCAGAAGCGGTGGTTTCCCAAAGTCCAGGACTATGGTGGGCCCTGATGCTCATTCAGGATCTTCGGTTCTCATCTGCCACAAGTGCAGGGAGCAATTCAAGAAGTTGGATGCTGTTGAAGCTCATCATCTCTCCAAACATGCTGGTAAAATAACATCTTACCTTGAACCACATGATCATATCTGTTTCTGCATTGCCTTAGCAGTTTCTCATTCTCTGGTCTAGATAAATATAAAATCGTTTGTTTAATTTTGGAGTAGCCTGAACGAACTGGGGATTGAACTTCTGGTTTTTAGCTTTTCTGAGGATAGAAATTCTTAGACTGAACTGTCAATTTGATTAATGTCATTGCAACTTTTTCTTTTTCCAGTAACTGAACTAAGTGATGGAGATTCATCCAAAAGGATAGTGGAAATAATCTGCCAAACGAGCTGGTTGAAGTCTGAGCACAGCAGTTGTGAACAGATTGAGAGGGTCTTGAAAGTCCACAACATGCAAAGGACCCTCGCCCGGTTCAAAGAATATTGAGAGATGGTCAAGATCAGAGCCAGCAAGTTATCCAAGAAGCACCCCGCTGTTTGGCTGATGGGAACGAGCTCCTAAGATTCTATGGCACGGCCGTGGCTTGCTCGCTTGGTGCCAATTCTCTTGTGCCAAGTGTCAAACAACTGTGTTGATATGAATTCAATATTCTATCAAACACTCTTGAGGCAGTCATTAGTTGGTCCAATTCCTGGTAGAGATACACTAGCAGACACTACTTTTTTGGTGCACCACCAAGAGGCCATATTCAACTTTTCTCGTAGTCCAGCGGCCAGCAAAGAATAGAACAACATAGATTAGTCCCATTTTAAAGTTTGCCTGCTCTCTCATGCCATGCCCGTCTCTTTTTGCATTGCTCTTGGCTCTTGTTTCATCTTTGGCTTGGTACATCATTTATCTGTGCATGAGATGCTATTACAGTTGTAGAAATGCTTTAAATCCATCATTTTGAAGGCTAATATCCCGAGACTCCTTATTCTCTCACTTTGTTGTGCTGTTAATATGAGAGGATGTATTTCCTCCTCTTTTTAAATCCAAGTTACGAGAATTCTCCTGATCCAAGACTGACGCTTCACATTTTTTGGCGCAGGTTGTGAAGTACTTCTTGGATGCTAAGACTTTTCAGAAGGTTAAGTTTGTGTACCTGAAGAACAAATATGAGAGGATGTATTCCTCCTCTTTTTAAATCCAAGTTACGAGAATTCTCCTGATCCAAGACTGACGCTTCACATTTTTTGGCGCAGTTTGTGAAGTACTTCTTGGATGCTAAGACTTTTCAAAAGGTTAAGTTTGTGTACCTGAAGAACAACGACAGTGTCGAGCTCATGAGATCATTCTTTGATGAGGAGAACCTTCCTACTGAGTTCGGAGGAAGAGCAAAACTGAAGTACGACCATGAAGAATTCTCTAGGCTAATGGGTTTGAGTTTTTGGCTTTAGCTTTGACTTTAAAGAAATGAAGTTGGTAGAAGACATAACTTCTAACTTGAAAGTGACTGGCTCATTTTGAGAATTTAATAGTACTGAACGCTGAACCTTAAATCATAGATGTTTGGATTCTTGGATAATTTTACTTCTAAAATGAAGCATATAATAACTTTGAGTGACCAAAAGCCATAATACCTGATGTGCAGTCCCTACCATCCCCCCCCTCAGTGCAAAAACAAAAACGAAAACACACACAAAAGAAGAAGTTACAACATAAGAACTATCGGTAGTTTTCCGTAGCTGTCTGAGTGGCTTCTCTACTGACACTGATCAAAGGATGGTTCTTGCCTTTTGTAGTCCTGTGTCAGCGGAAATAACTTTTTTCTTTTCCAGGTGAAGAACAACCCTGCTGCATTGCTTGCTTTATGTTGGTATTGGGCTTCTGATGGTGTAGGATCTAAGGTGTTATATTTGAATGAGAGTGTCTTCTGAATTGTTGTTTTTTTCCCTTTCAGTTTGCAGTCATTGACAATTGTTTCACTATTTAAATTGCTGCTGTCAGGACATGGTAATTCTTCCTTACAAAGACAGCCTTGTGTTATTCAGTTGGTATCTGCAACAATTTGATTTGGATGGCAATCGGGTATGTGTTTAATTTTTGGTGAAAATAAGGAGTTCCATCTCCATCTCTAGTTTCCAAAATGTTAAATCTCAAATTGTTCATTTCACAGGTCAATCAAGGGCTTACTGTTTATGGGAATAAAGGAAGCACAGATCAGCATGCGTAAGTTATTTTTTGATAAAGTAATGCCACTATTACTTTTACATGCTGGTGACTTGATTATTCCTGATGCATGTTATTGTCTAATTTCCATATAGCTACAAACAACAGCTGAGAGAGGGTGTGCACAACTTCTTCGTAACATTCATTGAAGTGCTTTGTGATGATTGGGAGCTTGAACCTAGTGTTACCTATGGTGACTATCTGTTTGGAATGCTTCAAGTTAGTTTACAATAAGAGCTACTAATATTTACCTTTAAGAAGATTCTAGCAATAGTCGAAGTTCTTATGTCTATTGTTTCTGAAGTTTAAGATCTCACACTTCTCTTGGAAAGGAGACATGAGTTCAGTGGATGATTTACTTATAGTCACTCGGTTGTTTTCTGCAATTGATCCCTTTTAGATATGGTGAACTTTTGTAGGGAACGGGCTATGCTCTATATGCCAATGATCGTGAGTCTATAACAGTCACTATTGAAGAAGTGACCCCTAGATCAGTGGGGGCTCTTATAGCATTGTATGAGTGAGCAGTTGAGATATACGCCTCATTAGTTAATATTCATGCCTATCATCAACCTGGTAAATAGTTTACCTTATAATTCTTATTTAAATTAGATGATTGCTATATGTTTTGGGCTTGTTGCTATTGAGAATATGTGTGGCCTCTCTGAGTCAAGAAATCAAATCAATTCATCCAACTGGCTGTCTTTTTTTCTTGGCCCCCGATGTGCGACTGAAATTCTTAGGTGTCGAAGCTAGGAAAAAGGCAGTAGCAGAAACATGGATAAGAAGAAAAGCAAGCTCGTAGGCATTGCAGATGATGGATAGAAAGAGATCCGCATTGAAAGGACAGATGAATTTGACCAAATAGTAAGTTTTCAACGAAAAAAAGATATTAATCATAAAACCTTGTAATACTAAATTGTCCATTATAATTTCTTTTGCGTTTGACAAAGAAATGCCAATCTTCTTGTTTTGAATGTTTTGCAACAGTGGAAAAGGGCCTGGCAAAATGAAGCAATACCAGGAAGAATTGAAGTTGAAGCAGATGAAGAATTCAGACACGCCTTCTTTGTCTGCAGAGAGGATGAGGGAAGCTCAAGCCTTCCTTTTTCTTTTTTTCCCTAATAGTAAGCCATGCTTACAAAGTTCTGGATGCATATTAGTATGTTAACTTCCTATGCAATAAACTTCCTCCCAGTTCTTTACATGTGTCCACTTTTGATAGGATTTGGAAGAAGATTTGGCAGCAGAACATGATCATCTATCAACTGGAGTCCAAGATAAGGGAATTACAGCAAGTCATCAAAAGTTTAATCATGCAGTACACACAATTGATTCTCTGTAGTCAACATGATTCCAAGAATCTGGACATTTGTTGTTCTGTATAGCACGCTGTGGAAGAGAAAGATGAGTTTTTAACACCGGCAAATGAGGAAGAGTCAATTGTATCATCTGAACCTATTGTTGATGCTGAAAGCAAGGTGGCTAATGGTTATACAGATGCAGAAGTACTTTTTCTCAACTCTTTTGATTTTATTGCTTTAATGTGACTGCAAACCCGACATGTATTCAGGCACTTCACTTTATCACTGTATTCGTCACTCCCATCACAGCGGTTTGAGTATCATGGAGCAGGCAAAGAACATATTTTAGGAGGAAACATTAAGGAGGCAGAAAAAGAATGACCACCTGCTAGTTAACCTTTGTCGAGCGGATGCTAAAATCAGTATTACAAGAACCAGAACGATCTAGTAATTCCGTCAACCTATTGAGGTCAGATGATGTCAGCATATAAATCTTTTATAGGACCTTAGCATTTAATTTTGAGTGCTTTGAGTACGGGATACGTATGAATTTATTTTCGAAAGCTTTAAAGAAAAAAAAAGAGTTGCCCAAGTTTATTTCAAAAAGGATTGTTGGGCAAGAAATTAAAAAAAAAAAAAAATGAGGTATCAGGTTTGGATGCCAAGTTTATTTTAAACTAGATGCGTGTAAATTTTTCTTTTTTTTTTTGGTGCGTGCAAATTTTATATGCTTAGTTCCATGAAGTGATCATTGGACTCATGGAAATTCGTTATTTAGATTGAGTACATACTGGAATGCTTCAATCCACATTCTCCTCGTAAATCTTTTGACTAGAAAAAGAGATTTTAAGAATCAGGATCGGCACCGATACTCATTAGTCGCCCCTTTCGCTTCATGCATTGCCATCACCTCTGGCAAAGCATTGTGCAATCTCTCCTTAAGCCACACTGTCCTCCATACTCCTTGATGATGATGAGTGTAAAGCTAATGAGGCGGGAAAGTTAAACGTCTCATGATGAGTGTAAAGCTAATTAGGCAGGAAAGTTAAACGTCTCATTTGATCAAGTGTTCACTTGAAAAGAAAAGTGCGTTATATTTCAATTCGCTAGTGAAAGGGTAAACGGAAAAGAGCGAAGTAACAAATTGCTTTTGAGAAAAGAGACCATGGCGTCAAGAATCAACAGATTAACATCAATCGCATTGACAAAATTTTGTGGAGAAGCTGATACATGCATCCCCATGAAATGTCAACAAGCATTAAAACTCATGCCAACAACTTGGCGAGTTCATCAACCCTCAAGCTTCCTAGTGGTGATACATACAAGTGGTGTTCATCCAACTCTTTTTTCCTTTGAATTTTCGTATCTCTCTACTTGTTTCCTCTCTCCGTAAGTGTAGAAGAAGGTTCGCCTTCGGCATCTACATTTCCATCTTCTTCCTTCACAATCTTCTTGGACACAGCTCTCCTAGGTCGGTGCCTGAAAATGGGGCCAGGTGGAGCAGTCTTTGCAAAAGCAACCGCCCTTTGGTAAGCAATGTCAACATCCAATGAATTACTAATCAAGATAAGTGCACTGCCGTTCTCGACAGCCTGCCTCAACATCGTGCAGTTTCTCTGTTTCCACCATGGTCTCGGATTCTTCCGCAACAGCATCGTGCATAGCGGCAGCTGCATTGATGCTCTTTGCATCTTCTGATTCTTCTGCTTCACTGTTTTTGCCGCCTACAGTGATTTTATTTCCATCAACCTCCCTCAAAATTGAATCTGCATCAGTAACTCCATATACCTCGTTTTCTTGAACAGAAGGACTAGTTTTGCCAGGAACTTCCTGTTTTTCATCCTGTTCTGAGATTACTGGAAGAGGAGATCCTTCACATGCACGATCAACACTAGATGGATAATCCTTGTAATAAGCTTCGGGAGTTGGAAAGGAAGACTTCCACTCTCTTCGTCTCCACATAAGTATGTGCTCATCTTCAAATGAGATTAACACACATGGGACTAGGTCCTGGAAATGAGGAACAATGAACAACACATCTTAACCATCAATAGGGAAATCCTCGTCTCACCCCTACAAGACACACCCACCTTGCATTTCAATTTTCTTCTTACATGTGATTAGAAAGACTCCTCTCAGGTCAAAAATGTTTCACAGCATCCAAGAAATCTGCTTCCGACCACAAGCAGGGGTGCCTGGACAATCTGCGAGGATGATGGAATTAGAAGAAAAATAAAGAAGCTAACTCATTTGCAAACATCAATGATCACTGTAGCAAAGGCACGACTAAACCAAATACCCGTGTGAAAGCAACATATTGCCCGACTCTTGATCGATGATGCAGGAACTAGTGACTTAATGTTCCATAGCATAATGAACCTAAGTGAAGATGAGTGCATATGATATGTTGCTTGCCTAATCAAGCAAGGAAGCTATGTAAGTAAGTGAAGACGAGTGCATATAATATGTTGCTTGCCTAATCAAGCAAGGAAGCTATGTATGTGCCAAGACGAACATTCCATCAGAACCTCAGTGATGAACTGACCGACTATATTCTACAGCCAAAAAGATAAAAAAAAGGTGACCAAATATGGTTGAGACATATTTCTGATTCAATAATATGCTCAACTTCTTCTGAGCTAGTCTTCCTCAGACAATTTGCAAAGAGGGGAAGGTATAACCAGCAGTAAAAATTACCAATTTTTTTTTCATGAACAAGCTTCTTAATTCCTTCAAGTGTCCTCCACACCACTGTCATAAACTTTAAGATATGCCTCCTCTCCTTCATCCTGATTTCGAATTATAGAAAAGGTATCAATCATACGAAGGTTATGCTAGAAATTACTAAGGATTGCTGCGACAGAAAGATCTTGCAAACTTCCACCAAATGTCATCCAGATAGAAGTAAAGCCAAACAACTGAACCATGCATTAGGACATCACCGTTAGAGAGTATTGCTACCAAAGAAAAGAAAACTGAATCTAAGTTCAGATAGCAACATTCTACAAGTTAATACAAAAGTAAGCCTTTTAAGGTTAATTGCCTCGAGATACATGCTGATTCTACACGTAGAGGAGCAAATGTACTCCAAAGGATGAGAGACAGATACCTCAGATGTGTCATCTATTGTCGCTCCGGCATTAAATGATCTAGAAAGTTTTTCTTCATCAATTTGGTTGTTTACTCTCATATCTTCCTGTGAAGGAGGAAGAGAATGCATTACTGAAATAAATGCTAGTTTTTGTCTCATCAAATTTCTAAAAGGCAAGAGCTCGTACAAGTTCGTAATTTAGTAGCTCAATCCACTCCTGCAAGTCTGAAATATGATGCTTAAGTGCCTGCAGTAAAAGAAAATTTAATAACATAGAATAGGATAAGCATTGTGACAAGCTTAAGGATAAGGGATTAAGAATAGTTTTTCAATCAGTTTCACCTCACATCTCTGAAGTTCAATAGAGCGAGCCAATGCCTGCCTTCTAGTCAGCAAATTTCTAGGTCTCACTGCATGAGGCCTTTGATAATTCTTCCCACGATAAACGATGATAGCATAGCTTTTCATAGTCTTATCTAAGGATACCAGCACTCCACCACTTTCAGCCTCTACAGAAGCTACAAGATGCTTCACTTGTGCAAAACTTTTTCCCCTCACTATTAGTTTCACCAACTCGCGACACTTCCAATGCAAGTGCATGTTCTCTACGGTACCATCAAAAATGCCACGCCTTCCTGGATTAAACCAAACAGAAGATGAAAAGCTAGTCATGAAAGCTGACTTTTTTACATTGTTCAATCAAGAGGCAAACCAGCTATTCTTACCGATAAGCAGGAAGGGCTTCATACTCAGACCAATCTTACGTAGTAAAGATCTCTCCTCATCACTTATGGTTTCCAGATCAACTGGAAGGTCTGCTGGTCTAAGATTCTCCTGCACTTTTGCTAGAGCTTTCTCAGCCCTTTTGACCTTCCCTTTAGCCTGGAAAGAAGAGGAAAAATAAATGGAAAATGTGATAAATAATTAAGGAAATGGAGCAGAATTTAATAGCATAAGTTTGTTCAATCTCGTAACTTACAAGAGCAAGTTTCTTCTCAAGATATTTCAAGAGTGCAGCGTGCTTATTGAGTGATTCATCTCTACGCATATGCTCAACATCTTTGCTACTTATTTCATTCCCCCACTGAGAGGTGGCAGCCAGAGTTTCAGTAAGAGTGCCAGCAACAAGTGGGCTTTTAGAAGCTTTTAATTTTGATTCAATTGCAGCTGAGGCCCTCTGACGTGCTTGGTCTTCCTCATTTGCCTGCACATCTGTTAGTTTTTCTCTCTCTTTCAATGCTTCTACCACCACAGGAGGCAAGAAGTCATTGCCCCTGTAAAACACAATATAATCTTTGTTCCTAGAAAGTAGTGTTCCCCCAGTTAATTTCTGCATTCAAAATGACACAAATCAATAACAAGAGCACCAAATTTTCCTTACCTAAAGAAAAAGGACAGAATATGCAACACTAAACAGAAGTTGATATTATCATAATGCCAGAACATTAAGATTGGAACAAAATGCTCGGAGAGATAAGAACTTGCATAACCAATCCTTCACAACACTACACAAGTATGTCCCAGAATGGTGACACACTAACCTTGGCTGAGTTTTACCATTATGATAACAATTATAAATTCCATGGTCAGAGATGAAATATAAAATTCAGCATTGTACTGTGGGCTTGAAGGATAATGATTTAGTCAAACTACCACTCTATGGCAAATAGTAGGCAATTCTTTCTGTCAGGCAAATCAAATAAAGTACAGACTCTGAAAGGTTCTGTGCTCGATGAAAGCAACAGAACACCCATTTTCAACAATAATTAGCTCATACATATATGCTAAAAAGTCAACATATGTAGATTGTCCAACCTTCAGTTCCTCAGCCATTCTATCATTGCAAGTATTTAGCATGCCGTGTTTAATTGCTATTTTTGCAATAGCACTGCTCTCCCACAACTTTACCATGGCCTCAGCAAGACCTTGCAGCTTTCTGTTTCTTCCTACAAAAAAAGTAGGATTAGTTTTGAACAATTTTGAGACATAGTATAATCAAACCAGTTTGTCAGCCATTAACCAGCAATGGCAGAAAAGCACAAACTTTATTGCCATTGATGCACACATACCCAGGGCAAAATGTGAAGGCATCGTTCTTGCAAGTCTACGAAACCTGGTCATCTCTTTGTTTCTCAGACAATGTCTAACCCCATAAGGAAGAAGCTTAACTGGAGGTTTATATCCAGGAACCTCTGAAGGGAGCAAGTCAGCATCAACTGGAACTGGCTCACAGCCTGATCAATCCTTGAACCGTGGACCCAACTCATCTAATAAACTGTTAGGATCATTCATATCCATGAGTTTTTCCTTAGACAGATCCTTCATATATTCTGCAGAACCACATAAAATCCGGCCTCCTTTGCTAGGAAAAACATTACTGGCTGTGTCCTCATTTTTCAGAGAATTCACACTGGTCTGTATTTTTTCGTTGTATGATTGGACACAAGAAAGCGTATACGCCATCCCTCGGTACAACACCACTGAACTTCCAGATCTCCATATAACAAAGCCTCCAGTCCTGCTCTGACAAGGCAAGTGTATTAGAGGCTCATTATCTCAGTGCATCAATGATTCATGATTAAAATAAAGACTCTCAAGTCTCCAACGCCAACGGAGATTTATTCAAGTGATTGCATCTTTTGAAGTCATGATTTTATATCCATTCCAGATGTCAAATACGGCACTTAAATGCACGCAAGCAATCAGCAAACTCATGAAAGTTCCAGGCTCATCAAGATTCAACCTTCATTTACTTACTTATCCATAAGCAAAGAAGAGACCAGCACTAACCTCCAAAGTATCATGGGTTCTTTTCATGTTAAGTGACTGGGGACCTTCAAATTTCAACTTCACCACTTCATCCTCTCTCCACTTCTCATGTATAGAATCCACCAAAGCCTGGGTAATCCCTGCATCCCCAACTTCCATCCTCTCCATCCTGAGAGCAATTTTCCTAAGCCTCCTGAGCTCATGTTGCGGAATTACTCTCTCCGCCAAGTCCACATGCTTCCTCGACTTGGAAACAGCTGCAGAAACAGCTTCCATAAGGAAGCCGGAGCTTGAACCCAAATGGGAGAGAGGACAGAAGAGCCAGACCACTGCCCCCGGAATGCTGGAGATAGAGAACTCCGCAACGCTCCATGGCTACAAGCCTACAATGCTTGCGAAATCGTGCGGTCCGTAATTTCTCGCGCAGATGGCACGCGAAAGAAGAGATATAAAGTGAGACTGCCCGTGAATTTTCTGAATCACCGACGGATGCTGCAATCCATCGGCCATGTTTGCAACAGAGGATGGGGACATGCAATTGGAGCTCCTGAGTATGCAATATTCAAACAGGACCACAAAACAAGCAGAACATCTTGCGATTGATCAAGGCAAGAAGCTCCTTCAGTGCACAGAAGCATTCCCATCATCCATTACTTTTGCGTTCTCATGTTGATCATGGCGTATATTCATCTAACTGTCATAGGTAGGGAAACATACAGGAGAACATCACGGCGAACATGAGTAACCACAGATATACGCCTTTAGCATGAAGATCTTAGAGTCTGAGATAATTGGAACGAGCATATCATCTTGAAGATCCTAGAGTCTGGAGGGCGTTGACGCTGCTCTGCAGGTGGTTGCAGAAATGGGATCCCCCAAATCTCGGCCGCCCAAGCAGATTAATGCGCGAAGGAAAGCGGCGCCGGAGCAGAGATGGAGCGAGCAACGGAGCAGAGAGCGAGCGCCGAAGCAGAGACGGAGGAAGCGACAGGACCAGCGAGCGAGCGCCGAAGCAGAGACGGAGGAAGCGACAGGACCAGCGAGCGAGCGAGCGCCGGGCGACGGCGGGGAACGGCGGCTTCACAAACGCAATGCACGGAGTCGAAGCTGATGACGAGTTCGTCAGAGGGACGCAATCGGACGGAGGTCCAGAAGTTGCCGAGAGACCAACGCGAGCACAAAACTTGTGCTCGATCTCCGCGTTGGAAACAATCGGAGGTGGAGGGGGTTGGGACCAGCTGCGACTGGCGGCGCTCTTGGACGAGGCGACGTGCCAGAGGCAGATGGCGGCGAGGCTTTTGGGGGAGGCGGAGCCGGAGTTGGAGACGGAGGCGGAAGTGGAAGGGGTGGGATGCGCGGAGAAGAAACAGAGGAGGTGTCGATTGTTATCTGTTTGCGAGGGGAGAGGAGAGAGAGAGCGAGAAATAACCCAGCAAATTCAAGTGAGGAGAGAGATTATTTGAGCGGGAGTGTTACGCATTTATTGACCCACTGAGCTGTCTGTCATTTCTTCTCCCAGCGAGCTGAGCCAAGCCAGCCGAGAGAACCAGCCTCTCCATTTTCCGGCGGGTCCCTCACAGGACGCGTGTCGATATCTGGGTGGTACGCGCGCGCCACGTCAGCAGATGACGTGGAGCTCACGAACCACTGAATATTTTCTCCCAGTAATATGAACATTATCAGCTGATTGAAATTGCTGTAAGGTCAAAAATTTAGCCTTTTCCTCATGATCCTACAGCATCCATAAAATCCTGTTAGAATTGGCATTCATCCGAAAGAAATGCAACCAGATGAATGTAGACCCAAGTCATTTTATAGTATAACGAGGATGAGATAAGAGATTATACGAAGAGCGATAAAAGTTGAGTTAACTTGGAGCTTTCGCAGACCTCCAGTTCACACAACTCTAATTGAATGAAACTTGAAGCTTTCCATTCCATTTTTCAATTGAGATGCACGGCGATGGTGCCATTTTCCTGGAATTATTAGATACACCATATGCATATATTTTGAGTAATCAACTGGATGGGTCGTTGAATTGATTAGTGAACTTGACTTAAAACATTTATGGTTTTTTAGGAATTCCATATCGTTCCAGTTCCTAAGTTACGGAAAAATTGCAAAATTTGATATCGCTCGGTTTTCAAATAATCAATTGAATGGATCATTCCGCCACCTTTAGGTAGTTTGTCGTCTTTGAATTCCACCCAAGAAAAATATATTGTATTTCAATTAAGCATAATAACGAACACTTTGTGTGTAAATTTAGAGAGCCAATGTATGTTCAAGAAGAAAAATAAACCGTTTGCAGTCTCATCGTCGACAAGTTAGTAGGCCCCCGGAGTCTCCTTGGGCATCCCGGAATGATTGATAAAGGTAAACAATTACATAAACACAATTTAAAGACAAACTACCTTCATAATCAACAAATACCCGAACAATGATGATAAATGGAATTAGTAACTCACAAAAAAAGATATTACTAATTCATCAAACACCCAAAGCAAAAGCTAATATCCTCACATAAAACACAGGTCAGTCCAATGTACAAATTTCATCACGTGCCCACTATCAGCACAGGCGAGCTGCGCAATCACTCAAAACATTTTTGACTGACAGGAGATGAAAATACCTCTTTCGAGAGCATTGCGTTTGAGCCAAGTTCATTTCCCCGCAGATGCCGCACCGCCCCCTGAAAATTGATATCCACGGCGGTGGCGGCGCAACAACAAGAAATTGCCAACGGAAGAAATGAATAGATCAAAACGCTTTCAGGCATGAAAGATGCGCACACGCAAAAGTGAAACTCGGAATCCTAGAAATGGAGGAACGAATAGGGTACATCGGATTGTGGGGAGGCCAAAGTGAAGGAGGGAACGGAGACATGGAAAAGGGAGCAATTGAGGGAGTGCAGAGAAAAGAAACCTTGGCGACGTCACGAGAGCAAAAAGTTTTGTTTTTTTCTAGCACACTTATAATCTTCAAAAATTACGTGAGTATCGTTATTTTTTCTTGGTCGAAAAATGTCTTTGTTGAGATCTTATTGATATCAAAGTTAGTAAAATAATGCACATCCTCTTGTATTATGCATTTTGATTGTAGTATAAAAGCATTGTCGATTATGTGCCCTAAATTTGATTTCAAGGCAATAATTAGGTTCGGAAGAATTAAAGTGAATTAATATGTAATTGGATTTGATCAAGTCCAACTCTGTGGATAGACTGATTGCAAAATACAAAAGCAAAAGTTATTATTACATGAAAAAAGCAAGAATATCGTTGATTAGATTTAAAGTAAAACAAAAGGAGCAAGAGAAAAAGCAAAAAAAAAAAAGAAACAGAAATTTTAGAAAAAGAATACACTTTATATATTTTTTATGGTAAAAATAAACCCCAAAAAAGAATACCACAGAAAAAATAGAATAATACGAAGAAAAAAAAAAAACTCAAAGGAAAAAGCTTGGAGGCGCCACGGCACCAGCATTCCAACCCACGGTTAACGGGCCCGTCACCCACTTGGGCCGGGCCCCGGCCCCTGACAAAAAAATTTCAGGTTGGGCAGCATAGGCCCAAATTAAAAAAAAAAAAAAATCGCTTGCGTTGAATGTACAGTCTCTAATAAAGAAAATTCATTACCGGCTTCAAAAATATATGCTGGCCCAAAAAAATTTCCAACAATTATCATGGCTGATATCTAAAAGAGAACAACCGTATATTTTTACACAGCAAACGAATTAGCAAATTCAAATGAACGAACAATTCAATTATGTGAGAAATAGAAATACAACGAAATGATTATTGAGAATGAAAACATGTGTCAAAGACATGCCACAACATGGAAAAACTCGATACATAATAAATTTCCTAGGTAAAGGTACATCAAATAGACACCATCAAAGGTAATCATTATCATTAAAATGCTGTAGAGGAGAGATGAGGTATCAATGCCCAAGCGTACTTCTCAATTTCAGGCTTCACCTGATCACTTATGGATGACTTTATAAACGTAGTATAACTCACACTTATAAACGTAGTTATAAACGTAGTATAACTCAATGGATGACAAATGGGGTTAAATAACTCAAACTATATTTTTTTTTTCAGTCGACATTTCACACTATAACTCACATTTCAATAACTCACACTATATTTTTCTCAGTCGACATTTCAATAATCAAGAGTGAATGTTTATATGGAAGCCAAAACTCTGGCACCAAAAAAGGAAAGACGAGAAAAGGAGACAAATGGGGTTAAATGCCGGCTATTTATAGGCACATTGCCGCAGTTCATCACTGGCTTCCAAAGATTGGTGGTGTGGTGGCATGGATATGCGTTGGTCCCATCCGGAATTGAAGGACTTGCATTCCTTGAATTCACCATGGTTTGAGTTTGGATGCCATTCCACGACTAGCGCTTCCCTGTCTTGTCCTGAATATTTGATAGGGTTGAGCGGGTCCAGGGTGGGTAGGGTCTAGACCTGGACCCTGTTCCCTACCCTGTTATAACCGGTTCTCCTTTTCTGGACCCTGTTCCCTACCCTGTTTTCATTGGACCCTGTTCCCGGCCCACCCTGTTTTTCCGGTCCGAGAACGGGGTTGACCTGTTTATATTAGAACTGTTTTGCTTCCTTGTTGCTGCTCTAAATTCAACATAGAACTTTCACGTGGGTTTGACAGTTCATAATAAGATCGAAGTCAAGAGTCTTAACTAACGATGGTTAACTATTAAGAGGAATTTTGCATGATTAAACTTGTAAACTACATAGATCAAACGAACAAATTTGGTGTCATTCAGCTTCACCAACGGTTGTTATACATAAGATCTTTAATACTCATATCGAGATCGAAAAGGGGACAAAAAAAAAAGCGCCTCATCACCCTAAAATTACAAAATGCCTAAACTTGGGCCTTTGGCGAGAGGGCTCTTCCTCTTCCTCTGTGTGCATAGTACTAATAACAAGCAACAGCTGTTCTGTTTTGCTTCCAAGACAGAGAGATTGTGTCATGATCCGGACTGGCTGGCCATGGGGTTACGTTGTCATTGACACTTGTCCTGAGTTGTTTGTCTGTAAAAAAATGTTCGGTTTCGCATCCCAGAATTAAAATTCCTAACTTGCACCGGGAAATTAGGAAGGAATCCTTCGACTCTGACTCCCCAGTTTGTGCGAACGTGTGCTGCGCGTGAGCGACTGCATATGCGCCGTCTCTAACTTTTCTTAACAGTATGCGTAGTTTGACAATCAATTGAGAAAATATGTTTACAAGTTATAAGATATGATAATATCATGTATCATTTCTCAATCATGCCTTAAGGGCATTTTATCAAACAGATTTATGGCCGACGATTTGAGGAGTAGATTTTACTGATCCAATTCTAGACTCGTGGACTGACTCAAATGCCAATGATTCGAAATCAAATGACCCAGTTCATTCAAGCCCGACACAGAAGGTTGAACTTCGGTTCCAACTACAATCAAACCAACGCATAGCAGCAAAGAATCAGACGTTACCTGATTTAAAGACGATGATGAAGCCGCGACCCATGAGTCAAGGGGAGTACAAGGCACTGGCAGAAGTTGAAGGCGCTGGAACGAGAAAAAGGCCTTTGCCGGTTGCGGTTCCGGAGAGGAAAGCAGGAGGTGGAACGGCGAGATTGAACGGAGGCAGCGTCGGCGCTCGGGTGCGAGCTTGGCGGGGGTCAGCAGCTTCGTGATTTCGGGAAGCGAGGGCAGTCCGGCAGCTTCGCGAACGAGATCGTCGACTCCTCGTCGGGCCGGAGGAGGTCCCGCCACAGGGCGAAGGCGATGGAGAGCCCGAACGCGCCGGACGGCGAGAAGACGACTCGTGGGACGCCGCGGTCGCGGGCGAAGCGGTGGGTCCACCCGAGGAAGAAGTCGGAGAGGAGCGGGAGGTGGAGGTCGCGAAGGGCGCGGACTTTGGCGACGAAGCACACTCGCGGCGGGGGGCTCCGGGGAAGGCAAGACGAGAGGCTGGAGCGAGGAGGAGGAGGCGAGGAAGGGGTCGAGCAGGTGGAGGTTGTTGGGGGTGACGACGATGGTGACGGTGACGGCGGGGGCGGCGGGGCGGGGAGGAGGAGGAGCTTGGCAGCGGTGGTGCGGCGCGAGGTGAACCGGAGAGCCTGGTTCTCTGCGTCGCGCCTCGGCCCTCTGCGGGTAAAGAAAGAAATAAAATTAGGGTTTGCTTTAGGCGTAAAACCGGTTCTCCAACCGGTTCCCAAACCGTCCGGTCGAACCGGTTCCCGGGTGGGTAATCCCTCGGAACCGGTTCCCGGACCGGTTTAAACGGGGTCTGCATTTCGGGAACCGGTTCCCGGCCCGATTTTAACCGGAACCGGTTCCCGACCCTGTTTTCCGGGTGGGTCGAACCGGGAACTGGGTAAACCCGGTCTGGTTGCACACCCCTAATATTTGATGTACTTGCCATGTATGGAAGATCTTGTATGGTCTTCAAAACTTCGACAACTTCACTCATCCAGAGCATCCGGATCCATTTCAAGGCAGCGAACAGCCAACTGCAAAGTAATCTGGGCACCTTTTCCTGAGAATTGATTTCCGAGCCTTGAATCTATCAATTCGTACAAACTTCTTTCCTCTTCCAGATGTGGCCGAACGTAGTCAACAAGGAGAAGTCCATCATCAGTGAAGTGGCCGAACGTAGTCAACAAGGAGAAGTGCATCATCAGTGAAGTGGCCGAACGTAGTCAACAAGGAGAAGTCCATCATCAGTGAAGTCATAGGGTTTTCTTCCGGTCAGAATTTCGAAAAGGACAACACCAAAATCATAGACATCACTCTTTATTGTGAAGTGCCCTGCAATAATATATGTGCGGTCAGTAGTCAGGAATACTTAGACTACGTACCAGTTGATCCTAATTGGATATAAATACAATGCATGGAGTGCCCGCCAAATATCTCAACCACCTCTAGCAATCAAAAACAGGCAAGGTTGAGACAATAACTTTGTTCAGTCCTTCCATCACTCCTTTTTTTATTATGATTATACTAGTCAAGCACCCCGGGCATTGCTGTGGATAAATAACTATTGAGTATTAGTGAAATTATCAAAGCAATTGGCGGCATAGAAGTGTACTAAAGCCCCGATTGTGATATTATCGATGATGGCAATTACAAATACAATATTTTATCTCGTCATAATAATATACTTCATTCATGGACTGCCATGTCAAGTATTTGCTTCTGTGAAGTAGTACTTTATAGCATGATAAATATGAACCGACTAATTAATCTATCAATTCATAATGATGCCATTTATTAGAAATTGTCAAGTCATAATCATTAAAATTAATGATAACATAGTGAATGATTCTCAATGCATTGCCTTCACTGAAATTTATAAGGACGTATGCCAAAAACAAATTAAAAAAAAAAAAAAAGAGAGAAAAAAAGTTTCAACTCTTAATCAATAGATGTATAAGATAAAACCACTGCCTTTTTAATGATTTCAACGTAAAATTATGCCATTCTTAAATGATAGATAGGAAAGTAAAACGAAAAAATACACAAATCATGATTACTACATGTAGCTCTAAACCACGCAAAACAAAGGAACAAATAATACCTAGTTTAGATTTACGTTTTTCAGTAATAATGTAGTGCGTGTGGGACGGACGACCAACACACTTATTGGAAATTAACTAGCTACATGAAGAAACCTAGATACTCCAATCCGAACCAAGAATCCTTTGGACATGTTGCATTGAAGTACGTAAAAACACATCCAAAAAGAACTTTAAAATCCGTGTTTCAGTAATCGCTGGTTGTGCATCATATCAAAAAGCACCGATTAATCAGGAGTTCGGAGGGCGAAGCAGACATTCCATCGTGCGTTGAAAAGAATAATACTGAGAGAGAGAGTAAAACAAAACAAAAAATCACTTGCCAGCAACGCGTGAATAACGCGGATTATGAACTTGCCTGATTTGCACCCTCAACCTCAAGATCCAACTTTTATTTGTAATAAGCACTTATCATTAACAAAGCCTGTGCGTACCGCAGAAAAGTAAAATCCAGATCACCTGGGAACACTAGTTCATGACGATCCAGATTCCTCCCAGGCAAAAAAATATGAGAAAGACACCAGACATTATACTTGGAGGAAACAACAATTCTTCTAACAAAGAAAAGGAATGCAGGTAGTGAGCACCAATCAGTCATTCCACAACCTACGCTGCGCGTAATGTTCCAGAAGTTCAAGCAATAAATGTGCAGTATAATCCATCCAATGATTAGATATCTGGTGGACTGAAAGTAAGGGAATAACATCATTTGGGAGACCACATGCAGGACTAAAACAGAAAAAAAGTAACTTAAACATAATGTGCAAGAGCTACAGCTGATCATACCATTCCTGCAAATCGTGACAATATATGAGGACAGAGCAGAGACAGGATGCACACGGAGAAATTGAGGCCATATCAGTATATGACGGTCCCCGCAATTCTTGTCTTTGGTCACAATTGATATCTACCTAATTCAATTCAGTTCCTTATCATTATTGGTGCACATGCCGTGAATGAGTGTGTAGATTGGGGCTGTTCTCCTTTTCTATACTATAGGATAATTTGACATGTCAAAAATCTTACTCAACCACTTTTGTGCAGGTTATTTGGACATTTCTCATCCACAAATTGCTCGTAGAAACATATACATACCCATCATCATCCATTCCGGGGTAACATAGCCAATTGTTCTCCTGATAGGGGCGGAGAGAGACTCTTCTCCCTCGAGAACAATCGCAAGTCCAAAACCAGTAAGCTTGGCATTGTAGTCCTAAAAGAGACGAGTAGTGAAAAAATCAAACATCATGATTAAAAAGGAAAAAGGACTGTCACCACAGCTTTTGCTACATACGGCATCTAATAGGATCTTGGAAGGATTAAAATTACGAAATATCACTGGCGGTTCTGCCTCCCCATGAAGAAAAGCAAGACTCTTTGCAGCATCAAGCGCTATTTTCATCCTGGTAGACCAAGTAAGAGGCAATTTCCCTACTCAACCCACAAAAGAACACAAGAATTAACTAATAAAATGTTTGTCATCACAGATAAATCAATATTCCCTTTCTGAAGCCACCATAGTCAAAGATAGTTTGGTTAAAACTGATACCAACTTTTGGAAAATAACTGCTGAGAATTAGTAGGCAGGACAAGAATATGGTAGAAACTACAGCAGGATTCCCTTTCTTTTCTCGTGGAAATGAAAATAATGCTTATGTAAACGAATATGCCCTGCTATTAAAAACATTTAGTATCTTTCGAGAGTTGTTCAATTGGCAAGCATGTCCCTTCCATTAAATATCATTACTAGCCTACTTGCAAGCTCTGTACTAAGTTTCATCCTCAATACGGTGCAACTCTGGTGTTCTTGCACCTGAATGACCAAGTTAGAGAGAATTAAATCTCAGGATTCCCTAAGATGTACTACTGAGAGACAAAGATGATAAAACGTTACTAAAATCACACATGGACGAAGCTGCTAGAAAGTGACATTTCATGACCATATCACATGATCTTCCGCTATATCTTTTTTTTTTCCCTGGCATCGAACTATAATGTCCTCTGAGTATATGATAACACTGAAAGTCTCTGGTATTGCATCCTTTTGGTTGGTGGCACCAACATCAAAAAAGCAATTTACATAAAAAAAATTTCAGGCAGAAGAACATTCAACAGAGTATGAGCATTGTAAATTATTTAGGAAATTATGGTTCCGAACCCTACAATCTTCTGGAAAGACGTCCATAATAAGGACAAGTGACATTTTTTCCTCCTTAAAATTATTATCCAGATTCTAGTAGCAATCAAATAGTTTTCTTGGGAGACATGACTTCCATATCCAGCTACAGGTGGGTCGTTTTACCGTGAGTACTTATATAGTACGAACATAATGTAGGACATGTCATTAAGGGCACCAAGCACATGTTAAAGGACAAGTGCGCATACTTTCAAAGAGGTGATCTTTCAAGCTCCCTCGCTGCATATACTCATATATAAGCAGCCTTTGGTTGCCTTCCACGCAATATCCAATTAAATTTACCAAATTTGGATGCACTAGATGACCAAGAATACTCACTTCAGCCTGGCACGTGGAAAGTGCAACAGTTCAAAAGTCATACTAACTGTCAAAACATGCATTAATCCAGAAAGAAAAGATCATCACATGAGATATTACCAGCCATTCTTCGTGAGCCAGCTGCCCATGACGCTCAAAAATCTTAACAGCGACAGTCAGCCCAGTGCCAGGCCCCGCAGGAGCACTCCCATTTTCTTCAATCCAACCCTTAAAGATTCGGAGAGAACCGTCTCGACTGAGCAGACCCTTAGTTTACCCCCCTTGTTTTTTTAGCGACGACAGCTGCCTTTCGCAGACCCGCACCGCACGACATTCTCGGTCGAGCGTCGCGCGCAGCCTCACTTCCGTCCGTCCGTCCTCGCCTCTGTCCTTCTGTCCTTTTCTTCCTGTTTGTCGCGAAGCAAGCGGCCGACGGCAGGGAAGGAGAAGAGAAGAGGAGAGAGCCGGGCCGGGGAGAAATATAAAGAAGAAGTGGGCTGGGCCAGCTCACGTGGGGGAAAAGAAAAGGGAAATGAAGGAGGTACTGGGCTAAGGCTGGCCCTAGCCCCGCCCGGATGGCTTTTTTTTTTTTAATAATTAAAAATTTATTTTTTAATTTTATTTTTTAATACTAGTAATGCTAATGCTCCTAATGTCTATATGTGATGCAATTTAATGAAAACACAATGCATGTTAATGAAAATTATTTAGTTTACTCTTCTTCTTTTTTTAGAGACCAATTCTTTATTTTCTACGCGACTAAGTTCTAAGTGAAAAAAGAAAAATTTAGATGTTAACAAAAGGAAGATGATAGTAAAAGAATTAACTGCAAAAAATCTCACTTAGTGAACTCTTTCAACTGGCTCGAGTGCAATGAACAAAATGCCAATGGCACCAACTTTACATGGTCAAAATTACAGGGCAAGTACATTAGATGATTATCATGCATATGATAAAGAGCCACTATCATGTATTGATTTTTATTCGCAATATGGCCCTTAAAATTTCATCAGGAGTCTCAGACCATAAGATCCTGGCAAGACCATGTGAGGGTGTTGGAATTTGTGATCCAATTCTAGAAACTTCAAAATAGATTTGAGCTAGAAAATTCAAGAAAAATTCTAGAAGAGTCTACAAGTTGCCATCTCTTATGTATTCTAGAAGTTTCAATCTTATGTTACTATAAAATAATAATAGCTATTTGTAGAGAAGTCTAGAGACTTCCTCCACCTACTTTGGCAACCTATATATAAAGGAGCAAGTGCTCCATGTTTTGTGTGGGAGCTAAGCATAAAAACCACATCATGCTCCCTCATCAACACTTCCTTCAACTATTGTAAAACTATTTTATCCAAGTAATGAAACTATTTCTCATATCCCATGTTCTTTGTCCTTCAATTATCCTACTTTGTCCCTTGTCCATCCTCTACAAAATATACCATACACTTGCACACATCACTAATCAAAAACTATAATTAATACCAAAACCATGCTTCCACGCACATCTAAACTCTAACAGAGGGGCTAAAAAAGTTGCCAAAGGAAGAAGAATGGACATCTGCAAGTCGAATTTCTTTGATGGATAATGACTTGTGCAGTTTACCGGCAACTTCAAATTGCACAAATCTTTCAACTTTACTCTTGCAAAGAAACAAGAATTTAATGATGATCCAAGAGAGCTTCTTCTTGTCTATGCAAAGACTCCGAGTCTTGGACTTACACGCTATGGCAATAACATCCCTTCCACCTTCTTTGCCTTGCTTGACTCATCTCTGGTCACTCTACTTGAATTCATGCGAGGGCTTAATAGAACTACCTTCAAGCATAGAGGCACTAGTGCATCTAGAGGTGCTTGACATTCGACGCACTGGAATCATCTCTTTACCTATTCAAGTTGGAAGTTTAACGCATATGAGATGTTTGCGCATGTCCCTGTCAAATTTTGGCGTCGGAAACCCAATGTCCAAGGTGATTTCGAGCATTTCATCATTAGAAGAACTCATGATTGATGTAGACCCAAACACTTTGTGGTTTGATCAGGTCATGAGGACAATCACAGAGGAGGTTTCTACCTTGACACGGTTGACTTCACTAACATTTTCCTTTCCTAAAGTAGAGTGCCTTGAAATCTTCGTCAGATCAAGCCCTCTATGGAAGGACCTACGCTTCACATTTTAGTTTTCGGTCGGTATTTGCAATTCGGTCAAGCATCATATTCTCGATTATTTTGAATATCAATTGTGCAAGTGCTTGAAGTATGCAATCGATGAAGGCACAAATTCTGTGATCTCAGAAGTACTCACTAAGACCGAAGTATTTGAACTGATTGATCATAAGAATATACTGAGCTTATCAGATTTTGGGACTGAGAACTTGAGTAAACTCATAGCTTGTTCAGTGGAGGGCTGCGAGGACATCATATGCATCATCGACAGTAATGTAGCACCACCTTGTGCATTTGAATGGCTAGAGAGAATGGTCATAAACAATGCCCCAAGTTTGCACTGTATTTGGGAGGGTCCGTGCCCATGAGAAGCTTAGGCCAAATGACTAGTTTGACCTTGTACAAGTACCCCAAGCTCAAGAAGATATTCTCAAATGGATTGATCGAGCAACTATTTGAACTAAAGCATTTGAGTGTCGAAGAGTGCCACAAAATTGAGGAGATCATCATTGAAACTGAGAATCCTTGCTTGGACCCGAGAACACTAGTAGTTCATGATCTTCCGAAATTAAGAAGCATTGCTCCAAATGATTTATTGATTTGGCCTTCTCTAGAGAGACTGGATATAGCTTCATGTCCATCCTTGTTGAAACTTCCTTTTACCAGGATAAATGCTATCAATTTAAGATCCATTGATTCTGAACAATCATGATGGTCTTCATTGGGGTGGCAAGACCAGGCTATCAAGGAAAGATTACAGTCTTTTTGTAGCTTCATCTAGCCTTTCTCTGTAGCTCTTTGCTTCTTGTTCATCTTAGTTGTTGTGATTGGAATTATGTATTAACATAGGCTTTTGTTTTGTTTCTCTACATGCACAATCTATTAGATGACTATTATTCACTAATGAGGTGATGAAAATGATAAAAAGAACGATCCCGGGTGTTTTTTTTTCCTAAGATCTCATGTTGCAGTTTAGCACTGCAAACTGTAGTGGCTTCTTATTAGGAAATAGTGAATTAAATGTAGTTTCTTCTCAATATCACGCGAGTTATGTATTGCAAGTTTGTTTCCGGTGCTTATAATCAATAATACATAATGTAAAAGTGACCTTTGAACATTTAATAGGTTTTACTAATATAAAAGAATTGTGTAGGGCATGCATATTATGTGAATTGAGTTCATAGTAGTTTGCCCAGTATCCTTTATATTAAACGAGGGTTTTGAGAGGACATATATCATTTGCTCCTCTTTTCTCTTTTCCTTTTCTAATTTACTAAATATCTCTTCCATGTCACTCCCTACACCTTTTCTCTTCGTTTTTTCATTTCGATTATACGATATAATTATCTTTAATTTTTTTAGTTTAAAGGTGTCAATTATCTTCTTCCATTCTTTTTGCGCCTTATGGGTTAGTGTCTTATTTTATTGAAGCTACAGTGAATCGTCAGTCTATTTTACCCAACACAATCTACTATATTCCTTTGTAATGTATTAAGTACATGCCATATATTTATAATTTCATTATTTTCTTATTATTTCCTCTTTAAACATTCCTTTTTCTTGATTCTCTTTCTCTAATCTTTGTAATTACGATCACATTCTACATTGAAATCTTACACTTCAATTTTGTCCATAAACTTATCAAATTATGATGAGATAATGTCATTTCTTTTCTTTTTTTTTTTTTTTAAAAAGAATTTCATATTATATCCCGAAAGTTAGACGATATTGCGTGATTTTGCAACACAGTTCTTTTTCCTCCTGCGAACTTCATCATTTTGCAATCTCTTTATTTAGAACATCTTTAGGGGTCTAAAATCTTGTTTGCTCTTGGCCAAAGTATAATGACTTCTCCAATAGTTCCTCCATATGTACATCCCGCAAACGTACTACAATGTGAAAGGCCAGTAATATGAACAGTATGAGCTGAATGAAATTGCTGTAAGGTAAAAAATTCAGCCTTTTCCTCCTATTCATTTACAGGAAATGATCCTACAGCATCCATAAAATCCTGTTAGAATTCGCATTCATCCAAAAGAAATGCAACTAGATGAGTGTAGACCCAAGTCATTTTATACTATAACGAGGATGAGATGAGAGATTATGCAAAGAGCGATAAACGTTGAGTTAACTTGGAGCTTTTGCAGACCTTCAGTTCACAAAACTCTAATTGAAGAAAACTTGTAGCTTTCCATTCCATTTTACAATTGAGATGTACAGCGATGGTGCCATTTTCCTGGAATTATTAGATACGCCATATGCATATATTTCGAGTAATCAACTGGATGGGTCGCTGAATTGGTTAGTGAACTTGAGGAACTTAAAACATTTATGGTTTTTTAGGAATTCCATATCGTTCCAGTTCCTAAGTTGGGAAAATTGCAAAATTTGGTATCGCTCCGTTTTTCAAATAATCAGTTGAATGGATCATTCCGCCACCTTTAGGTAGCTTGTTGTCTTTGACGGATCTACAACAAATTCTCCGGAGGGGTTCCGGATTGGATCAGGACCGAGTTTTCGGCCTCTACAAATTCCTGGGCGGCAAGAAAACAAGTTCACTGGCGGTATCTCTTCACATTGCAAGTGTCGAACCTAGCCATGAATGACCGGACTCCAAATTTGTCTTCGCCATATGAAGAAGATACCAATGAAGAAGGGAGGTGGTGCTCTGCATAGTAGTCATAACACTCGGGTTTGCAACTAGGTTTTGGATTGGTGTTTGAGAAGTATCGGAGGCGCGCATACTTTGAGGATCGCCAAATAGACTGAAAATTATCTCGTACATTGATTTTATAAATTAATTAACATGTCTAAATGCTCTTTCTTAAATGAAAATATTTCAATAGCTTTTTTATGATTGATAAGTACATGGCCACATTGTAATTTCAAGTACCCATTTTTTCCTCTCTTTTTTGACCGGATTTTGACGGATTTGATTTTAGATTTTGGATTTTGGTAAAATCACTCTGATGGTGATTTTGGATTTTGGATTTTGGTAAAATCGCTCTTGATAAGATTTTGCACAAAATACAAGAAAAGCCTAGCACCAAAAACTTTCATACGCCTATCTTTAAAAAGGTCAAAGTCTAATATGATTTAACTTGAAGGACTTCGGAAGTCAAAATTAATTTCGAAAATTTTCTCAACCTCATAATTTTCTTTAAGAAAAAAATGGTTATTGAGATAATTGATTTAAATATTACACAATCCGGCCCAAACAGGGCTTTTGTAGGCTTTACGTTCTAATTTTCATATCCAAGTATTTTAATGCTTCATGACATCGGCATTTACCTTCTAATCGTGATCACGCCTCATGGGTGGAATCTTTCGACCTTGTTTTTATGCAGGGAAAGCAAAAATAATAAATAACCGGCCAAAAAAACAAAACAAAAAATAATAACAATAATTAAGGGAGAGAGAGCCAGCAAAAATGATATGTCTGCAAATCCAAAAAGAATTAAAATTTGAATGTAATAATTCCTTTTAGAACAAATATCTTATATGGTAAAAGATCTCGTTCCAGGCATTGTCAAAGTTTTACACATATTTAAGATTGCTTGAGAAGGTGGATTGGTCGATGCACACAGATCTTGATCTGAAGATCAAATGGCCGCTATTAAAAAAAAAAGGAAAAAGAAATCTAAGCATTTGAAATATAAATACGATGGATGGATGATGTTTAAAAATTTGAAAGATTTTAGGTATATTTTATTATATAAAAATGAATTTCATGAGATATGAGATTAAAGAAAAGTAAAACCTGTCTTAAATAAATTTAACCTTAATTAGGGGATTTGTTTTCTCTTCTTCTTCTTTTTTAAGTAAAACATCATTGATGGACTTATCCGCTAAAAAAAACTATTTTAAAACATAGAAAACCATGAATATTATATTAGAATTCATCTGTTAATATTTTCCACAGATTTTAGGTGTTACAACCAAATTAACCTCTCTCTCTCTCTCTCTCTCTCTCTCTCTCTGAAAATTTGGTACTTACAGCAATAGGAATAAAATAAATATGAGAATTAGAGTTCTCAAATACCAAAGTGTCTTTCATTCGAGTATCCTTTTACCGGCCATCATTATAAATAGGAAAGTACGATGAAGAAAGTATACATAATGTGCTGCATGCCCTTGAAGCGCAAAAACAAAGTAATAAATAATACATGATCATAGTATGAATCAACATTTTTTGGGAATTATCCAGTGCATGTAGGACTGACAACTACCACACCCGGCGGAACTTAACCAGCTACTCGGACATGCTCTAGATATATCATTTGGAACCAAGAACCCTTCGGACATGCGGCGTAGAAAGCACATAAAAGAAAGAACTCTAATTGTGAATCAGTGTTTCGGTAGGAAAAAATGATAGGGATTAATCGGGTATTTGAAGGACTTAGCAGACATTCTATTAACGTGGGTTAGGAACTTGCCTGATTTGCACCCTCAAGATCCAACTTTCATGTATTTTCCAGAGCCTGTGCACACCACAGAAAGTAAATCTAGATCACCTAGGAACACCAACTCATGAGGGTCCAACAAAATTTCTAGGTTCCTCCCCCAGGCAAACAATATGAGAAAGAGTACATAAATGGTGGACTGGAAGGTGAGGGAATAACATCATTTAGGAGACTGCATGCATGACTAAAAACAGAGAAGAAAAAGTGGCAACTTTTTAGCATGGGGTGCAAGAACTACAGCTAATTCTACCATTCCTGCAAATTGTGGCCACATGTATCAAGACAGAATAGACAGATAGTGCATCAGTATATGACCATTGCTCTCATTTTCTTGTCTTTGGTTCGGTTGATATCTACCTAATCGAATTCAGTTCCTAATCATAACTGGTGCACATGTTGTGCATGAGGTGTGTAGATTGGGGCTGTTCTCTTCTTTTTTATACAATGGGATTACTTTGAAACGTCAAAAATAATGCTCGACCGCATTTATGCAGGTTACTTGTGCAATTCTCATTCTCAAATGGCCCGTACCAATATATAGATATCTTGCATCACATATTCCCAAGCAGTATTGTTGTACATTCCAATGAAATGGGTGAGGTGAGAGTTATCTCCCTTGAGCAAAATGTTTGCAAGTCCAAAACCAAAAAAGCTTGGCATTGGGGTCGTAAATCAGATGCCGCCACAACTATTGCTATATACAGCGTCTAATAGTGTTGAAAATCATAATCGGATTTTCTAGTTTGCAGTAGAAGTGTGGTTATTTTGTTTCCAGATTTTTCAGATTTTGTTTGTTAGCTTAGGAATTTGTTTCCTACGTTTTAGAGTGTTGTTTTTTATTACAACCAACAGATACTAACCAAATTTATGGCTAGTATATTGGGTTTTTTGCTTTGGTAATTAGCGCAAATAATTAGCTAAACAGCCGCTATAAAAAGGCTAGATGTCTCATGTAATTATATATTCTCTGGAGAATAAAACTCAAAGTAATTTCTCTTAAATTTCTTCATGGTATCAAAGCTCGATTTGGACCATTCTTTTCTACCATATTTGTGAGTGTTTCCACCATGACAAAATACCCTAGAGCTACCATGGCAAGCCCTAGAGCTTAGAACTCTCCTCACATTACCCAACCTATCAATGTATCCAAAAGTGGAACTCTTCTTATCACCGGTCATAAACTTACCGGTCACAACTTCAATCAATGGTCTCATTCTGTCATGATTTTCATTTGCGGAAAAGGTAAAGAAGATTACCTAACTGGAGCTGCCGTACAACCTAAGGAGATGAGCCCAAATTATCAAACATGGAAGGTGGAAAATAACATGGTGATGTGCTGGCTACTGAAATCAATGCCGAATGAAACAGGGGAGAATTTCATGTACTACAAGACAGCAAAGGAGATTTGGGATGTTGTTCATGAAACTTATTCAAACAAAGATAACACATCAGCCATCTTCGAGATCAAGGGCATTCTCCATGACCTGAGGCAAGGGGAATCTTCTGTCACTGATTATTTTAACCAACTCATACGTCATTGGCAGCAACTTGACATGCTGGAAGATATGATGTGGAGTTGTCTAAAGATAGCAAGTGGTACAAGCGGATTCAAGATCGAGAACGCATCTACAAATTTTTGTTAGGCTTGAATCAAGAGCTTGATGAGGTACGTAGACAAATTTTGAGCATAAAGCCCCTACCTAGTGTATGAGAAGTTTTTGCTAAGGTCAGGAGAGAAGAGACTTGGCGAAAGGTGATGCTTGGTTCTTCAAACTAGACCAATCCAGCAAATTCTACTTAAATAGCTCGAGGATCTCAACCATCCTACAACCAAGGCACTCAATCAAACAACAACAACCAGCGAAGGGGTGGTCGTCCATGGTGTGATCATTGCAAATAGACGGGTCACACAAAAGACATGTTGGAAAATTCATGGTCGGCCAGATGATTGGAAGCCATCAGCCTCACATCCTACTCAAAATCGAGAGAGCAGAAGCAACGTAGTCCAAACCAAAACAATCATTTCGGTAGATTTGAGTCCCTTCAACAAAGAGCAGCTGAAGATGCTAAAAAAGCTGCTACAAGTATCAGTTCGAAAGGCAACCCATCCATAAGGGGTTAGTACAACAATGATAGCTTAACGAGGTAATTCTCTAAATGTCTTTAGTGCTAAACAGGAGAAAATCACCTCTTGGGTTGTAGACTCAAGAGCATCCAACCACATGACCGGAGATATCATGGTGTTCAACGAGTACAATCCATGTCAAAATGGCACTAGTGTTTGAATTGCTGATGGTTCTTGCTCAAAGGTGGCTGGTGTTGGATTAGTGGTTATTTCAAAAGATATAACATTGAATTCAGTATTATTATTTATTTTTTTGGACCGGAGGAACCGCCTCACAGCAAACGCTCGGCTTAAACCCCCAGGGAGCACTAGTGCAAGGACCCACCTCCCACGATGCTCTGCTTAAGTCGCGCTAATGCGCACGCAATGACTTGAACCTCCCCCCTTCCGCAATTAGAGGGGGAAAGGCCCAAACCAACGCGCCCATAGCGAGGATGGGTCTGAATTCAGTATTATTTATTCCCAAACTCAGCTATAATCTTTTCTCCATCAGCAAGTTAACCAATGATTTATGTTGCATTACTAAATTTTTCCCACACTCATGTGAATTTCAGGTTTTGAACTCGGGGATGACAATTGTCAATGCTGAGATGGATGCGGGCCTCTACCTCTACGAGTTAATGCCTCAGAATGGAAAAACAAGAAGATGTCATGTGTAACATCTCGTGCTAAAGAAGAGAGTGACGTAAGATTGTGGCACTTTAGGTTAGGTCATCCAAATTTCTTGTACTTAAAAAGGTTTTTTTTTTTTTTGCTACCTTCTTTGTTCAATAAAGATTCAATAAAACTTCAATGTGAGGTGTGTCAATTATCCAAACATACTCGCAGTTCGTACCCTTTGCAACCTTATAAGTCTTCTTAATTCATTGTGATATTTGGGGACCTTCTCGTGTCAATAACATTTCTGGTTCAATGTGGTTTTTTACTTTCATTGATGATCATACAAGACTCACTTGGCTTTTTCTAATGAAAGAAAAATCAGATATTGGCCAAATTTTTCAAATCTTTAACCTAATGATCCAAACCCAATTTAGCTTAGGTCATATCTAAATAGCCATTGTATCATACATATTAACTCTTGTGTAGACACTCCACAACAAAATGGAGTAGCGGAGAGGAAAAATATGCATCTTTTGAAGTCGCTCATTCTCTTATGTTAGCCACCCATGTTCCTAAACATTTTTAGGGAGAAGCAGTGTTAACAACCACATATCTCATCAATCGTATGCCTTCCCATGTCCTAGATTTCCAAACACTATTTCAGAGTCTACTTCGTACCTACCCACATATTCGTTTTGCCTCACATATCCCACTCAAAGTATTCGGTTGCACAGCATTTGTTCATATAAATCAGCAACATCATAGCAAGCTAGATCCTAAGTCCTTTAAATGTGTGTTTCTAGGATACGCTCCAAATCAAAGTGGATATAAGTGTTATTGCCTACAAATAAAGCATTTTTATACCACCATGGATGTTACCTTCTTTGAACACCAACCTTTTCACTCCAAAAATATCATTCAGGGGGAGAGTTGTGAGGAATATTATTTTTGGGACACATTTTTTCATTCACTCAGGTCACAACAAACAAATACTAATTATGCTTGTCCTCCATGTCTACCCATTCCAACATCCGAGAGTCATCCAACATCCGAAAGTCTTTCGTGTCTACCCATTCAAAATGCTACAGTTGACAAAAATAAATAGGTAATTATCTACTCTAGGCGGAAAACTCAAAAGGAGTTGGAGGATCGTACTACATCAAAGCCGACTCAAGAGACGGACCCAAGTTCAAGACCCACAATAGATGAAGGTAATTCTCCTATAAGCTCAGAAAATTTTGTTGTACTTGATGATCTTGATCAACCCATTGCTCTTAGGAAAGGGAAGAGACAGTGCACTCAACATCTCATTAACAATTTTGTATCTTATAAAAAGTTGTCTCCTAAATACAAAGCATTTGTTTCAAAGTTGAATGACATTCAAATTCCCAAGAATATCTAGGAGGCACTTGCTCAATCCGAGTGGAAAAAAAAAGCGATTCTTGAGGAAATTCATGCACTTGAGAAGAAGAATACTTGGGAATATACATAATTGCCAACTGGGAAGAAATTGGTGGGATGTAAGTGGGTCTTTACAGTTAAGCATAATGATGATGGTAGTGTTGATCATTTCAAGGCAAGACTAGTTGTTAAGGGATTCACGCAATCATATGGTATAGACTACGAAGAAACCTTTGCTCCGGTGGCTAAACTAAACTTCATTCAAGTGTTGCTCTTCCTTGCAGCTAACTTGGATTGGCCTCTACATCAATTAGACATAAAGAATGCCTTCTTGAATGGGGAATCGGAGGAAGAAGTCTTTATGGAGGTTCCACCGGGAATTGACACGAAAGAGAGCTTCAATAAGGTGTGCAAACTCAAGAAATCCCTGTATGGACTAAAGCAATCATCTCGTGCTTGGTTCGAGAGGTTAACAAAGGTCGTTAAGAAGCTAAATTTCACTCAATGTCAAACAAATCATACAATATTTGTCAAGAAATCAGGTGAAGGTAGAAGAGCAATAATGATGGTATACGTCGATGTTATAATCCTAACTGGTGACAATTTGGGGGAGATTGGAAAACTAAAGAATATCTTGGCAGAAGAATTCGAGGTTAAAGACCTAGGTCAACTCAAATACTTCCTAGGTATGGAGGTAGCTCGGTCGCGGAAAGAAATTGCAATTTCCCAACGCAAATATACTCTTAATCTTTTGAAGGAAACTAGTATGCTTGGGTGCAAACCAGTTGACACACCTATGGATTCTACAAATAAAATCAAGATGGAAGAAGAAGGACCATTAACGGACAAAGGAAGGTATCAAAGATTAGTTGGCAAACTAATCTATCTCTCACATACTCAGCCATACATTGGTTTCGCAGTAAGTATGATTAGTAGATACATGAATCAACCAACAGAGAAGCACATGCAAGCAGTTTTTCGAATCTTACAATACTTGAAGAGAAGTCCTGGAAGAGGGCTCTACTTTAAGAAAATGGAGGAGAGAAACGTGGAGATATTCACGAATGCAAATTGAGCTGGGTCTCTCATGGACTGAAGGTCAACAACAGGGTATTATACCTTCGTGTGGGCAACATGGTTACTTGGAGAAGCAAGAAGCAACTCATTTTTTCTAGGAGCTACGCTGAAGCAAAGTTTAGAGCAATGTGTCAAGGAATATGTGAAGGCATATGGCTAAGAAGAATCTTAAATGAACTAGGATTCACAAATACCAATCATATGTCATTATTATGTGACAACAAAGCTGCTATTAAGATTTTCAAGAATCTAGTTCATCATGATAGAACAAAGCATGTGGAGATTGATCGACATTTCATCAAAGAAAAACTCGAGGAAGGAATCTTGAAACTCTCGTATATTCCAACCAATCATCAAACAATGGACATATTGACCAAGATTTTATCTAGAAATAGTTTCGAGACTCCAAGGGCCTACATGTTTGTGTTCATTTTTTCTGCTCATGAACAAAATTCCTGTTTTTTTGTTCCGGGGAACAAAAAAAGAACGTAAACGCGTTTGTTTACATTTGTGTTCTAAATCTATTTTTTTGTTCTCGAAAACACATTTGGAACAGAAACAAGAAATAAAAAAAAAAAAAACTTGTTTCTTATTCCTAGAACACTTTCAAGAAATAATTTTTCTCTCTCCTATTATTTTCTTCTCTTTCTTTTCTTTTCTTTTCTTTTTGTTTTTTCTTTGGCCGGTCGCCGCCCTTGGCCATGGGTGGCGACCAGCCGTCGAGTGCTAGCGACATCGTCGAGGGCCGGCGACCTCGCCGGAGCGTCGCCGACCCTCGATGAGGCCGAGTGTCGCCGCCCTTAGCCAGGCTCGGCCTCGCTAGGGGCCAGCGAGCCTCCCCGTGGCTAGGCGAGGTTGTCGACCATGGCCGAGGCCGGCAACCGGCCAAAAGGAAGGAAAAAGAAAAAAGGAAAAAAGGAAAAAATTAAAAAAATTAAAAAAAAACAAAAAAAGTATACAAATTTACCAAACATGTTCCTGTTCTTTTTCTATTCCAGGAACAAGTTTACCAAACGCGTTCTTTTGTACAAAAATTGTTCCCCGGAACAGAAATAGTTTTTTCTATTTCTGTTCCCTATAACAATTTTTTAACAGAAATGTTACCAAACACATCCTAAGGTGCAAGCTGGTATGATAGACATTCATAACCTAGCTTGAGAGGAAGTGTTGAAAATCATAATTGGATTTTCTAGTTAGCAGTAGAAGTGTAGTTATTTTGTTTCCATATTTTGTTTCTTGGCTTTTAGGAATTTGTTTCCTACGTTTTAGGGTGTTTTTTTTTTTTTTTTTTTACAACCAACAGATACTAACTAGATTTATGGCTAGTATATTGGGTTTTTTGCTTCGGTAGTTAGTGCAAATAATTAGCTGAATAGCAGCTATAAAAAGGCTAGATGCCTCATGTAATTATATATTCTCTAGAAAATAAAACTCAAAGTAATTTCTCCTAAATTTCTTCAAATAGAATACTGTAAGCTTTAAAATCATGACATATCACGGGCTGTTCTACATCCTCATGTAGAATAGGAACACACTTTGTAGCATCCAGTGTTGGTGAAAGGCTTCAGCATTTTATCATTAGCGATTGGAGATGAAATGTGACAACCTGAATTTTCCAAATTTGTTTTCGATTAAATAAATCGGGCCTTTCATCGATGCACCGATAATGCTATTCTCTAGTTGATTACTCACAGATAACTAGTTTATATGGGGGAGCAATTAAGGAAGCTAAATGCAATGGACTTGAGAATTTGACCAGGAATTGATTTCTCGATCGTGTTGATCTGCAAGGGTCATTACAACATCTGTCAAAATCGATCAGAGATCAAAGATAGGTCAACTTAACTGAGATATGTGATGAGAGTGTGGATGATTCCACCAAATTACGGATTCCCGTTGATCGGCACTAAACTGATTTTTCTGTCGTTTTGATACCAAGTGTCCATATTTGAAATCTCAAGATTTTCACAACAACCGAGTTGCCAATGAGTCGAAGATGTATAATGTGACTCGAGATAAATCGATCACGGGTCAATTGCACTTACAGAAAATTATATGGGATTTTTCTTCATTGAAATTTGCACCTCAATTTAGGGAATTGAGTGAAGAAATAGAACCTAAAGTGATGAAATTCGGATTTGGAAAAGAGTAGCAATTTTGGGCTTCAAAATTTGGTTTATTTGTGAAGATAATGCAAAAAATTATTAAGAGGCAAAAGGATAATCTTGTGTGGGCTTTAGGGGACCAAACTTTGATTAAAGGATAAGAGTTCTTGAGTTTTTTTTCTCTCTTCGTTGAGGTCTCCTCTACACGCTGCCCCTCCCGCTTCACATCTTCGTGTCTCTCTCTCTCATTCCTCTCTTTGCTTTAACTTCACCGAAACCACAGCTTCACCCCTCAATTTCTCTCTCTCTCTCTCTCTCTCTCTCTCTCTCTGTTCGTTTCTCTCACATCTGCAACACGCTAGCAAAGCATCTCCACCGAGCTCCATCCTCTGCCACGTTTGAGCTTTCTTCACGCTCGGTCAACTAAAGGAATTTTCCCCAGCCTTGTTGACTCCTCTGGCCTACAGTTCTGCCCACATGAATCCACCGCCTGCCAACGTTTTCTTCTCCACTTTCAGCCCACGACCAAACAACCTGCAGCCTTCCATTGCCAGTGAATGCCAGCTACTTCCTCGAGTCTTCACCTACTGCAGCAACTCCATCGAAGTCTCTCTCTTTCGTGGACCTCTCTGCCTCACGGAAGCTACCCTAGTTGAAGTCCACGAGCCAGCAGAATTTGGCCCAGCTAGTTGCCATTTTTCTGCAGCCCATCTTCGCACGTCTTCAGCCCAGCGTCTTTAGCTTTTCGGGCCCAACAAAGTCTAATTCAGCAACCCACAAATCAGTGAAGTTTAGCCCAACTTCGGCCCAAGTCTTCTGTAGTCCAACCCAGCAAGTTTAGCAAGCCCAAGCCAACTTGAGTCCAGCCCAAAATCAAGAATAAACCTCAGCTTGGGCTGAGATTTATTGGGCCGGTTCTAGGCCCGGTCCGAGCTCCGTTGACGCTATTGCAAACTCAAGTTTTTGCCGCCGTCACGTCGTTGTCGCGGTGAACCGATTTCGTGATGCACCGGTGAGTTTATGCACTAAACTCTTCTTAGTAGGCTAATGACGTCTAAGTGGTGTTTAATTTAATTTAATTAGGGATTAGGTGGTTAGTTAGATTAAATTATAAATTTAATTATTTAATTGAGCATGTTAGGTGGTTAGATTAGATTAAGTGAGGTCTCGATAAATTCAGGAATTTTCCGGGTCCATATCGGTATTTAATTTAGTGATTTTTGGCCTAGGTTGGTATTTTTAGCATTTAAATTTAATTATTTAATTAATTTTACAAATTAATTAATTATTATTTACTTTCCAAAAATTAGACCGAGATAGTCGGTGATCGAATTTTGTGCTGATTGCAATGGTGTGCTTGGTTTATTTAATTGAATGCTGCATTGTGCAAATTAAGTGAAAATTTTAGTATTGAGTATTTATTTCAAAAATGGAGTAATTTCGGTATTTAATCATAAAATGCTGGGATATAAATTTTTAGACACTATATAAATAGTGGGATTTTCTAAAAGAATGATATTATATTTTTGGCGTAGGCCAACCGAGTACCCACACACGATTATTTTTATCAGGTATTTTTAACACGAAGAAAATAGGCCAAGATATTATTTTTATTGAGAAATTTAAGTGGGAAGCACAATGTCATTGAGCCGTGAGTGAATAATCGTGTGTTGGTTTATAGTTGAGGCGAGATGATTATTGAAAGTTGATGTGATGTGTGTCGTGTTGAGGGAAGCCAATGGATCATGAGCAAGTAAAGGACTAAGTACTACACGAGTAGAAGACTTCGTGTGAGTCACCTCTAGTGCATTATATCATTGCTTATTGTAGTCAAGGGCTAAGTGTTACATGGCAACCGGAGTCGCATGGGAATTACTCTAGTGCCTTGCAATATTGTCATGCATAGTAAATGGTTAAGTACTACACGAAGATGAAACTTCGTGTGAGTTACCTCTAGTGCCTTATACTATTGTTATTTGTGGTCAAGGACTAAGTACCGCATAATGACAAGATTTTGTGTAGGGTCACCTCTAGAGCCTTGAGTCTGGTATTGAGTTGGAATGTGGAGTCTGATTTTGAGTGGGAATGTTTGGAGTAAATATCGGGTGTAGATGGAACCCCGATATGATGGACCGCACCTGATTATAGGATGAAATTATGTGACACAAAATGTGATGTGTCATAATGATTTGGCCTTATAATCGAAACTCTGGCGGATTGTTTGATTGAATGGTGGATTAATGATGTTGACTCAATTGACTGACTAAGATTGAATGAGATATTCCAAAGGCTCGGGTATTGTTATTGCATGTATGTGATATATGAATTGTACTAACCTACAGGGTGGAATTGAGGCGAGGTAAGTCCTCTATGCTAAATGCATGATGGTGTGGTTAGGATGCCTTTAGGCGTATTACCCTCATAATGAGGGTTTAAAGCGTGGACTTGCTGAGATATTGTCTCACTGGTTATTGTATAACCATTTTTAGGTCCTTAGAAGGTGGTCATGGAAGACCAAAGCCCCAGAGTCTATGGAAGTGAAGTTAGAAGGATTGGCGTTTGGGTCCGACTAGTATGTCATAGGACAATACCTTTGTTTTTGAGAGCTGACATTCTTGTAGACTTTTGATCAGACTCGTTTTGTATCTAAATACGTTGTTTATAAAAGCATGTTTGTTTGTGAATGTGTTATCCTGCTTTTCTATCCTGAGATAATCGAGATTTATTATTCGCTTCCGCATGTGCAATAAAATGAAAGGGTCAACGACTCGTCCTGGGAAGTCGCAAAATTTTATCAACCAAAGAGGGATGGGCACGCGCTCATGGATCAGGGCGTGACATGAAACTGAGGAGTTAATCTCTATATCACAAGTGGCTGTAGATGTAACCCCAGGAGGAGCAAGCTGCACTCTGCTTGTATTTTTGTAAAGCCACGTACAAAGCCAAAACCACCTTCACCAAGAAGACTTTTAGCGCTAAAGTTTCTTGCAGCTAATTTAAGATCATTGAATAAGGAAGAGCAACTTCAGGTTTCCTTTTGATTTGAGAAGTTGAAGGGTTAACTGCTTCATTTTCCGGTGGTTGTAGATGAGACCACAGCAAGAGCAAGCTGCTCTGTGCTTGCATCATTTGGAAAACTTTGTGCTGCTCAAATACAAAATCAGCCTATCAGATGAAACGAGTAACCACCGATTTAGGTCACTTAGATGAACAACAAACACCAAGCCACTTTATCTTAACAGGAATTTAAAGTTGAATTAGCTAATCTGCCAGTTGGCCTAGCATGTCTTACTTTTCCAATTCAAAGAAACATCCAATCCCAAATAGAGGAGGGTATGTAGCAACCCAGGTGGATATGTGGGGTCTACAGCGGATAACTATGACAAAATATTTCAACTTGCAATCAAAGAGATGGAAAAAGATGAGCAGTAATGAATCTACCTTATCTCTTGATATAGACTTAAATAATTCTATGCAAACACCGCAACCTCATTTTAATGGATACATTCAACTCCTCAACGAGCTTCACCACTTTCTGCTCCATTTCATCATATAACCCCACTCAAGTTACTAAAGTAAATTTATTAACGCATAATGTCAATGCAATATTTTAAATGTTCATGCCCAATGTGACCATATCCACTATTTTGAGGCAAATATGCCCGAATCTGTGGCAATGCAATTGGCATTGCAATTTGAAAATTTGATATGACCTTGTGTCATGTAGTCTTCCCCGCCCAAATAGCTTAAGCTTTTGGTTGGACTTTGTAATGTAAATAAAAAATTAACTTCAAGTGCATTCCTTCACTAGACCACAAGAAAATAAAAAGAATGTTCCTTTCCTTTTTCCCATATAGTACCTCCAACAAACACACAAATATCAAGAAGTAACATCTTTAGATCACCAAATGAAAAGTACAGTATTTGTACCGAATGTAAAAGAGGAGTTCCAATAACCTAACTAAAATTTTGACATCGATAATGACTCCCTAGGCACTCTAATGAAGAAATTCTCCCACCAAAGAAAGTAACTAAGCCGGCTATTGTTAAGCCACTCAACAAGCTTGAAGCATATCTAAAGAGGCAAAAATGAACTTGCTATCCAAATCAGTGCATACTAATGGTATGCCAACATTTAGTTTTGTACCCTGAAATATATATGCATCAAAAGCTAAGAGTGGATCGGCCAAAGTTTGTACAGTAACCATCGCCTTGTTCATAGACATTTTAAACAGTAACAGATCAAAAATCCGATTTGAAAGAAGATAAGAGATTATTTAGATAGCTGTTGACTTTCCAATTTTACTCTTCATCAAAGCTGGGCCTGCAACTTTTTAACTTGTCCAATCAAATGTATCTTGTGAAATGGAAAGAAAAAGACACACCATTTCCATAGAAAAATGCTCTCCACTGATTATTACCCTTACCTTCAGTCCCTGTCAGATGATTGCAACAAATTTCATCAGTTGATCGATTCTTGAGATTTGGATAATCAACAACCTTTATTGCTGCCAAGTTTGATGCAATGTGTAAGTCTTTGGAAATGCTGATGAGTTCAAGTGATGAGACTAGGGATATCTTTTTCAACTTGGGGAGGAAGTAGCTATTCTCGTAAATAGAAGTATCTTCACACCTCACGGAAACTTACGACAAAGGGGTAGTACATGACTTCAAGCTCTTTGAAGCTTTCGAGGTTTTCCAGTAGGCCAGGTGTGAATATGGCAATCAACTGAGGACATTTGACTAAAGACAAGCATTTAAGATGAGACAAACATCCTCGATGTAGTGGCCCATCATAAATGCGCCTCAAACTCTTCATACGACAGATGTAGAGATACTCAAGTGATCTGAAAAACCTCCTATCATCCTCCCATCTTTCCACAATTTCACTTCTATCAATTTCATCACGCATGTTAGTTCCATCAATAATAAACTGAATCTCATTACCCTCCCCAATTATGCAGCAGTTCAGTTGCTTCATGTTCTCAATCCCAAAATCGGATAGCTTAGTGCCATCCATATAGCGGTCAAAGAAAAATGCAGTAGTATGCTAAAGCAACTTCTTGATATTAGTGGGGAAACCCATGCCATTTACATATTTTAAGGATCCATCCCAACATTCTAGGAGATGAATTATGATGTGTTCATCATCATCGCCAACAATGAATTTGAAATGTGAACGATCTAGACACCTCTGATGTGCCAAGCCATATGAATTTCCCTAGAAGTTCCACTCGCGGGAAGTGCAGATTAAGAGTATCCAGCCTCGTCAAGCCACAAGCATCGTCAACAACAGCTTCCACAACACTACACCTTTCCTTTGAATAACCTCAAGCTCTTCTAATTGAGTGAGTGCAAATTAAGCTATGAGGAATCATCATTAGCCTTTCGCATATTTTGAGCCAAAATGTTACAAAGTATCGTCCTTTGGCAAATCCATGATCAGTCCTTCAAGATCAACACCTAAGCTGTTGAAGTTCTCACACCATCAATCATCCTTTGAGTTAAGAAAAGTCTTTTAAACCTGAAAAGAGACTCTGGTAAGCTTGATCTTCTAATTGAGTTTTGAGCCAGCATGTAATCAAAGAAATGACGAACTTATCATTTTGAGCTTGCAATTCCTAATCTCAAGTTCCTCTACCTACTGGTGCGGCAGCTTGAGCTGATAGAATTCGTCAAAGGTACCTAGCCCTTAATTCTCTCCAATGATGAATAATTTTACTAGGCAAATAAACTATTGAAACATGCGTGTCAAATAACATATGAAGATCCCAACTAAAAACCGAAAATAGCACACAAAGATGTAGGTCCAACACCTATACCCTCTTCTGTTGAAGGGAAATTACCCTTTACATCCTGTAATGGATGGTATAATCATAATTTGTATCCTCAGACCAACCCCACTACCTTCTCGGGGTGGAATATTTTTGTCTCTTCTAACCACAAAATTACACTTTATCTATATGTATTGGCACTTGAAAGCATCCGGAGAAGAGAGAAATAGCGAAAAGGAAAGTTCTCAAATCAGAAGACTTCGAGTGTGTGGTATGTGAGTTGAGTATGATGTTTTCATTGTTTAGATTGCGAATGTCTTGTCTAAACATTATTTCGCACAACATTGAAGTGCACTTTTATGTATCTCCTTCGATGACAACAGAAAACCCCCAAAAAAGGGTAAATTTCTTATCATCTAAACCAACTAGTTGTTGAGAAAACTCATATTAGATTTTGAAGTTGATAAAACTTCCCTACTCTTATTCTTACTCCTACTCTGAAGAATATTAGACTTCTGTGTTATATTGTGGAATGCTATCAAAGTCTATTTTACATCAGAAGTCTTTCCCACTCTAATGAAGATCCAGACTGAACCCAAGTTAAGAATGGAGATATAATCAGACTCAGAAGAATTGATCTTTCAACAAGGATTCAGTACGTACAAGATTTATTTTTAATAAATGGCTTTCTGGAAAATCTCACTTATCTTTCCAAATATACTGATGAAATCAATCACGGATTGATAAAATCAATTTCGAAAACAAGTTTCTTTTTGGGAAAAATCTACTTATGAAAACTTAGATTCGATTGTATGAGCAATCATAATCATTGGATTTTCACCTCAATCTTCAAACGGCTACAAAATTTCCTTAATCGATTCTATCCAACGGGTTGATTAGAAGAAATTCCTCTAAAAAGTGCCAACAATTAGAAAGGCGTGGATGAGTATTTAATGAAGTTTTTCGGTCCATTCGAGAGTGTGCGTTCCAATCACTTGTTCTTCATCGATAGTGCTTACAAGTTGTAATCAAGGGAGAAAAACACAAAATGAGTGACTTAGTGACAGAAAAAGAAACTATTCACTAAGTAATCATACTCAAATCGTTGTAATTCCCTGTTGATTCCTTAGTGAAATTCAGTCAGAATGCTGTCAGCATGGAAGAGTGGACATAGGCTTGATCTAAGCTGAACCACTATAAATCTCGTATCCAATTTTCTCTTCCCTTAACTCTTTTGATTTGTTTGTTGCAATGTTTTTTTGAATTCTACCAATTTCTAAAATATCTTATTTGAGTGTGAATTTATATCGAAGTCGATATCAATTAGACTTTGTTTGAAGAAAATAACTTTGACTGCTTTTATTAGTCTAATTTGTTTTTACACCTATATATCCCCCTCTAGGTGGTAATACTAACACTTTCACTAGTAACCCCGTAGAACAAACATCGTATCAGTTTGATTGCATCGATGAACCTTGTTGGTGCCCCTCGCTGACACTAGAGGTGTCAAATGGGTGGGTCGGGTCGGGTCATTAATAGGTCGATCCAAATTGACCCATTAACCCATTTATGACCCGTTTAGGCCCAATGTAAATTTTTCGACCCAACCCATATTAATAAAATATTTTCACATTTAACCAAATTTAGAAAAAATTATTCCTATATATATATATTATTCTTTTAAAATGGTATTGCTAAAATAGTTTTATACACAAATTTAATGGACAATTTTTACAATTTTTAAAATAATTACTTTCAAAAATATAATTTTAATTGTTTTTTATTTTTTCAATATAATTTTTAATTATTTTTATTTTTTAAATATTATTTTTCTTTTTCTTTTATTTTTTTCCTTTTTATTTTTTATTTTTCTTCTTCTTTGGCCGATTGCCGACCACAACGACGGCCGGTGGCCAGCCACAGGTGAGCCTCGAGCTCGCTTGGCTCACTGACGTCGACGAGCTTGAAGCTCGCCAGATCAGCAAGGCTCGAGCCTCGCCAAATCCGACAAGCTCGAGGCTCACCAGCGTCGGGTGAGCCCGAGCTCACTCCTCACTAGATGTCGGCAAGGCCTCTACCTTGCCAGATCTGGTGAGCTCAAGGCTCGTTGCCATCGGGCGAGCTCGAGCTCACCCCTTGCCGGGCGTCGGCGAGGCCTCTGCCTCGCCAGATCCAGCGAGCTCGAGGCTCACCTAGCCGGTCATCGGCCATCGCTGTGCCGGTGACCGGAGGAAGAATAAAGGAAAAAAAGAAAGAAAAAAAGGAAAGAAAAGAAAATTAAAAAATAATTATAATTTCAATTTTTATAAAAAAAAAAAATATTTTCACAAAGTTAAAGAGAAGAGAGAGGTTGTGAGGTTTTAAATAGGTTAGAGAGCTGACTCATTTAAAATCCATATATCTCAGTCTCTTTATCTTTAAAATCCATTATGGGTGCTTTAGGAAATAAGGCTTGACCCATTAACGACCCATTTAAACATAAATGAATCCATAAATGGGTCAATGACCCATTTTGACACCTCTAGCTACCACCAATGCCTAGCGGCAGCAAGCCACTACCCATCTTCCCTTGCCCGCTGCCCACTGCCCGCTTCCTCTTCCTCCTCCAAGTGCAGTCTCTCGTAAGTAGCATTAGAAAAGGTTACTATGATCGAGTGCACGACAGGCCCCAAAGCCATGAGCGAGCCCACGATGCTTCCGCCAACCACTTGAGCTTCACCTCCAGCTAGACTTATGGTCAATCCAGTAGACCACAGGCGGAGCCCGACCACACCGTCCACCATGGATTTGACATTATTGCTCTCCCTCATGAAAACAATCGGGCAAACTATATGTTGTCGAGATGGTTCTTTAGTTTAACAAGGTCGTATAAATTTGACATTTTTTGTATAACAAAATTCTCTTGAGATAAAGGTGTTACGAGGATGGATTTTACCATGAGGTGACTTTTTGTTTTTCTACATAAAAAAATTCAGCAAAAAAAAACTCCTAAAAACATTTAACTTTATTTTTGTATGAAACTAGTCACGACATTGACTCTCCACTTACAATGCAGTGTCACATGTGGTCCAACTCGAGTCGTTGCTTAAGAAAATGAATAAGAAGGCGAATGATTGCACTATTAACGAGTTGCAATTACACGCGATCATAAAAGCGAACTAATATATTAATGTGTTCAAAGGTAATATCTATTTGTTTTTATCTTCCATCAAACTAAACCGAACTAATAGAAAAACAAAAATATATAATTTATATCACAATAAAAGGGAAAATTCTCAACAATGACCTAAAATGTCAATTTTTTTTTTTTTCAAATAAGGGTTTGAAGTGGGCATTTTTTTAAGTAATGGCCCACAGTACTATCGTTTTCTCAAATAAGGATTCAAAGTGCTCATATTAATTTAAAATAAGATAATGAAATGGACATTATTTCAAATAAGGACTTGAAATACCCTTATTTTATCAAATAAAGGCTTGAAGTGCCCATATCAATTTCAAATAGGGGTTTGAACTCATTGGCTATGAAAGGCAATTTTGTCATTTGAAATTTTGTCTTTTTCCTTTTTTATTTTCTTGAAAAAAAAAACTGCAAAAAGGAGAAACATAGAGTCACCACCACATTGCCGATGGGGCGGCAGCAAAGGTTTGTGACTTTCACCAACAAGAGGCGAGGTCATTGTTTAGGCGTCGGCAACCCTCCCGGCCTTAGCTGCCAATCAGCTAAAATATTTTGCTAGTCAATAATGTTAGATTTTATTTGAAATATTTATAATCACATTAGTTCATTTTTTGAAATTAATATAATATTTTATTTAAAATAAGATCTATTTTAAATTCTTATTTTGATATTTCGAATATTTCACAATAAAAATGATTAAAAAAAAGAATCCAATAATCATAACTAAAAGGTAATTGATCTGGTTACATTAGCGGCAAATTTGCAGGAGGAAAGCTTCATGCCATCAAGCAGTCGCTGTTGCCACGTCCACGTGGCGCGATCTCAAAGGGGCCTGTCCTCCATCGGCGCGGCAGCAACACCAGTCAGGTACACGACCATTCGGTTGCAGGGGAACGTCGTCTTCGTCTCCATCTTCTTCGTCTTCTTCGTCTCCCGCGGCGCCGCGACTCTCTCTCTCTCTCTCTTCCTCCTCCGTCCTTCCTGGACACCCTCGAGAGACGTCGAGGATCGCGCAGGACGACGGTTGTAGCTGGTGCCGGGGTGAGGGAGGCGGGAGAGCGGGGGGCTCTACCTCTGTTATGCTGCATTGCCTCCGCTCCCTCAGGCAACCTTCCGCCTTTTTTGGCTTTTCCGACGTTCTTGCGGGGAACGCGTCGGTTGAGCTTCGATCGGCAGCCGGTGTTTGTTTGTTTCTCCTATCGCCGGAGCTGGGAGTCGGTTGGCGAGGACGTTACGCACGCCGGAAAGGGGTTGGCTGGCTTCTTACCCGCTTCTGCCGACCCGCGTTCGAGCCCTGCTTGAGCGATCATTTTATCAGCTAATTCGCGGGTAATGTTCTCGTCTTTACAGTATCTGGTGACGCGTGTTCGTTTGGTTTGTGGGATAACGAAAAGACGGGAAAGAATGTTTGTAGGGGAAAGGGAAAATCACGAAAAATATGATCTTTTTTTGAAATCGTGCATGCAGTTTTGAACCTCTACAGTCAAATGTGTTGAGGGGGTGATGGTTGTTTCCTCTGCTCTCTTACTCGTGCTTTTCGACCCGTGTGATCCTTGTTACCTTTCTCCTTTTTTGCACCATGACAGGTTTCGGGGTGGCTAAGGATGGAGCCAAGCCAGAATTGCGGGAGCATCAGGAAGAGGCCTGCGGAGCAGGCGATGAATGATGGTGATATCGACAGGATATATAGATTCACCATATTGTTGCCTAATGGGACTACCGTGGGAATCGCGTTCAGGGAACCCAACCCGACGATGGCCTCCGGAGATTTCATGCTGATGGCCGAAGAAAGGTACAATCGAGCCAAAGCGCAAGATCCATCTCTAAGGTCCAAGCATCCCATCGCATGGGAGAGTAATGAGTTGCATCTCGAAGATGCAAATGGCAACCGGATCAAAAGTCGAATTATTTTCGACAACTTTAAGCCTCACAAGCGCCACATCTTGCGTCTTCACGTGAGTATTGGGCAAAAGTCATATGTTGTACGCCTGCTCTGTCTTCTAATTTACTGAGAGCGTGCATATTCACTTTAATGGCTGTACTTATTTTACTGTTCTTTTGTATGCATTATCTTTTTCCAATTAGGATGGCTCTGGCAACACAACTGATACTTTTGAGGTTAGTATTTTATTCCTTTCTGCATAATGCGTATCACTTTCACTTGCCTTTTAGGAGTTCTCTTGTTGTGGATTTTGATAGTACCCTTTGGGGGGGAGGTGTATCATGGCCTTTGAACACATGACGCATGCTGTGATAGAGTTTCTCTAGTTCTCTGTGCTTCTTCAAGCAATTGCATTGATATATGCGTGAAATCTCTGACAGAATATGTGGGATTTAATGCCTGACACGGAATTGTTGAAGGAGCTACCTGAAGAATATACTTTTGAAACTGCTCTTGCAGATTTGATAGTAAGTTGTCCTGATGATTTTGGAAGTTATAATCCCTGTTTGATGCCAAACTGACTGCTTCTCCTTTCGCCAGGATAATTCCTTGTAAGCTGTATGGGCTAATCCCCTGAAATCTAAAAGATTGATTAGGTGATTTCTTGATCTTGTCACGTTACCATTAGGATTGGAACATCAACCCTTTTGTGGCTTAAGGCTGAGAATTTGTGGAACATTAGAATCCATATTGTGGCTTATGGTGGAAGCTGTACGAAGGATGATGCTTCTTTGCGTTGATCTAGTTGTTGAACTGGGTGCATCTTAGAACTTCTCCTATAAAAGGAACCTTTTCTTTTCAAATAGAAATTTTATACTAAGCAAATCTACAGGAGGTGATTGATGACTTGTTTACTGGTAAATATGAACAATTGTAAACATGCATTCTTGTTGTTTCAACTAAATTAGTGAACAATAAATGAGAGTAATGGAAAACAACATTGAAGCTTTTCCTTTGTTTGGAAGTATCACTGCCACTTTGCTAATTGCCAACAAAACTCTTCTTTAAGTCTGAACCATGTAGGACTTCATCGATGCAGACATCTTTCAGCCATATATTATGAATCATAAGTTTCACATGGAGATTGTCGCATTTACTTCAACATGATGGGCGTTTGATGCCATATGATCATGGGCTAAATATATTTTAATCTTTCATCTTGATGCTTCTGCTAGTTGCATTCTTATTGAAATTTTGTTGGGTTTGAACTTTGGAGCTTGACTCACTATTGTTTTGAAATTGCAGCTTGGATATATCTGATGAAAAGATCTCCATCTTTGACACTGGCCCTGGAATGGATGACAGTGATGAGAACTCTATAGCAAAGTGGTATTGAGTACTCTAAAGCAATTTTTTTCTTCCCTATTTAACCCGAACCCACACACGCACCCACACACTCACTTGTCCATGGCAACTTACACCATAAACCGTATCTTGGCTTGAGGGGACAGAATTTTAGGAGAGAATTCTGTGCTTTGGGTAAATTTTGGTTATCTAGTTGAAAACAAAGAAATAACATTGGCGACATGACTTTTTGAACATGCTTTGATAATGTGGAGTTACATCGTCTTCAGATGATTACTTGAGTCAATTATCTATTTCCAGAAAGAGGCCAGTGCTACTTAAATGCAAAATGATGGCTTCTTCATGGAGAAAACTGACTGTATCCTTTCCAGTTATTTCTAATAGAAATATACTTGATAGGACAGAATTTTTTTTTTTAGAAACAGACATGCTTAACTACAAGATTAAATTCCATCCACTAGCAAGCCTTGGTTTCTGATTTCATTCTCTTTTTGTAACTTTTCGTGGATTTGTGTTCATTCTTTTTGTCTAGGGGAAAGATGGGTGCCTCACTTCACAGAAAGTATAAAGTTAAGGCAGTAGGTGGAAAACCTCCGTATCTAATGGTAATTTCTCTTTAAACACGTGACATTAATTGAATATTGTAGTCTCTGCATGAAAAAGACATGCAAAATGTCCTTTTGCTAGTAGCAGGAATCCATTGGTATTTACAGGAGATGTAAATTGATGCAAGCTAATATCACACGTGAACAATTGGTTGACTACAATATATTAGGAGTGAATCGATTTTTCTGCTGCCATATTCATACACTGTCAAGTATGTCCTGGCATAATCAATGTTCTTAAAGAATCAACTTCCTCTTCCCGAGAATGTTGCCGATACCTCCCACTTCTCATAGGCAGAATTAATTTTCAAAGCAACATTGCGCCATGCAGCATTAGCTTCGTTGAAATACAAAAAACATTTTTTCCCTATCCTCCTCCAATAAAAAGCAAACACAAACTTCTGTTTTCAATGAGTCAGAATTATATGAGAGAAGTCAACATTATGTTCCTAACTAGCTGACAATTCACCTTTCCATGTCCTGGACATGGATTTGAATGGGGAAAATTAAACTGTGTTGAATCTCTAAAAGTTTAAATTGCTTCTATTTTCTGGATAATTTGTTGAGCGTGGTGCAGCCTTTCTTTGGCTTGTTTGGATTTGGAGGACCAATTGCCTCTATGCATTTGGGAAGGTACATTCCAGAGTATTGTAGTTGTAGAAACTGGTAGTCCATTATATTTTGTGGAGGTAATTTACACCTCTTTACCTTTTAACGAGTTACAGGCATGCCATGGTTTCTTCCAAGACTATGCAATCTAAAAGAGTATACATGTTACATCTGAAGAGAGAAGCTCTATTGAGCAGATCTGGTTCTCAACACTCTTGGAAAGTATGCAAGATCACTGATTTCTTCATTGTTGTCATATTTTTCTCTCGACTGGACTCCCTTAGGTTTTATACATAGATTTATTTAATCTGTCATCATTTTCTTTGTCGTTTATTCAGACTGATGGTGGCGTCAGGGTTCCTTTAGAAAATGAAAGCGCAAGAGCACCTCAAGGAAGCTTCATGAAGGTAGACTTCTTTTAATAAATTCTTTCTATTGTGGTATTTCAGTGTCAATCGCATTGACTCATTGGACATTTCATGGTGCATATGCACGTCTTTTCTTTTTATATTTGCAACTAAATTTTTGCCTATGTGTTTTTTTTTTTTTTTTTTTTTTTTTTCCTGGGAAGGTTTTACTCAGCTAATCTCTACAAACCTGGTAAAAACCATTGTCTAGGATGTTATCTGTCATGCTCTGACCCAGGCATCATCCATTGAAAGCATGTCTTTTTACGTAACCTCCATTGCTCTATAAATTTGTTTTTGGCTTGGCCACGGCACAGGACTTGGAAGTAGTCATAGGTCAGCCGTCTTGAGTGACTATTAGGCTCTAGATTCTCTGATTATGCCAGTCGAAGACTTCCTCAGGTCATGTCTTTACTTTGTTCTCAAGGCATAGTCAATCTTCTTGAGGGAATCCTAGGCTTTAGATTGTCTATTATGTCACTTTAATATAGTGGCGATAAAATAGATATTTTTTTCGAGATATAGGATTGAAATATTTAAAGAAGACGTTAGGCAGTGGGAGGAGATAGGGAGAATTTAAAGTCTATAAGATGTGAGGCGAGTTGAAAACTACACGTGAGCGAGAGATGAAACACCCTCACAAGGATTATGAGACACATAAACTGGCGGCTACTGTGAGTTAAGACATAACTCTTTGAACAGTTTGAAGTTGATAAAGATTGATAGAACACCTCTTCATGCATGTTGGCGTCTGTTGATGGGGGAAAGCCTCTACTATGAAGTTTGAAGCAAATATTTTATTTCTTTTGTGTACTGCCTTGGGCATATATATGTAGTTAATGACTTTTATGTATTATTCTAAATACATTCTGCTGGTAAAATTTTCAGGTATTTCTTGATTTGTCACAAGGTGGTAAATATTGTGAATTCTCGATACCTAGACAATACATTGTGATGTTTTCATGCATTCTTGTCGTATAAAATCTGTACAGGTTGAGATTTTCAAGCCTAGAATGAAAAACGTGAATCTATATCAACTCTCGTGCAAGCTGAAGGACATCTATTTCCCATACGTTCAGGTTTGCTGAAATCATATCTATTTTTGCTTAGGGTTTTGTTAAAGAGTGTCTGCAGGGCTCTTGTTAAGCCACAGATTGAGGAAAGTTCACCATTCTTTATGCACTGTTTTACTTTTGTTATGTGTAGTTAATGCTTTAGAAATTGAAACATTTCATACAAGTATGCTTAGTAAGTGCCTCGGGGCACTCTTTGACAAGACTTTTATAGAGATGTTATTTCATTACAAGTGGAGAAAGTCATGCTGGTCTTTTTCTCTTGGCTTTATGGGGTTCATCAGCTAAATTTGGGAAAGAGTCATATCACTTTTTTGGAATTTAAAATGATGTCTCAATTTTCTAACATTTCAAGAGTTTTGCTAGATTTTTCAGACAGATCTGCGTTATGTCATCTTTGTTGCCTGGACTTGTGGTGGTGGAAAGTTTAAGTACTGCAGAAATTGGAGTAAATCAAACACTGCTGTTGATTTTGCCAAATAGAATATCAATACGGTATCATAATTACTGTGTTGCTCCTATGAAAAGTTACTGCTATGGCACATGCAATAATGCTATAATGCCATCACTGCACAATGTTCATAAATGCTGCTACTGACCACAAAGTTGGGTTCAGTTAGCATTGTGGCCAATGTGGGGTATGGCTTTGGTCAATATTTTTGAGAGTATTACTCCTGGCTATGATTTAAAACTATGCTAATGAGTTCTCCCTTCTGGTGAATTCATAACTGTTACTGACTTTCTGGATTACTGGGGATATCAAGGTAGAGCAATGTCTAAGATAGCAAGTAGTAGGTAAAATGGTTTTTCAGAGTTATGCAAGTTTGCTTCTTCTTTGTAAGGATTACATAGGATGCCTGAATTTGATTTATATCTAATTAATTTGAATGTTTGCAGTGTGATGGTTTGTTGAATTTGAGGAGGACTATCAGACCAGTCCATTTCGGGGTATGGAATGCACCGTTAGTACGGTGGACTCTAATATTAACTCCTTTGGCCACATAATGCTTTTACTTTTTAGCTAGCCTCAATTAAGCTATGTAACCATGTTGTTCAGCTTTACAAACAATTTCAGATTTCCTTGTTCTTGCTATGCCTACAAATATATTAAGTAATTTGAGAAGGCTTGCTATTTATAGTGTATGGTTTGCAGAAAAAATAGTACGCATTATTGCTTTTGTCTTTTTTGTCCACTATGAACAGGCAGTTTTGTACATTCTTAATATTGGGATAGAAAAGCACAATCCAGCTATGTAACTAGGTCATTCAGATTTATGAACAATTTCGGATTTTGTGTTCTTGCTATGCCTACAAATATATAAACTAATTTGAGAAGGTTTGCTATTTAGACGCTTATGATATGAGCGTGTCCTAGTGTATGGTTTGTTGAAAAAATAGTACCCATTATGGCTTAATGGGATCTCAAAGTAAGCTTTTTGCACCGTGAAATAAGTTTGTGCTTTGTCAGGTTAATGGTATTGATTTAGCTGAAATTGAAGGAGGGGAGGTTGCAATTACCAACTTGCATTCATGCAATGGTCCTGATTTTATAATTCAAGTTCATTTTTCGATCACAGAGGACACTGACGCAAATAGAGTACTCGGTAAGTATCTGTAGTTCTCTGTCCCATTCTTTATAGAAGAGGAGACAGAGTTATATCATCTTTTATTCTAGGTTGTCCACCTTTTATCTTTCTTAGGCCCTTCTTTCATCTTTTGGCATCAATGCTTTTAGTATTAGTTTTACCTAAGAATGTCACTTAGATTGTGCTTTTCTCTAATATAAAAAGCTGCAATACTTTTCAGGTTCCACAGCAATTCACGAGGCTAATGCTTGCCTGAAGTGTGTCTACTTTCCTGTTGTTCAGGTATGGCAGTATATTCTTATAGTTTCTTTTCTTTTCAGTTTCCTGCGGAGGAAGTTCTTAATATAAGTACTCCAGGGGAAGGAAAACATTGAGAGAATCTTAGAGAAGTTAGAAGCTGATGGATGCAGACTGGCTGAAAGCTATGAATCTTTCAGTCGAGTGTCAATCCGACGTCTTGGCCGATTGCTTCCAGATGCTTGCTGGGTGAGTTGTGGATCTTTTTGGATATTATAATCAAACTAAGAAAAGCTGATGAAATGAAAAGCCCAGGCATCTCCCTTGCATTACATAAGATAAGGATAGTGAGTTGCAGGCTTAAATGCCTAGAAGCAATAGCACATTTAACGGTCCTTAAAACTTATGCTGCTCCAAAATAGTACAGCTTACATTGTTATTGATCACACATCTTCAAGCCTTTATCCTTTTGTATACAGCCCCCAGTTAACAGATGGATATTTAAACCTCTCTTTTGTCGCTATCTAGATCTAGTGGCCCAGTAGTCTTGCATAATCCATTTTCCACAAACCATCCAAGAAGCGAGGTTTAGACACCTGGCCCCATGGTTATCCTTTCGGAAGTTGGACGACTATGACTGCAATTGCTCATCTAATGGATACATCAAGAAAGCAAGCATTCTGCAAACCTGGAAAAAGTCTGATTAAAATATTCAACAGATGGAGTTTGTGTGATCCATATTTCTTGCCTCTAGTTGCCCTAATATGAAAGGTCAAACAGTTGTTGCTCATTCCTCGCATGAATTTTAAGCAAACCCGGTCATGTTTAAAGCTGGTATTAAGTATAACTTCTTAGGCTGGTTTATAAGTTTTTTATTTTTGGCCAGGCTGGTTTATAGGTTTGATGAGACCATTTTCTTACCTCTATGTTGTGGCTGCTGTGCTGGGAATAGAAGACATCATGTAACCGGTTGTGTGCATTGCATGTTAGAACAATGGTGAAATGACATCCTGACATTTTAAAACTTCTTTGCTGTTGTGCTTCAGTGCAACTCATGTTATCAACTCTAGTAAATTTTTCAAATGGTAACCCCACCAAATCATGCTCTTCCTCTTTCCTTGGTAGGCAATCTTGCCCAAAACTTATAGTCTATGTCTATGTGCTTTTACATCCAGCAAATGCCCGTGGCAACCCATTATGTCTATGACAACCACCAAAATGAACTTTTCTTGTTTCAGATCTTTGCCCACGTCAATTGCATTTTGATCATTTCTTATCCTCCCTTTTAGTGCATATATGCAAATGTTGACATCATCTTCTCCAAGCTAGTGAGTCAGCTAATAAGAACCATTTTGCAAGAAACGTGCTTATACCTGTATTTTTCTCAATTTTCACTCTATTAACAGTCAAGGTTTTTTGTAATTCATTTCGTATATTGTGAAATATCATCAAACTTAAGATTTCTTCCAAAATGAAGGAATTTCTGACAAGATTTGCAAGAAAACACAAATACTAAACATATTGTGGCTTATCTTATAAAAATTTCATGTGCACATTGAGAAGGTCCTGTCTGAGAAACTTGATCTAATTGAAAATTTTGGGTTAAATCAAGCGTCATTGTCAAGTATTTGATGCCTCCACCGTCTCTCTTTAATTGTGGTATGTAATGTTCTCATAGTTGCTTTCTACTACAGGGTATGCTTCCATTCATGGAGAGACATAAGAAAGGAGATAAAGCTCACTTATTCAGGAGATCTTTCTTTAGAGTTAAATGTTTTATTGGTATGGTTATCACTAATTATTAGGACCTTTCTTATCTAGTGGGACTGCATTTTCTTTAATTCTATACATCATGAGATGTCTTACTTATATTTTGATGATGCAGAGACTGATGCTGGATTTTCTCCAACACCTTCCAAGGTGAGGGGAACTCTACTGCCTATTCATGGGCCATCAGGCTTTCATTATTAGAATACTTAGTGGTCCCAGTTCTGACATTTTTATGTAACTTAAGACTTTCAAATGCTTCGATCTACTGAAAACATATGGACTAGGAACTAGAGATTTCTCGTAGCAAGGCTAAACAGAGTGTGCGGTTTTGGAGGTGCAAACCAGAGCAGGAACACAAAAAAAAAATGTCTCCAGCTAATTCATGTCTTTCCATAGGGATTCTTCTGAAATTTCTTGATGTATGTTGGTAGGAATGTGCCTTCTTTATGGATAAAATGGTAGCATTTTGAATGTTGCCAGAGGGATTCTTCTGAAATTTCTTGATGTGTGTTGGTAGGAATGTGGCTTCTTCATGGATAAAATGGTAGCATTTTGAATGTGGCTGTCATAAGTTTGATCAGAGTTGAGACCTCTTTATGTTGTCATATTAGCACATATGAATTCAGTGTTTTATTAGTTCCTTTAAGTGTTATATCTCAGGGCAAAACATGTTGTCATTCGTCTGTTATTTGTCAGTTGACAGTGATGTTTCCAATCTTTCTCATCGCTGTTACCTAGCTGGAGAGGAGGTTAGAAGTATGCATACACAGTAGCTGTAAGCCTTTGCAGTAAAATATTGTTCTTACTAAAATTTAAAGGTTTTTGAGTTGCCGTTTGTAGATTTTAGGATGAGTACCTTTTCTATGACATCTTAAAATAATTTAGTAAATTTTTTAAATTCAATTAATGGGAAATGACAAAAGTTTGATGATCAACATTTCAAAGACAGGTCTTCTTCACTTCCTTTTCTTTTGGTTCTTCATTTGTCTAGTATCTGTTGAGCTGACTCTTTGTTTGATAAGTAAATAATGTACTTTTGGAAAACATCGAAACCGAAACATGTCTATCTTATGTAAGTGGTTCATTACTTGAAATACTTTGCTTTAGCAAAAGAGTTTATGTGTGAGATTTTGTAAGACTGCCACCACCAACTGTTCTAAAAGCTTAAGGTAGTAGATAAATGCATGTTTTAATATTTTAATATCCTATCACTCACTCTCATGCTTAATTTGGTCTTTTTTGCCGAGTATTAAGCATGAAAAAATTTCATTGGGAGGCAAATAGGGGTTTGAAAAGATTCGGAATTAGGACCTCCTACTTTGATACCATGTGAGATTTTATAAGATCACTATCAACTGTTCTAAAAGCTTAAGCTAGTAGATGAATACATGTTTTGATATTTCAATATTCTGTCAAATCAAAGGACCAAAAATAGGTTGAATGATGTATAGTCATCATCTAAATTGCTTGAGAAATGTAAATCGCTCATCTTCTTGTGGAACTTTTCATATAGAGATGCTCAATGCTCCATTCTTTTGACAGACAGATCTGGCCCAGCACAGCCCATTTACCAGTGCTCTTAGAAAAATTGGCAGGCCTCTTGATGGAGTAAAAGGTCATGCTTGTACATATTTCCACTATCTTCTACTTAAACTTACGTGGTTTTCACTCCAAAGTCCTTAATGAATTTTTGTCCATTATCTAGGAATAAATGTTAAAATCTATAGAGAAGAGAAGTTGTTGACTCCTTTGCAACTGGAAAAGGAGTATTCTGATTGGATTATCCAAATGCATGATCGTTATGATGAAGAGGTTGACAGCGGCGAGGACCAAGCTGTTTTCATAATCAACCCTGGAAACAAGAAGGCACTTGGTGTATCATCCGATGGTATGTAGAAGTGATATATATCATAATCTGGTGGATTACCGGTGAAGTTCTGCTATGTCACATGATAGTGGTTCGCTATTCAGTCTTTTCCTGTCTTGCGCAAAATGTTTGATATCTTTTGAAATTCTTTGACCACACTACTTCCTGTTTTACCTATTATTTGTTTGCTTTGCTACTCATGGTGCAATTAGTTAATATAAAAATTTATATCTTAGTTGTGAGAGTGCACCGTCGGATGAAAAGGAAGGGAGTGTCTTGGAGATCTGGCCAGAAAATCAAAATTCTCAAAGGAGCATGTGCCGGAGTGCACAAGAAGAATGTCTTTGCTACTCTGGAATATTTTTTGCTTGAAGGACTTCAAGGAGATGGAGGTGGTAAGAAATGATATACCTGCGTTTATTTAATTGCTTTTACTTCAAGCTTTCTGCGAAAAGATACTTTTATTGTGGGCATGTTAGATTATCTCAGTATGTCTAACAGATAACGTTTATACTTAAACAGAATGGAATTTTTATTTGAGCATGCGATTCAAAGCATAAAGAGATACTCTGCATCTAATATGTACAGACATTGTAGCTTCTATGGTAACTCTAAGTTTCAAACTGGTGCCTATTCCATAGTAGTCAAATGATTTTTCAGACAATTTATTTCACCATCAATGACTTGACTTTTATTATGTTTTCCAAGGAGACTTGGACAGAAAAGGAGGTTCCTTAGAAGTGTCCCACATTGATCAGTGGAAGCATTTTGCATTCAAACCATCAGTTAGTACTTATGTTCGCTAGGATTGAAATGAAAGAATTAGATCATGTATTAATTCGGAGAAAAATCTTGGGATCAAGTTTTAACCGTCTATCTGCTCATAGGGGATTTCCAGATCAGAAGATCCCTCAACTTGATTGAGAAAACAGTTTATATATTGTGACGATGTTTCTCTATTCTATTCAATGAAGTGTATTGGTCAATTGATCTGACCGTCTTCTCTCTGCAGGGGAAGCACGAATCATATGCAGGTGAGTCACTTTTCGATTTTCTGTGGTTGAAGTGTTTTCAGTTTTCATCAACTGATTGGATACCTCAAGATTCTGCTAACAAGCTGTCCCTGCATTATTTTGCGTGAAAGGCCACTAGGGGTGCCTGATGAGAAAGGCTGCATCCTCAGTAAGCACGATGGAAACGTTTGCTTGGAGGTTCAGAGTTCTGTATCTATACCTATTGGAGTAATTGACTCTGGAGAGGTATCTATTTGATTATTTGAATGTCATTTTACTTCTTTATGTCGTATTTTGTGGTCTCTACTCAATCTTGAGCTTCCAAACCCAGTTAGTAGCTGTTGGGAAATCCGAGTGGGAGTGCCAATTGGAGAAGCAGCGCTTGAAAGCTCCATCTTCGATTGACTTGCTAGATGCCAACCAATGTGAAGAGTTAGGAATTCATGAGGTACGTGTCTAATTAGGGTTTTGTAAATCGATCTTCAATTCACAGGTGACTGCAGAAAGTAGTTCTTGAAGCATCCTATATAACCTTGTTCGAGCATTTTATAGCATCTAGGTGAAATCTGTTGGTCTGAAAGGTTTAAGAGCTAAGGAGATTTTTTGCATGATGTTATATATTGTGTTCCTTCTCCTTAGAATAATGCTGACCTGAGAATACTATTGAGATTTATCTGTCCTCTGTCTATATTACTAGCCTATTCATATTTTCTTTTTTATCTTTTTGTTTTCAGGCGTTACCAGTTCATGCACCCATTCCTGCTGGACAAGACCCTCCAAAGGAAATTGTAGCCGTTGTTCGGCCAGCAAATTTCAGTTACTCCACTGCTCCGAAGAACTTGGATCAGAAGTACATTGTCAAAAATAAAATGGAAATGTCAATGGAAGTCAAATTCAGTGGCGATTCTGATAATGGTCGAGAAAGTCATCTTTATTCATCTCGCGTGACACCATCTTGTTATAGAGGATATCATGGTCTATACATCTTTTCCTTGCAGCACAAGTCTCATGAACTATTTCAGAAATCCAGTATATATAAATTTCTGTTGCATATGGTAAGCAAGCATCTTTAACTCTTTTCTGCCAGCTAAAGAAACAGGGACAAACTTTATCACCAAATGCTCTTTTTATTGTGTAATACCTCTCAAACATTATTTTGTTGACATGTACTTTTGATCAGGATGAGACAAGCTGTAAAAACTATGAAAAAGAAGTGACAGTTCTTGCATCTGCTGAGGTTGGAAGGTGGCAACTTTTGGGCTATGGTAAGAATGAGCATCTTAGAGTCAGGTAAGGATGGTAAGAAGTTTTTGATAGTACCAACTTTTTACTCTTTTGTTGTATATGTGGAGCTCCAGGTTTGTAATGTAATTTGTTGGCTATTTTGACAGGGTTGGATCATGCTTTCCACCTTTAGATGTTGCATGTTATGACAAATATGGGAACCTCATTCCATTCCCATCAACTCCAAAAGTCAATTTGCAATTCAAGATGGGTAACGGCATGTTGATTTGTGTAAAGAAAATGAAGGCAGGCCTTTCATCTGACAAAAGGACTCTAAGAATTAAGGTGCCATGCGCATCTATTTAATATGTCCGGCCCATCTCAGATTTGCACACTTTACTAAAATTTAACTCTATCGAGATACAGTAGTATCTCAAGCATTGTTGTGGTAACTCAGATTTTCTGATTGTGTAGGATATACTGATAGAAAGTGGGGATTTAGACATCATCCGGCCAAACTATGAGGGCACAATGCTTTTATGTCCACCGGATGAATCTTTGTCCATTTCTATACCATGTAAAGGTATCGCATTCTGGATTAAATTCCTTTACAAGCATGAGCGTGAGATTTGTTAATTGTTTAGCTATTGATATGCCTGGAAATTATTTTCTCAACATTCTCATAGTTATTCCTGGACATGTGCGGCGAGTGTTGGCACATCCATCCATGCGAAGTATCCAAATGCTTCCTGGGTGCACAGTACAAGAACTCAAATTGGAGGTAAAAGCACATCCTCTCAAGCCTTGTGCTTAAGCCCAATTGTGAATGAAGTTTCTAGCACTATTTGTACGAGAAAATACTCAATCATGTGCAGACTGTTACTAGCGTGCACATATTGCATAGTCGTGGTCCTCAGTACATTTTCCTGACCGCAATGGCAATTATTTTACTTGCCATGTATAGTTCTTAGTCTTTCATAAGGTATTTTATTGGATGGAAATTGAGGCCTGGTCTTTCTCTTTTCAATTGAAAAATAACAAGTATCTGAGACAGAACTTCTTTGAACTTTTTAATTGCGTACCTTGTAGAACTTCACCATACGACAGAAAAAGCAGTGTAAGATAACCTGGTCCAAACTGGAATATCATTATGTTTAGCCAATAATTCGCTGTATATTTGCGGAAGAAATTTTTGCCACTCTTGCTTATGTCTTTCATTTGATTCATTTCCTTCAGATGTTTGATGCTTATGGAAATCATGCTTTGAAGGGCTCTGAAGTTCTTTTGAAGGTTGAGGGATTTTCCAGTAAAGATCAGATGGGTAAAAAGCACAAGGTGATGTGCTTTCCCATATTCCCTGTGGTGCTATTGCGTAAATTCTGTAATTAATTATTTGTTCTCTTATTCTATGTTTGGGAGATGAAGGAAAATGGGGGAAATGAAAATTTGGGCGGAAAGTGGGTAGGTAAGAATTCGGATTTTGTGAGAGTTTGGAAGGAAAATTCAAGGTTTTGTTTAGTTACACCTAAATTTTCTTCCCTCCACTCTCCCAGACAAAGCTTCAAAGATGGCCTTTGTTGACACCGATTCAGCATGTTGGTCAGGGCATTTATCTTTCCATAGTTGCATAGGTGCATGAGAGCGTTTAACTGAAGCAACAGGAACTTTGTGGTGATTTTGCTCCCACATTTACCTACATTTCTGTTGTTATTATTGGGAATGACCCTGCTGGCATTTTAGATATAGGGCATAAACTGTTCAAGCGATGAAATAACATGTCGGTGGCCCAAAAAGATTTGGCGCATTGTAGAGGTGTATTGTGTATTCATACCATATTTGGAACAGCATATGCATTGCTGATGGTTTAGCCTCTGTCGAAAATTATTTAAGAGAAGGAATAAATTCCTTGTTCAGGTGGATCATGATGGATTTGTTCATCTCAGTGGCATGTTGAAAGTTACTGCAGGTTACAATCAAAATGGTATGAACCTTGAGTTTGTAGCTTGGACTTTTACTTTGATCTCTTCAAACGTTTTCCGGGTGATCTTTAGTTGAAGGAAACTGTGTTTACAAAAGAACATCAAGTAAAGTGGAGTAGAGTATAGCTCAAATTCTTGCAATAACTTTCACAAGCTATATCTAAATTTAATGAACATGGTAGAGTGATCATGTATTCACCATTTAGGGGGCAGGTGGTATGCTAAGACTTACTTTCAGGCATATTTCCTTCTCTTTTTGCAGTTTTGTAGCTCAGCTCATTATTACATATTAATTTACTGATTGAGCCTCCAACCAAGAATGCTACTACTAGGCCTATGGCCATTCGAAAATGCGGCCCATTCATGGTCTTAATTATAATCCCAACCTTCTACCATTAAAATCACTTCGTAAACTATTATGGGATTCATCATCGATAGGGCATTTTCTTTTCTACGCAAAGCTCATTAATCTCTTGAAAAGTGCTAAATTTTGATTATCACAACTAACTTCTTAGTTCCTACATTGCCATTAAATCAATGCAGTTTATTTTGAACCCAGGGTGGACTTATCACTCTCAATATAATAAAGAAAGTTACAAGAAGCAAATAACTCAGAAATTCTATAGTAAAAGAAAAACATACTCAGCCTATCATTATTACCTTTTATTACTGAAAAGTTTCATCCTTATTCTAAACTAATCTATACCTGTTTTCATTCTTTCAAACTAATTCCTTTTCCTTGATGAGGGTTAAAAAAATCCTGCTAGTATAAACCTAAAACTCGTTCATTTTTTTTTTGGAAGTTTTTCGTGTATCTCTTGATGAAATTACTTTAACCTTGCTTGAATTGGGAATGGGAAGAATTTAGCGATTATGTAAAACATAAGAAACATTAGAGGTAGCATCATCAACACATATTGAGGTTTACTGTAATCACAACAAAGTTTGAGTTTCAATTTACCATAATACAACTAGTAGACTCGATGAATCAATATTTTAAAATAATTACATTGAGTCACCTTTTATTTCTTCAACTTATGAATTGACCATACAGTTTATTCAATTAGTATAGTTTACACTCCAGGTCGATCAACTTTAGTTATTCATTGTAGCGTTGATCGATTGAAGCTTAACACGACACCTATAAACAAAGATTTGGGTACTCCCAATTTATGAGGTAAATAAGAGTCCTTTTTCTTGGAGTGCAGGCTTTCTGCAGTGTGGACTCAAAATCACACAGTTTTATTTAAAAGGTGTTTTATTTTAATCTTGCTTCTGGGACATATCAGTTGATGATATTTATTGCTAGGAACTAAAATTATGGTGTTTGTATTTCATGTTCACACAGCATCTATCATAATAATTTTGCTAAAGATTTAATATGGAGTCAGTAATCAGATTTGTGGGTAGGGAGATGAGTAAGGATCTGAGAATGTAATGTTCCCTTAATAATAGTGATTCCAAATCTTTTGTCAAAGTCTATATTTCTGTATGTGTAAGAAAATGTTCTCATAATTTTAAACTATTATAATAAGGATTAGAAGTACCAGGCATCTAGAAAAGGTGCAATTTCTTTACCAACAACTATCTATTTCGTTAAGCTCATTGGAGGGTATGAATTCACATTTCACTATATTGAAGGAAACTCCAATAGATTCCATATGGTCATCACGTAGCAGCTGTGCTGAAAGTGAAGCTTCAATATTTGTACTATCAAGTGTTTTAAGTTTCAAACTTATAGCAACTACTGACTGTCTGGGGATAACTACATTCATTACCTGCATACAGTATCGCTGTCTGTTACAACCGGCGGTGAAGAAATATTCAAGGAAGAGCTCCAAACAGAAAAAAGGGAGCTCAGAGTTGCAGAACCAGTTAGTATAGTCTTCTGCTTCTAGTTGCACAATGATTTCAATTTCAGAAACTTGTTTTTATGTTGGCATGATTTACAGGTGCCTCAGCTTTGTGCGGCTGGTTCCCAACTAGAGAATTTCGTCTTCGAAATTGTGGATACAGAGGGTAATCTCGATGAGAATATCCACAATGATGAGGAAAATGGCCATTTTCATACACTTTCCATAAAACTGGACTCATCCGTTACAAAAACAACCACTTTATATGCTTTCCGAAAGGGGCGATGCACTATTCCTTCACTTACTGTCCCTCGAGATGCTGGTTGCTTTAGCTTTTCTGCTGTTCATTCTCGTCACTGAGAGTTATCTTTGAGCATCAAGGTCGCAACGTTTTATTTCTGGTAATGTGTTGGTAATTTGCAGTGGTACATTTATTGAACTTGATTTGTATGCGCAGATTGGCATTCAGCCTTCTTCAGATTTGCAGCATGAGATTCAAACCTTATGTCCAAATACGAATATAATGATGCTACAGGATAAATCAACCCCTAATAATATAGGGAATGTACTTTCCATCATCAAGAATGAGGTATTGTGTTAGATCTTTATTGCACATTACATGCCTCTCATAAATCTGGTTATTTGTGGTTTGTAAATTCCTATTGTAATCTTGAAGTCGTAACTATTCTTTAAGTACCTGGCTTTAAGATTCTAAATTTAAGCTTCTCATGTTCTAATGAGGGCAGTCGAAGCTAATGCCCATCATCCTCACATACTTATATGGTCAGTTGTGCCTTGTGACTTACAATTACTGCTCCTCACAGGTTCTTGAGGAAACTGCTTTGTGCATTGAACATCGGGAAAGGGTAAATTCCTCTTGTAATCTTGAAGTCATAATTATTCTTTAAGTACCTGGCTTTAAGATTCTAAATTTAAGCTTCTTTCATGTTCTAATGAGGTCAGTTAGTTGCAGCTAATGCCCATCATTCTCACATACTTATGTGGTCAGTTGTGCCTTGTGACTTACACTTACTGCCTCTCACAGGTTCTTGAGGAAACTGGTTTGCGCATTGAACATCGGGAAAGGGTACTGAAGTTGCTGCATGACCGGAAGGTTGAAATAGAGCAATCTTTGGTGGAGTTAGGAGGTGATCTGTCTTGGTTAATTCTATTACTGAATAATAATTGGTTTTTATAAATGCATGCAACACTGTTTTGCAATGACGCTCATTTCTTTGTCCTTGTGGTCTTGTCAATATCAGTGACCTATGGCTACTTAGTTTGGGAAGTTTAAAGAATATAAATCCATGTTTTGATTGTCATATTATGACTCTCTCATCATATTATCATCTTTGTCTCTAGATGAAGAAATGTGATGCTTTTTGAAAAAACGATTTGCCATTTACTCCAACATACAATATATATAGATCTGAATCAAGTTAGGACGAAAATGATTGCTCAGTTAATGGTTGCTTTTCACCAAAATCACCTGGGGTGCGATTATTCACTTTGCCTAGCAAATCCAGTTGTGACAAGTAGGACCTACATCACTAAGTTAGGTCTATGGGGATGACCAACTTTTGCAGTTTATGCAGGGCCTTCCCTTTTGAACATTGTGGACTGCTTTTTCGCCAAAGAGGAAATGACAGACATGATAGAAAACAGAGATGGCTCGGCGGCTTCCGTTCTCTGTGAACTGATCAGAAATTTTGCTTCAGAAGGACCACATGGAGGATCTAGAGATGGCATCATTGGTGTGGTTGCACTTCTTGGAACAATTTGCAATATTGAGCTTAGCAGGTAAACTATCACTGACCCTTCTATTTGACCCACTTGTTCAATGTTGCGAATACCCTTTTCACCTTTTAGACAAATTGATACTTAGAGCTGCATTTTCCATTTTGGAGGATCTTAGCCAAGTATCTGGGTGAAGATCAAATGCTCGGGATCGTGTGCACAAACTCCAAGACGGCATTTAGTCTCGAGACATATGACAAAAACGGAGAAGTTGATCTCCAAAATGCTGTTTATGCAAAAGCAGCTGAACTTGGCAAGTCTATTAGTGGTGAATTTCGTGTCATATGTCTTGAGGAAATAAGGTACATAAGTGGTATTTTTATAATTTTATAGCATTTACTGTTATGGAAGATCATATTCCTTGACCAACTTAATCAAGTTCTTGAAAGCATTTCCTCATTCATTTGCAATAAACCTTTGGTAGCCCATACAGAGGAGAGATTGAAGGCTGTGATCCTCAAAGGAAACTGGCATTTCCTCATCCTACCTTACCTAGTGGAGAAATCCCTCCAGGCTTCATGGGATATGCAGTTAACATGGTCGACATAGACTTTGATCATTTGGCAACAAGAACAACTGAAGGCCTTGGTCTACGAGAAACACTATTTTATCGGCTTTTTGGCAAGTTGCAGGTTTATGACACCAGAGAACACATGAAGCGGGCCTCTGTCTGCATAGATCACGGTGCTGTATCACTGGATGGTGGAATAATACGAGAGGACGGCTTGATTTCTCTAGGCTTCTGGTATCTCCGTTTCTCCCTCCAATTTTCCAGATGTCGTTAGTAACTATAAAATTTCTGTGACTAGGGTCTGACCTAACTGAAATTAAAAAAGAAAAGGAAGTTGGTTGCTATTCCTGATAGTCACTGATCAAGCTAAATATTCTTCTTTGCATCTTCTTTGAGATCGAGAAAAGGTAGAGAGACATTTTAGATGCGTAGTCAGTCATTCTTCAAATTGATCAAGGAAGTTGTTTCTTTGCTGTAAAAGCTGTTGCAGTAGCAAGAATAGCCTGTGGGTTGTTTTTTCTATTTGTTTCATAATCTTAAGCAAGTTTCACAACACCATACTATTACACATGCTCTGTTGATTATTACGGCTCCTGAGTTCTCGGTTGACCTGATTGCTAGTTCATGTTTAAGGAAGGATATCTCCATTAACTGCTATAAGTGACCTGGTTTACCATTTTGCCTCTTCAGGAAGCCAGACATAATCTTTCCTGTTGTCACTTCTGAAATTCATATAAATACTTTGCCGGAGAGTACACAAGTAGGGATGCAGATTGCAGAGGCTATGTCGGAGTTGAGAGTGACCCTATGCAAGATACGTAAGATTACAAGAGCTTGCGAGGAAGATAAGCGGCAATTTTTGGGGAAGACTAAGGACTTTGTCAGTAATAGACACAGCCGAGGCTTTAATGAAAAATCACTGTCCGAAGGTGGAATTCTGCCCGGATAATTATGTCTACCCTACCATTTCCTCGTGAATTATTTCAAGTTTTATATTTCCAGCCCTGGAAACATGGGATAATTGTCTATGCTGAGTAAATGAAAGAGAACGAGAGAATCACTGAGTGTGTTTTTTGCAGCTACCAATTTTTGGAATTGAAACTGTTACCGTAAGTTGAACATTTTTGTCCTCTTTGTTGGATTGATGTTCCGGAATCATTAGTCAAGAGGCATCGCTTCATCTATCTATCCTCCTGAATCGTAAGTTTCAAAATCAATGCCAATAGGGTGCATCGGATTGTGGAGAGGCCAAAGTGAAGGAGTGAACGGAGACATGGAAAAGGGAGCAACTGAGGGAGTGCAGAGAAAAGAAACCTTTGGCGATGTCACGAGAAAAAAAAAGTTTCATTTTTTTCTAGCACGCTCATAATCTTCAAAATTACATGAGTATCGTTATTTTTTCTTGAATGTCTTTGTTGAGATCTTATTGATATCAAAGTTAGTAAAATAATGCACATCCTCTTGTATTATGCATTTTGATTGTAGTATAAAAGCGTTGTCGATTTTGTGCCCTAAATTTGATTTCAAGGCAATAATTAGGTTCGGAAAAATTAAAGTGAATTAATATATAATTGGATTTGATCAAGTCCAACTATATGAATAGATTGATTGTAAAATACAAAAGGAAAAGGTATTCTTACATGAAAAAAGCAAGAATATCTTTGATTAGATTTAAAGTAAAACAAAAGGAGCAGGAGAAAAAGAAAAAGAAAAAAAGAAACAGAAATTTTATAAAAAGAATACACTTTATATTTTTTATGAAGAAGAAAAAAAACTCAAAGAAAAAAGCTTGGAGGCACCACGGCACCAGCATTCCAACCCGCGGTTAACGGGCCAGTCACCCACTCGGGCCGGGCCCCCGGCCCATGACAAAACTTTTTCAGGTTGGGTCGCATAGGCTCAAATTTAAAAAAATAAAATTCGCCTACGTTGAATGTACGGTCTTTAATAAAGAAAATTCAATACCGGCTTCAACAATATGTGCTGGCCCAAAAGAATTTCCAACAATTATCATGGCTGATATTTGAAAGAGAACAACCGTATATTTTTACATAGCAAACGAATTAGCAAATTCAAATGAATGAACACCTCAGTTATGTGAGAAATAGAATACAAAGAGATGATTATCGAGAATGAAAACATGTCTCAAAGACATGCCACAATGTGGAAAAGCTCGATACATAATAAATTTCACAGGAAAATGTACATCAAATAGACATCATCAAAGGTAATCATTATCATTAAGATGTTGTAGAGTAGAGAAAAGGTATCAATGCCCAAGCGTACTTCTCAATTTTGGGCTTCCCTGACCACCTCTCGATGGATGACTTTATAAACGTTAGTATAACTCACACTATATTTTTCTTGGTCAACATTTCAATAATCAAGAGTGAATGTTTATATGGAAGCGAGCGCTCTGGCACCAAAAAAGGAAAGAGGAGAAAAGGAGACAAATGGGGTTGAATGCCGGCTATTTATCGGCACATTGCCACAGTTTATCACTGGCTTCCAAAGATTGGTGGCGTGGTGGCATGGATATGCGTTGGTCCCATCCGAATTGAAGGACTTGCATTCCTTGAATTCACCGTGGTTTGAGTTTGGATGCCATTCCACTGCTAGTACTAGTGCTAGTGCTTCCTGTCTTGTCCTGAATATTTGATGGACTTGCCGTGTATGGAAGATCTTGGATAGTTTTCAAAACTTCGACAACTTCACTCATCCAGGGACGAGCATCTGGATCCATTTCAAGGCAGCGAACAGCCAACTGCAAAGCAATCTAGGCACCTTTTCCTGAGAATTGATTTCCAAGCCTTGAATCTATCAATTCGTACAAACTTCTTTCCTCTTCCAGATGTGACCGAACGTAGTCAACAAGGAGAAGTCCATCAGAAAAAAAATGTCCATCATCAGTGAAGTCATAGGGTTTTCTTCCGGTCAGGATTTCGAAAAGGACCACACCAAAACCGTAGACATCACTTTTTATTGTGAAGTGCGCTGCAATAATATATGTGCAATCAGTAGTCAGGAATACCTAGAATAAGTACCAGTTGATCCTAATTGGATATAAATACAATGCATGGAGTACCCGCCAAATATCTCAACCACCTCTAGCAATCAAAAACAAGTAAGGTTGAGACAATAACTTTGTTCTGTCCTTCCATCACTCCTTTTTTTATTATGATTATACTAGTCAAGCACTCAATTGAGTATTAGTGAAATTATCAAAGCAATTGGCGGCATAGGAGTGTACTAAAGCCCAAATTGTGATATTATCGATGATGGCAATTACAAAATACACTATTGGATCTTGTCATAATAATATACTTCATTCATGGACGGCCATGTCAAGGTATTTGCTTCTGTGAAGTAGTACTTTATAGCATGATAAATATGAACTGACTAATTAATCTATCAATTCATAATGATGCCATTTATTAGAAATTGTCAAGTCATAATCATTAAAATTAACGATAACATAGTGAATGATTCTCAATGCATTGCCTTCACTGAAATTTATAAGGACGTATGCCAAAAAAAAAAAAAAATTCAACTCTTAATCAATAGATGTATAAGATAAAACCACTGCCTTTTTAATGATTTCAGCGTAAAATTCTGCTATTCTTAAATGATAAATGGGAAAGTAAAACGAAAAAAATACACAAATCATGATTACTACATGTAGCTCTAAACCACGCAAAAGAAAGGAACAAATAATACCTAGTTTAGATTTACGTTTTTTTTGGTAATAATGGAGTGCGTGTGGGACGGACGACCAACACACTTCTTGGAAATTAACTAGCTACATGAAGAAACCTAGATACTCCAATCCGAACCAAGAATCCTTTGGACATGTAGCATTAACGTACGTAAAAACACATACAAAAAGAACTTTAAAATCCGTGTTTCAGTAATCGCTGGTTGTGCATCATATCAAAAGCATCCGTAATTTTTTTTTTTTTTTTTTTTCGTTCGATCACTATGTCGGACGAATCATCAACCACCCAGTCTAACCCTCCATCACTTCTTACAAAGTCCACCGAAGCTCATCCCATTCAGATCGCTTCCATAAAGCTTAATGGTGATAATTTTTTCCGGTGGTCTCAATCCGTTCGAATGTATATACGGGGTAGAGGAAAAATTGGCTATCTGACTGGAGCTAATGCAGAACCAGCGACAGATGACCCCACTTGGGCTGTCTGGGATGCAGAGAATTCAGCGATTATGACGTGGCTGACCAACTCCATGGAAGAAGATATTGGTGCAAATTATCTGGGCTATTATACCGCAAAGGAACTCTGGGATGCGGTGTGTGAGATGTATTCAGATTTGGGTAATCAATCTCAAATCTACGAGTTAACCTTGAAGCTGGGGAAGATGCGACAAGGAGAGGAAACTGTCACAAAATACTTTCACTTCTTGAAACGTTTGTGGCAAGAATTGGATGTATTCAATGATCATGAGTGGACGTGTATTGAAGATGGTAATCGATACAGGAAAATTGTAGAAGCAGAACGTATTTATGCTTTCCTAGCAGGGCTTAGAGATGAGTTTGATGAAGTACGGGGCAGAATACTTGGGAAGCAGCCTCTTCCACCTATTGGAGAGGTCTTCTCAAAGGTTCGGAGAGAAGAAAGTAGACGGGGAATAATGCTGGGCAAGTCGGCTACCGGCAGAAAGGATGGATCATTGGAAGGTTCAGCATTAACTATATTTGAAGACAAGAAGGGCCATGTTCCTACAACAATAGTTTCCGAGGCAAATGTAAGCAAGATCCCCATTAACTTGCGAAGATCAAATGGGAAACCTTGTATTTGGTGTGATTTTTGCAACAAACCCCGTCATACACGGGAGACCTGTTGGAGGATTCATGGCCATCCAGCTTCTACAACTAGTGAAGCAAGGAGACCAACTTCATTCAGCCGTGATAATAAGTCTTCTCAGCGTATGCCTCTTACAGCTAATGAGGCCACTGCATTCTCTTTCAACAAAGAACAACTAAACCATCTCCTGCAACTACTTCAGGCTGGGTCCGTATCGGGTAATCCTACTGCTTCGATTGCCCACCAAGGTAGAAATCTAAATGCCCTCTCTTGTTGTTCACAATATGTACCTTGGATCATTGATTCAGGGGCATTCGATCATATGACTAATATTCCATATTTGTTCAAATCCTATATTCCTTGTCCCGGCAACCAAAAAATTCGGATTGCTGATGGGAATTTTTTTATCTATTGCAAGTAAAGGATCAGTTCCACTTTTTGATTCTATTACACTTCATAATGTACTACATGTTCCTAAGTTAGCCTGCAGCCTCTTGTCTGTTAGTAAACTTTCTAAAGAGTCTAATTGCCGTGTTGTCTTTTTTGCTTCCCATTGTGAGTTTCAGGATCAGATCTCGGGGAAGACGATTGGCAATGCTAGGATGAGGGATGGTCTCTACTATTTTGAAGAGTTTGTCTCTAATAAAAAAGCTCAGGCGTATGGAACTTTCAGTTCTTCCCCTGTTCAAGAACAAATTATGGTTTGGCATCATAGATTAGGCCATCCTAGCTTTGGATATTTGAAACATTTGTTTTCTCATTTGTTCAAAGGTGTGGATGTTTCTTCACTACATTGTGACAATTGTCTTTTTTCTAAAAGTCATCGTACTCATTATAATCCAAAACAGTATCGTGCATCATCTCTTTTTTACTTAATCCATAGTGATGTTTGGGGTCCTTTACCCATGCCAACAAAAACCGGAAAACGATAGTTTGTTACCTTTATAGATGATCATACCCGTTTATGTTGGACATACTTGATGAGCGCCAAATCTGAAGTTGAGTCATTGTTCAAAAATTTTTATCAAATGGTTATGACTCAATTCCGTACTACTATTAGTATTCTTCGTACTGATAATGGTACTGAATATTATAACCAATTTTTGGGGAGTTTTTTGACAGAAAAAGGCATCCTTCACCAGTCGACTTGCCGAACTACACCCCAACAGAATGGCATTGCTGAACGCAAAAATCGCCATCTCCTTGAAGTATCGCGTGCCCTCTATTTTTCAATGCATGTATCTAAATACTTATGGGGGGAAGCTGTGCTAACAGCATCTTATCTAATAAATAGGTTGCCTACTCGGGTATTAAATTACACAGCTCCCTTAAATTGTTTCAAAAAGGTGTACCCCACAGCTTGTATTTTTTCTGATATTCCTCTAAGGGTGTTTGGTTGCACTACATTTGTCCATCTCCCAATTCAGTGTCGATCTAAATTAGATCCTCGGGCTGAAAAGTGTGTGTTTATAGGGTATGCACCTAATCAAAGAGGTTACATGTGTTACAATCCACATATTGGTAAAACTCATATCACTATGGATGTAACCTTTATCGAGTCACAACCTTTTTTTTCTAACAAATCTCTTCAGGGGGAGAATGGCGAAGTTAGTGAAGAGATTAACTCTCCTGTCCTTCCTACTCCTTTGTTTGAATCTTCGAAAACACCTCTGCCAAATCTTGATGTATCAAGGATAGGGGGAGAAAAAGTTCAAGATCACAATTTGATCAACAAGCCCGAGCTTCAGGTTTATACTAGAAGGAAAACTCTTCAAAATATTGCCGATCAGAACTTTGTCCTGGAGCCTCATCCATCTGCAGCCCCGAGAGATGATCTCTTGCCTTCTTCATTAGGTGATCCTAGTAGTACTCCTTTTCCCTCCATTCCTATCTTAAATTCTGATACTAATGCTTCTAATCTTGATATGCCTATAGCTCTTAGAAAAGGAGTTAAATCATGTACTAAGCATCCTATATCAAAACATGTGTCATTCCAAAAGTTGTCTCATCATCATAGAGCATTTGTGTCAAATCTGTCTCACATATCTATTCTTAGAAATATCCATGAAGCTTTGAAGGATCCAAAGTGGAAGATGGCTGTTGAGGATGAAATGCTTGCACTTAAGAAGAATGGCACATGGGAGTTGGTTGATGCACCGGAAGAAAAAAAGATTGTTGGCTGTATATTTACTGTAAAATGTAAACCCGATGGGAGTGTTGAGCGATATAAAGCAAGGTTGGTGGCAAAGGGGTTCACTCAAACTTATGGAGTAGATTATCAGGAGACTTTTGCCCCAGTTGCCAAGATAAATTTTGTTCGAATTTTCCCAATCTTTGGCTGTTGCATTTGATTAGCCCTTACATCAGTTAGACGTGAAGAATGCATTCTTGAATGGTGACTTGGAGGAAGAAGTGTTTATGAGTTTACCACCAGGTTTTGTAGAAACTGAAGGCAAAGTTTGTAGATTAAAAAAGTCGCTGTATGGACTTAAACAATCTCCAAGAGCATGGTTTGAACGATTCGGGAAGGTGGTTAAAAGGTTTGGCTATCACCAAAGTCAAGGAGATCACACTCTATTCTATAAACACTCAAAGGAAGGTAAGCGTGCAATTCTAATCGTCTATGTTGATGATATAATATTAACTGGTGATGACAAAGTTGAGTTGGAAAGCTTGCGAGGGAAGTTAGCTGAGGAGTTTGAAGTTAAGGATTTTGGTGTCTTGAAATATTTTCTTGGAATAGAATTTGTGAGATCCAAAAAGGGCATTTTTATAAACCAACGCAAATATGTTCTTGATCTGCTCAAAGAGACAGGTCTATTAGGGTGTAAAGCGGCAGCGACCCCCGTGGAACCAAATATGAAGCTTGAACTTGCCAAAGCTGAAGAAGTAATAGACCGAGAAAGGTATCAAAGGCTTGTTGGTCGACTTATTTACTTATCTCATACTCGACCTGATATATCGTTTGCTATAAGTATGGTGAGTCAGTTCATGCACTCACCAGGGCCAAGGCATTTTGAAGCGGTATATAGAATTTTACGCTACTTGAAGGGAAGTCCTGGTAAGGGTCTAATGTTTGAAAAACATGGACATCTGGAAATTAAGGTGTTCACTGATGCAGATTGGGCTGGAAGCAATATGGATCGGAGATCTACTTTAGGCTACTGCACGTTTGTTGGTGGTAATTTAGCCACTTGGAAGAGTAAAAAGCAGAGTGTGGTGGCAAGAAGTAGTGCTGAAGCTGAATTTCGATTAGTAGCACATGGTGTATGCGAAGTTATGTGGAAGGTATCTTAGATGAACTACAAATTCCAAGTTCCATACCAATGAAAGTATATTGCGACAATAAGGCAGCAATCGCAATTGCTCATAATCCCATGTTACATGAACGGACAAAGCATGTGGAAGTTGATAAACACTTCATCAAAGAAAAACTTGATAGCGGACTAATTTGTATGCCGTATATTTCAAGTGATGATCAGGCTGCTGACATTCTGACCAAGGGATTACATAGAAGGCAATTCATTCGTCTAGTGAACAAGCTGTCTATGGAAGACATCTTCAAGCTAGCTTGAGGGGGAGTGTTGGAATGTATTAGGAAATCTTCTAGAATTTCTCCCTGATTATATTACGTGATTATATTACGTGATATTATGTGATTTGTTTTTATTCTGTTAGCTGTAAATTAGATATTGATAGATATTAGAGGCAACTTAGGATCTTTATCTAAATAGGTTTCTTACCTAATTTAGGTTCTCTGTTCATGTATTTATACTCATTGTAATCACTATGAGAAATAAGAAAACAGATTCTTTTCTTCAAAACCACTTGCCAGCAACGCGTGATTAACGTGGATTATGAACTTGCCTGATTTGCACCCTCAAGATCCAACTTTTATGTATTTGTAATCAGTAATTATCATTAACAAAGCCTGTGCGTACCGCAGAAAAGTAAATCCAGATCACCTGGGAACACTAGTTCATGACGGTCCAGCAAATTTTCCAGGTTCCTCCCAGGCAAAAATATATGAGAAAGACACCAGACATTGTACTTGGAGGAAACAACAATTGAAAGATGCTTCTAACAAAGAAAAAGAATGCAGGTAGTGAGCACCAATCAGTCATTCCACAACCTACGCTGCGCGTAATGTTCCAAAAGTTCCAGCAATAAATGTGCAGTATAATCCATCCGATGATTAGATATCTGGTGGACTGAAAGTAAGGAATAGCATCATTTGGGAGACCACATGCAGGACTAAAACAGAAAAAAAAGTAACTTAAGCATGATGTGCAAGAGCTACAGCTGATCATACCATTCCTGCAAATCGTGACAATATATGAGGACAGAGTGAGGTCATATCAGTATATGACGGTCCCTGTAATTCTCTTGTTTATGGTCACAATTGATATCTACCTAATTCAATTCAGTTCCTTATCATTATTGGTGCACATGCCGTGAATGAGTGTGTAGATTGGGGCTGTTCTCCTTTTCTATACTATAGGATAATTTGACATGTCAAAAATCTTACTCAACCACTTTTGTGCAGGTTATTTGGACATTTCTCATCCACAAATTGCTCGTAGAAACATACACATACCCCTCATCATCCATTCCGGGGCAGCATAGCCTATTGTTCCCCTGATAGACTCATCTCCCTCAAGAACAATCGCAAGTCCAAAACCAGTAAGCTTGGCATTGTAGTCCTAAAAGAGACGAGTAGTGAAAAAATCAAACATCATAATTAAAAAGGAAAAAGGACTGTCACCACAGCTTTTGCTACGTACAGCATCTAATAGGATCTTGGAAGGATTAAAATTACGAAATATCACTGGCGGTTCTGCCTCCCCATGAAGAAAAGCAAGACTCTTTGCAGCATCCAGCGCTATTTTCATCCTGGTAGACCAAGTAAGAGGCAATTTCCCTACTCAACCCACAAAAGAACACAAGAATTAACTAATAAAATGCTTGTCATCACAGATAAATCAATATTCCCTTTCTGAAGCCAGCATAATCAAAGATAGTTTGGTTAAAACTGATACCAACTTTTTGAAAATAACTGCTGAGAATTAGTAGGCAGGACAAGAATATGGTTGAAACTACAGCAGGATTCCCTTTCTTTTCTCGTGGAAATGAAAATAATGCTTATGCAAATGAATATGCCCTGCTATTAAAAACATTTAGTATCTTTCGAGAGTTGTTCAATTGGCAAGCATGTCCCTTCCATTAAATATCGTTACTAGCCTACTTGCAAACTTTGTACTAAGTTTCATCCTCAATACGGTGCAACTCTGGTGTTCTTGCACCTAAATGACCAAGTTAGAGAGAATTAAGCCTCAGGATTCCCTAAGATGTACTACTGAGAGACAAAGATGATAAAACGTTACTAAAATCACACACGGACGAAGCTGCTAGAAAGTGACATTTCACGAGCATATCACATGATCTTCCGCTATTTCTTTTTTTTTTTCCCTGGCATCGAACTATAATGTCCTCTGAGTATATGATAACATTGAAAGTCTCTGGTATTGCATCCTTTTGGTCGGTGGCACATCAAAAAAGCAATTTACATAATAAAAAAAAAAATCCGGCAGAAGAACATTCAACAAGTATGAGCATTGTAAATTATTTAGAAAATTATGGTTCCGAACCCTACAATCTTCTGGAAAGATGTCCATAATAAGGACAAGTGACATTTTTTCCTCCTTAAAATTATTATCCAGATTCTAGTAGCAATCAAATAGTTTTCTTGGGAGACATGACTTCCATATCCAGCTACAGGTGGGTCGTTTTACCACATAATGTAGGACATGTCATTAAGGGCACCAAGCACATGTTAAAGGACAAGTGCGCATACTTTCAAAGAGGTGATCTTTCAAGCTCCCTCGTTGCATATACTCATATATAAGCAGCCTTTGGTTGCCTTCCACGCAATATCCAATTAACTTTACCAAATTTGGATGCACTAGATGACCAAGAATACTCACTTCAGCCTGGCACGTGGAAAGTGCAACAGTTCAAAAGTCATACTAACTGTCAAACATTCATTAATCCAGAAAGAAAAGATCATCACATGAGATATTACCAGCCATTCTTCGTGAGCCGGCTGCCCATGACGCTCGAAAATCTTAACAGCGACAGTCAGCCCAGTGCCAGGCCCCGCAGGAGCAGTCCCATTTTCTTCAATCCAACCATTAAAGACTCGGAAAGAACCGTCTCGACTGAGCAGACCCTTAATTTACCCCCCCTTGTTTTTTTAGCGACGACAGCTGCCTTTCGCAGACCCGCACCGCACGACATTCTCGGTCGAGCGTCGCGCGCAGCCTCACTTCCGTCCGTCCGTCCGTCCTCGCCTCTGTCCTTCTGTCCTTTTCTTCCTGTTTGTCGCGAAGCAAGCGGCCGACGGCAGGGAAGGAGAAGAGAAGAGGAGAGAGCCGGGCCGGGGAGAAATATAAAGAAGAAGTGGGCTGGGCCAGCTCACGTGGGGGAAAAGAAAAGGGAAATGAAGGAGGTACTGGGCTAAGGCTGGCCCTAGCCCCGCCCGGATGCCTTTTTTTTTTTTTTTTTTTTTTTAATACTAGTAATGCTAATGCTCCTAATGTCTATATGTGATGCAATTTAACGAAAACACAATGCATGTTAATGAAAATTATTTAGTTTACTCTTCTTCTTTTTTTAGAGACCAATTCTTTATTTTCTACGCGACTAAGTTCTAAGTGAAAAAAGAAAAATTTAGATGTTAAGAAAAGGAAGATGATAGTAAAAAAATTAACTGCACAAAAATCTACTTAGTGAACTCTTTCAACAAGATGGTGGCTCGGGTGCAATGAACAAAATGCCAATGGCACCAACTTTACATGCTCAAAATTACAGGGCAAGTACATTAGACGATTATCATGCATACCATAAAGAGCCACTATCGTGTATTGATTTTTATTCGCAATATGGCTCTTAAAATTTCATCAGGAGTCTCAGACCATAAGATCCTGGCAAGACCATGTGAGGGTGTTGGAATTTGCGATCCAATTCTAAAAACTTCAAGATAGATTTGAGCTAGAAAATTCATGAAAAATTCTAAAAGAGTCTACAAGCTGCCATCTCTCTTATGTATTCTAGAAGTTTCAATCTTATGTTACTATAAAATAATAGTAGCTATTTGTAAAGAAGTCTAGAGACTTCCTCCACCTACTTTGGCAGCCTATATATAAAGGAGCAAGTGCTCCATGTTTTGTGTGGGAGCTAAGCATAAAAACCTCATGCTCCCTTACCAACACTTTCTTCAACTATTGTAAAACTATTTTATCCAACTAATGAAACTATTTCTCATATCCCATGTTCTTTGTCCTTCAATTATCCTACCTTGTCCCTTGTCCATCATCTACAAAATATACCATGCACTTGCACACATCACTAATAAAAAATTATAACTAATATCAAAGCCATGCTTCCATGCACATTTAAACTCTAACAGAGGGGCTAAAAAAGCCGCCAAAGGAAGAAGAATGGACATCTGCAAGTCGAATTTCTTTGATGGATAATGACTAGTGCAGTTTACCGGCAACTTCAAATTGCACAAATCTTTCGACTTTACTCTTGCAAAGAAACAAGAATTTAATGATGATCCAAGAGAGCTTCTTCTTATCTATGCAAAGACTCCGAGTCTTGGACTTACATGCTATGGCAATAACATCCCTTCCACTTTCTTTGCCTTGCTTGACTCATCTCAGGGCACTCCACTTGAATTCATGTGAGGGCTTAATAGAACTACCTTCAAGCATAAAGGCAATGGTGCATCTAGAGGTGCTTGACATTCGATGCACCGGAATCATCTCTTTACCTATTCAAGTTGGAAGTTTAACGTAGATGAGATGTTTGCGCATGTCCCTATCAAATTTTGGCACCGGAAACCCAATGTCCAAGGTGATTTCGAGCATTTCATCATTAGAAGAACTCATGATTGATGTAGACCCAAACACTTTGTGGTCCGATCAGGTCATGAGGACAATCACGGAGGAGGTTTCTACCTTGACACGGTTGACTTCACTGACATTTTCCTTTCCTAAAGTAGAGTGCCTTGAAATCTTCGTCAGATCAAGCCCTCTATGGAAGGACCTGCGCTTCACATTTCAGTTTTCGGTCGGTATTTACAATTCAGTCAAGCATCATATTCTCGATTATTTTGAATATCAATTGTGCAAGTGCTTGAAGTATGTAAACGATGAAGGCACAAATCCTGTGATCTTAGAAGTACTCACTAAGACCAAAGTATTTGAACTAATTGATCATAAGAATATACTGAGCTTATTAGATTTTGGGACTGAGAACTTGAGTAAACTCAGAGCTTGTTTAGTGGAGGGCTGCGAGGACATCATATGCATCATTGACGGTAATGTAGCACCACCTTGTGCATTTGAATGGCTAGAGAGAATGGTCATAAACAATGCCCCAAGTTTGCATTGTATTTGGGAGGGTCCCGTGCCCATGGGAAGCTTAGACCAAATGACTAGTTTGACCTTGTACAAGTGCCCCAAGCTCAAGAAGATATTCTCAAATGGATTGATTGAGCAACTATCTAAACTAAAGCATTTGAGTGTTGAAGAGTGCCACGAAATTGAGGAGATCATCATTGAAACTGAGAATCCTTGCTTGGACCCGAGAACACTTATGAGTCTAAAAAGCTAGTAGTTCATGATCTTCCGAAATTAAGAAGCATTGCTCCAAATGATTTATTGATTTGGCCTTCTCTAGAGAGACTGGATATAGCTTCATGTCCATCCTTGTTGAAACTTCCTTTTACCGGGATAAATGCTATCAATTTAAGATCCATTGATGCTGAGCAATCATGGCGGTCTTCATTGGGGTGGCAAGACCAGGCTATCGAGGAAAGATTATGGTCTTTTTGTAGCTTCATCTAGCCTTTCTCTGTAGCTCTTTGCTTCTTGTTCATCTTAGTTGTTGTGATTGGAATTATGTATTAACATAGGCTTTCGTTTTGTTTCTCTGCATGCACAATCTATTAGATGGCTATTATTCACTAATGAGGTGATGAAAATGATAAAAAGAACGATCTCGGGTGTTTTTTTTTCCTAAGATCCCATGTTGCAGTTTAGCACTGCAAACTGTAGTGGCTTCTTATCAGGAAATAGTGAATTAAATGTAGTTTTTCTCAATATCATGCGAGTTATGTATTGCAAGTTTGTTTCCGGTGCTTATAATCAATAATACATAATGTAAAAGTGACCTTTGAACATTTAATAGGTTTTACTAATATCAAAGAAGAATTGTGTAGGGCGTGCATATTATGTGAATTGAGTTCATAGTAGTTTGCCCAATATCCTTTATATTAAACGAGGGTTTTGAGAGGACATATATCCTTTGCTCCTCTTTTCTCTTTTCCTTTTCTAATTTACTAAAGATCTCTTCCATGTCACTCCCTACACCTTTTCTCTTCATTTTTTCATTTCAATTATACGATATAATTATCTTTAATTTTTTTAGTTTAAAGATGTCAATTATCTTCTTCCATTCTTTTTGCGCCTTATGGGTTAGTGTCTTATTTTATTGAAGCTACATTGAATCGTCAGTCTATTTTACCCAACACAATCTACTATATTCCTTTGTAATGTATTAAGTACATGCCGTCTATTTATAATTTCATTATTTTCTTATTATTTCCTCTTTAAACATTCCTTTTTCTTGATTCTCTTTCTCTAATCTTTGTAATTACGATCACATTCTACATTGAAATCTTACACTTCAATTTTTTTCTATAAACTTATCAAATTATGATGAGATAATGTCATTTCTTTTCTTTTTTTTTTTAAAAAAGAATTTCATATTATATCCCGAAAGTTAGACGATATTGCGTGATTTTGCAACACAGTTCTTCTTTTTCCTCTGGCGAACTTCATCATTTTAGAACATCTTTAGGGGTCTAAAATCTTGTTTGCTCTTGGCCAAAGTATAATGACTTCTCCAATAGTTCCTCCATATGTACATCCCGCAAACGTAATACAATGTGAAAGGCCAGTAATATGAACAGTATGAGCTGAATGAAATTGCTGTAAGGTAAAAAATGCCGCCTTTTCCTCCTATTCATTCACAGGGAATGATCCTACAGCATCCATAAAATCCCGTTAGAATTCGCATTCATCCGAAAGAAATGCAACCAGATGAGAGATTATGCAAAGAGCGATAAACGTTGAGTTAACTTGGAGCTTTTGCAGACCTTCAGTTCACAAAACTCTAATTGAAAGAAACTTGTAGCTTTCCATTCCATTTTTCAATTGAGATGCACAGCGGTGGTGACATTTTCCTGGAATTATTAGATACGCCATATGCATATATTTCGAGTAATCAACTAGATGGGTCGCTGAATTGGTTAGTGAACTTGAGGGTTTTTTTAGGAAATCTATATCGTTCCAATTCCTAAGTTATGGAAAAATTGCAAATTTGGTATTGCTCAGTTTTTCAAATAATCAGTTGAATGGATCATTCCACCACCTTTAGGTTAGTTTGTCGTCTTTGACGGATCTACAATAAATTCTCCGGACGTGTTCCGAATTGGATCAGGACCGAGTTTTCGGCCTCTACAAATTCCTGGGCGGCAAGAAAACAAGTTCACTAGCGGTATCTCTTCACATTGCAAGTGTCGAACCTAGCCATGAATGACAGGACTCCAAATTTGTCTCGGCCATATGAAGAAGATACCTATGAAGAAGATACCAATGAAGAAGGGAGGCGGTGCTATGCATGGTAGTCATAATGCTCGGATTTGCAACTAGGTTTCGGATTGGTGTTTGAGAAGTATTAGAGGCGCGCATACTTTGAGGATCGCCAAATAGACTGAAAATTATCTCTTACATTGATTTTATAAATTAATTAACATCTCTAAATGCTCTTTCTTAAATGAAAATATTTCAATAACATTTTTATGATTGATAAGTACATGGCCACATTGTAATTTCAAGTACCCATTTTTTTCCTCTCTTTTTTGACCGGATTTCGATGGTGAATTTGGATTTTGGATTTTGGATTTTGGTAAAATCACTTGAAGCTTTCATACGCCTATCTTTAAAAAGGTCAAAGTCTAATATGATTTAACTTGAAGGACTTTGGAAGTCAAAATTAATTTCGAAAATTTTCTCAACCTCATAATTTTTCTTTAAGAATAAAAATGGTTATTGAGATAATTGATTTAAATATTACACAATCCAGCCCAAACGGGGCTTTTGTAGGCTTTACGTTCTAATTTTCATATCCAAGTATTTTAATGCTTCATGCAATCGGCATTTACCTTCTAATCGTGATCACGCCTCATGGGTGGAATCTTCGACCTTGTTTTTATGCAGGGAAAGCAAAAATAATAAATAACCGGCCAAAAAAAAGCAAAACTAATAATAATAATAATAATAATAATAATAATAATAATAATAATAACAATAATTAAGGGAGAGAGAACCAACAAAAATGGTATGTCTGCAAATCCGAGAAGAATTATAATTTGAATCTAATAATTCCTTTTAGAACAAATATCTTATATGGTAAAAGATCTCGTTCCAGGCATTGTTAAAGTTTTACACATATTTAAGATTGCTCGAGAAGGTGGATTGGTCGATGCACGCAGATCTTGACCTGAAGATCAAATGGCTGCTATTAAAAAAAAGGAAAAAGAAATCTAAGCATTTGAAATATAAATACGATGGATGGATCATGTTTAAAAATTCGAAAGATTTTAGGTATATATTATTATATAAAAATGAATTTCATGAGATATGAGATTAAAGAAAAGTAAAACCTGTCTTAAATAATTTTAACCTTAATTAAGGGATTTGTTTTCTCTTCTTCTTCTTTTTTTAAGTAAAACGTCATTGATTACTTATCGACTAAAAAAAAAACTATTTTAAAACATAGAAAACCATGAATATTATATTAGAATTCATCTGTTAATATTTTCCACAGATTTTAGGTGTTACAACCAAATTAACCTCTCTCTCTCTCTCTCTCTCTCTCTCTCTCTATACATAATGTGCTGCATGCCCCTGAAGCGCAAAAACAAAGTAATAAACAATACCTGATCATAGTATGAATCAACGTTTTTTGGGAATTATCTAGTGCATGTAGGACAGACAACTACCACACCTGGCAGAACTTAACCATCTACTTGGACATGCTCTAGATATATCATTTGGAACCAAGAACCCTTCAGACATGCAGCGTAGAAAGCACATAAAGGAAATAACACTAACTGTGAATCGGTGTTTCGGTAGGAAAAAATGATAGGGATTAATCGGGTATTTGAAGGACTTAGCAGACATTCTATTAACGTGGGTTAGGAACTTGCCTGATTTGCACCCTCAAGATCCAACTTTCCTGTATTTTCCAGAGCCTGTGCGCACCACAGAAAGTAGATCTAGATCACCTAGGAACACCAACTCATGAGGGTCCAGCAAAATTTCTACGTTCCTCCCCAGGCAAACAATATGAGAAAGAGTAGATAGATGGTGGACTGGAAGGTGAGGGAATAGCATCATTTAGGAGACTACATGCACGACTAAAAACAGAGAAAACAAAAAAGTGGCAACCTTTTAGCATGGGGTGCAGGAACTACAGCTGATTCTACTATTCCTGCAAATTGTGGCCACATGTATCAAGACAGATCAGACTGATAGTGCATCAGTATATGACCATCGCTCTCATTTTCTTGTCTTTGGTTCGGTTTATTTACCTAATCGAATTCAGTTCCTAATCATAACCGGTGCACATGTTGTGCGTGAGGTGTGTACATTGGGTCTATTCTTTTCTTTTCTATACAATAGGATTACTTTGACATGTAAAAAATAATTCTTGACCGCATTTATGCAGGTTACTTGTGCAATTCTCATCCTCAAATGGCCTGTATCCTGCATCACATATTCCCGAGCAGTATTGCTGTACATTCCAATGACATAGGTGAAGCAAGAGTTATCTCCCTTGGGAAAAATGTTTGCAAATCCAAAACCAGAAAAGCTTGGCATTGGGGTCGTAAATCAGATGCCGCCACCCAAGAAAAATATATTGTATTTCAATTAAACATAAAAACGAACATTGTGTGCAAATTTAGAGAGCCAATGTATGTTCAAGAAGAAAAATGAACCGATTGCGGTCTTGTCGTCAAAAAGCTAGTAGGCCCCCGGATTCTTCATGGGCATCCCGGAACGATCAATAAAGGTAAACAATTACATAAACACAATTAAAAGACAAACTACCTTCATAATCAACAAACACCCAAACAATGATGATAAATGGAATTAGTAAAATATTACTAATTCATCAAACACCCAAAGCAAAAGCTAATATCCTCACATAAAACACAGGTCGAGTCCAATGTACAAATTTTATCACGTGCCCACTATCAGCACGGGCGAGCTACGCAATCACTCAAAACATTTTTGACTGACAGGAAATGAAAATACCTCTTTCGAGAGCATTGCGTTTGAGCCAAGTTCATTTCCCCGCAGATACCATACTGCCCCCTGAAAATTGATATCCACAGCGGTGGCGGCTCAACAACTAGAAATTGCCAACGGAAGAAATGAATAGATCGAAACGCTTTCAGGCATGAAAGCACGTGACAAGTCCACACGCAAAAGTGAAACTCGGAATCCTAGAAATGGAGGAACGAATGGGGTACATCGGATTGTGGGGGAGGCCAAAGTGAAGGAGTGAACGGAGACATGGAAAAGGGAGCAATTGAGGGAGTGCAGAGAAAAGAATCCTTGGCGACGTCAGGGGAAAAAAAAGTTTAGTTTTTTTCTAGCACACTTATAATCTTCAAAATTACGTGAGTATTGTTATTTTTTCTCGGACGAAAAATGTCTTTGTTGAGATCTTATTGATATCAAAGTCAATAAAATAATGCACATCCTCTTGTATTATGCATTTTGATTGTAGTATAAAAAGCACTGTCGATTCTATACCTAAATTTGATTTCAAGGCAATAATTAGGTTTGGAAAAATTGAAGTGAATTAATATATAATTGGATTTGATCAAGTCCAACTATATGAATCGACCGATTGCCAAATACAACAGAAAAAGGTATTATTACATGAAAAAAGCAAGAATATTGTTGATTAGATTTAAATTAAAACAAAAGGAGCAGGAGAAAAAGAAAAAAAAAGAAACATAAATTTTAGAAAAATAATACACTTTATATTTTTTATGGTAAAAATAAACCCCAAAAAAAGAATATCTCAGAAAAAATAGAATAATATGCAAAAAAAAAAAAAACTCAAAGAAAAAAGCTTGGAGGCACCACAGCACCAACATTCCAACCCGCGGTTAACGGGGGCCCATCACCCACTTGGGCCAGGGCCCCGGCCCATGACAAAACTTTTTCAGGTTGGGCCACATAGGCCCAAATTAAAAAAAAAATTGCTTGCATTGAATGTACAGTCTCTTATAAAGAAAATTTAATACCGGTTTCAACAATATATGCTGGCCCAAATGAATTTCCAACAATTATCATGGCTGATATCTGAAAGAGAACAACCATATATTTTTACACAACAAACGAATTAACAAATTCAAATGAACAAACACCTTAGTTATGTGAGAAATAGAAATACAACGAGATGATTATTGAGAATGAAAACATGTGTCAAAGACATGCCACCACATGGAAAAACTAGATACATAATAAATTTCACAGGAAAAGGCATGTCAAATATACACCATCAAAGGTAGTCATAATCATTAAAATGCTGTAGAGGAGAGATGAGGTATCAATGCCCAAGCGTACTTCTCAATTCCAGGCTTCACCTAACCACTTCTCAATGGATGACTTTATAAACATAGTATAACTCACACTTATAAATGTAGTTATAAACGTAGTATAACTCAATGGATGACAAATGGGGTTAAATAACTCACACTATATTTTTCTCAGTCGACATTTCAATAATCAAGAGTGAATGTTTATATGGAAGCCAAAACTTCGGCACCAAAAAAGGAAAGAGGAGAAAAGAGACAAACAAGGTTGAATGCCGGCTATTTATAGGCACATTGGTGGTGTGGTGGCATTTATCACTTGCTCCCATCCAAAGATTGGTGAATTCCTTGAATTCACCATGGTTTGAGTTTGGATGCCATTCCATGGCTAGCGCTTCCCTGTCTTGTCCTGAATATTTGATGTACTTGCCATGTGTGGAAGATCTTGGATAGTCTTCAAAACTTCCACAACTTCACTCATCCAGGGACGAGCATCCGGATCTAGTTCAAGGCAGCGAACAGCCAACTGCAAAGCAATCTGGGCTCCTTTTCCTGAGAATTGATTTCCAAGCCTTGAATCTATCAATTCGTACAAACTTCTTTCCTCTTACGTGACCGAACGTAGTCAACAAGAAGTCCATCAGAAAGAAAAAGTCCATCATCAGTGAAGTCATAGGGTTTTCTTCTTGTCAGGATTTCGAAAAGGACCACACCAAAACCATAGACATCACTCTTTACTGTGACGGGCCCTGCAATAATATATGTGCGGTCAGTAGTCAGAAATACCTAGAATAAGTACCAGTCAGTCCTAATTGGATATAAATACAATCCATGAAGTATCCGCCAAATATCTCAACCACCTCTAGCAATCAAAAACAAGTAAGGTTGAAACAATAACTTTGTTCTGTCCTTCCATCACTCCTTTTTTTCTTATGATAATACCAGTCAAGCACACCCCGGGCATTGCTGTGGATAAATGGCTATTCAGTCTTAGTGAAATTAGCAAAGCAATTAGCGGCACAGCAGTGTACTAAAGCCCAAATTGTGATATTATCAAAGATGGCAATTCCAAAATACAATATTGTATCTTGCCATCATAATATACTTTATTTATGGACTGTCATGTCAAGGTATTTGCTTCAGCGAACTAGTAATTTATAGCATGATAAATATGAACTGACTAATTAATCTATCAATTCAGAATGATGTCATTTATTAGAAATTGTCAAGTCATAATCATTAAAATTAACGATCACGTAGTGAATGATTCTCAATGCATTGCCTTCACTGAAATTTATATGAACATATGCCAAAATAAAATAAAATAAAATAAAAAAAGTTTCAACTCTTAATCAATAGATGTATAAGATAAAACCACCGCCTTTTTAATGATTTCAACGTAAAATTATGCTACTCTTAAATGATAAATAGGAAAGTAAAACGAAAAAAATGCACAAATCATGATTACTACATTTAGCCCTAAACCACGCAAAACAAAGGAACAAATAATACCTTCTCTTAAAGTTAAAAATGCTACTCATAAATGATAATGAATACATTTTTTATTGACTAATTATTTCAAGAAATACAAACGATTATTTTAGGAAAATATTTTACCAATCAACTGCCCTTTTAGTTTTAAAGTTAAATATGCTGCTCGTAAATGATAGATAGGAAATTATAATGAGAATAAACCCAAATCATGATCTACCGCATGTAGCCCTAAAGCACACGAAACAAAGAAACAAATAATACCTGGTATGGATTTACGTTTTTCGGTAATTATCTATTGCTTGTAGGACGGAAGACTACCACATTAACTGGCTACTCTAAGAAATCTAGATACTCCATTATGAACCAGGAACCCTTCAGACATGTAGCGTTGAAGCACATAAAAACTCATAGAGAAAGAACTGTAATTATGAATCAGTGTCTGTAATTACTGGTTGTGCATCCTATAAAAAGTACCATGGATTAATCGGGTGTTCGAAGGGCATAGCAGACATTCGGTCGTTAATTGAAAAGAATAATATAAACCAAAGACCAAAAATAAAAAAAAAAAAAACTCACTTGCCAGCAATGCATGATTAACGTGGATTATGAACTCGCCTAATGTGCACCCTCAAGATTCAATTTTCATGTACTTGTAATCAGTACTTATCATTCCCAAAGCCTGCGCATACCACATAAAGTAAATCTAGATCACCTAGGAACGCTAACTCGCGAGGGTCCAGCAAATTTTACAGGTTCCTCCCGGGCAAAATATACATGAGAAAGACACCAAACATTACACTCAGAGGAAACGACAGTTGAGAGATGCCTCCAACAAAGAAAAGGACTGCAGGTGGTGAGCAGCAATCAAACATTCCACAAGCTACACTGCGCATAATGTTCCAGAAGTTCAAGCAAGAAATATGCAATATATTCCATCCAATGATTAGATATCTGGTGGACTGAAAGGGAGGCAATAACATCATTCGGGAGACCACATGCAGGACTATAGCAGAAAAAAATGGAGGATTACCAAAAAAGTCATAAACCTTTTGTAATTGTGTCAATTTAGTTATAAACTTATTTTTGATCAATTAAATCATAAACCTTTTACGATTGTGTCGGTTCAGTCATTCCAACCAAAATTGGCTGATTGGTGCGACGTGGCCATTGGCAACAATTTTTTGATAATATTTTATTTTTTTCAAATTATTTTATTAATTTTTAATCTTTTGACCTTTTTTTCTCTTTTTTTTTGCCCCTTCCCTCCTCCTTCCTTCTTCCTCCTCCCTCCTTCTTCCTTTGGCTTTGGTGACTAGCCAGCCATCGCCAATCGCCAGACTGAGGTGGCCGGATGAGCTTGCCTCGCCGTTGTTGGGCGAGGGCGAGCTCGCCTAGCCATTGGCGAGGCAAGTCCCGTTGTTGGATTTGGCGAGGGGTTGTTGGATTTGACGAGGGCTCACCTAGCGATGGGAGTCTTCGTCCTTCGCCCAGTGACAGTGAGGCGAGCCCTTGCCAAGTCTGGTGAGGGGGCCTCGTCATCACTAGGTCTAGTGAGGCGAGCCCTCGCCAGATCCGGCAGGGGCTCGCCTCGCCAGTGGCTAGGTGAGCTCGCCCTTGCCTAGCAACGATGAGGCAAGCTCACTTGGCCACCTCAGTCCAGCGATCGATGATAGCTGGCCAGTCGCTGGAGCCAAAGGAAGAAGGAGAGAGAGAGAGAGAGAGAGAGAGAGAGAGAGAGAGAGAGAGAGAGAGAGAGAGAGAGAGAGAGAGAGAGAGAGAGAGAGAGAGAGAGGTAAAAAAATTAATAAAAATTAGAATATATATATATATATATTATTAAAAAATTTGTTGCTGGTGCCGGGTAGTGCCGATCGGCCAATTTTGGCCGAAGGACTAAACCGGCACTAAGTTTATGACTCAATTAGCCAAAAAAATAAATTTATGATTGCATTGGCACAATTGCAAAATGTTTAAGACCTTTTTAGTAATTCTCCTCAGAAAAAAGTAACTTAAACATAATGTGCAGGAGATAATCATACCATTCCTGCAAATCATGACAATATATGAGGACAGAGCAAAGACAGTATGCACAAGGAGAAAATTAGGTTATATCAGTATATGACCGTCCCCCTAATTTTCTTGTCTTTGGTCACGATTGATATCTACCTAATTCAATTCAGTTCTTTGTCAAAATTGGTGCACATGCTGTGAATGAGATGTGTAGATTGGGGCTGTTCTCTTCTTTTCTATGCCATAGGATAATTTGACATCTCAAAAATCTTACTCAACTACTTTTGTGCAGGTTATTTGGACATCTCTCATCGAAAGATTGCTCGTAGAAACGTACACATACCACTCGCCAAGTATTCCGGGGCAATATAGCCAAATGTTCCCGTGACAGGGCCGGTGTGAGTCATCTCCCTCTAGGACAATTGCAAGTTCAAAACCAGTAAGCTTGGCATTGTAGTCCTAAAAAAGACGAATGATGAAAAATTGAAACATCGTGATTAAAAAGGAAAAAAGATCCTGGAAGGTTTAAAATCACGAAATATCACTGGCGGTTCTGTCTCCCCATGAAGAAAAGCGAGAATCTTTGCAGCATCCAGCGCTATTTTCGTCCTGGTAGACCAAGGGAGAGCCAATCTCGCTACACAGCCCACAAAAGAATAGAAGAATTAACTAATAAAATATTCGTCATCACAGAAAAATCAATATTCCCTTTCTGAAGCCACCATGTAGTTTGGTTAAAACTGATACCAACTTTTGTTAAATAACTGCTGAGAATGAGTAGGCAGGGCAAGAATATGGTAGAAACTACAGCAGGATTCCCTTTCTTTTCTCGTGGAAATGAAAATAATGCTTATGCAAAGGATATGCCCTGCTATTAAAAACATTTACTGTCTTTCGAGAGTTGTTCAATCGGCAAGCATGTCCCTTCCATTAAATATCATTACTAGCATACTTGCGAGCTTTGTACTGAGTTTCATCCTCAATACGGTGCAACGCTGGTGTTCTTGCGCCTAAATGACCAAGTTAGAGAGAATTAATATCAGGATTCCCTGAGATGTACTACTGAGAGACAAAGATGATAAAACGATACTAAAATCACTCACGGATGAAGCTGCTAGAAAGTGACATTTCATGACCATATCACATGATCTTCCGCTATTTCTTTCCTTTCTTGTTTTTTGTTTTTTACTGGCATCGAACTATAATGTCCTCTCCCTTACCAAAAAAAAAAAAAAAAAAACTATAATGTCTTCTGAGTATATGATAACATTGAAAGTCTCTGGTATTGCATCCCTTTGGTCGGTGGCACCAACATCAAAAAAGCAATTTACATAAAAACATTTCAGGCAGAAGAACATTTTCAACAGAGTATGAGCATTGAAGAATTACCTAGGAAATTATGGTTCCAAATCCTACAATCTTCTGGAAAGACGTCTACAATAAGGAGAAGTAACATTTTTTTTCTCAAAATTATTATCCAGATTCTAGCAGCAATCAAATAGTTTTCTTGGGAGACATGACTTCCATATCCAGCTATGGGTGGATTGTTTCACGTGAGTACTTACATACTACGAACATAATGTAGGACATGTAGGACATGCCATTAAGGGCACCAAGCACATATAAAAGGACAAGTGCGCATACTTTCAAAGAGTTGATTGTCCAAGCTCCCTCGTTGCATGTACTCATATATAAGCAGCCTTTGGTTGCCTTCCACGCAATATCCAATTAACTTTACCAAATTCGGATGCACTAGACGACCAAGAATACTCAATTCAGCCTGGCACGTGGAAAGTGCAACAGTTCAAAAGTCATACTAACTGTCAAACATGCATTAATCCAGAAAGAAAAGATCATCACATGAGATACTACCAGCCATTCTTCGTGAACCGCCTGCGCACAAAGCTCGAAAATCTTAACAGCAACAGTCAGCCCAGTGCCAGGCCTCGCAGGAGCAGTCCCATTTTCTTCAATCCAACCCTTAAAGACTCGGCCAAAACCGCCTTGACCGACCAGACCCTCAGGACTAAAGTTTCTAGTAGCTAACTTAAGATCCTTTAATGAAAATTTCCGCAGCTGAGGAGCGACTATAAATACCTCATTCGTAAATCCACGTACAGAGTCAAAACCAATTTTACCAAGAAGACTTGCAGCACTAAAGTTTCTAGCAGCTAACTTAAGATCATTAACCATTGGGATTTGCTCCAGTGGCCACCCTTCCAACATAGAAAGGGGAGGTGAGGGGTTCAAATCCCCACCTTCTCAGGAGGGGATGGGGTGGGGACGCGTAAGTTTCAGAAGTGGGTTTCGAAAACCACGCCCTGCAAGAGGCAGGGCAAAAGTCTGAGAGTAAGTATAGAGTAGGAATAGAGTATGACTGACAAAAAAAAAAAAAAAAAAAACTTAAGATCATTAAATTTGAATTTCCGCAGCCGAGAAGCAACTTTACGTTCGCTTTTGAGTTTAGAAGTTGAACGGTCTGCATTAACAGTGGTTGTAGATGAAACCTTAGGAGCAGGCTGCTCTCTGCTTGCATCATTTGGAATGCTTTGTGCTGCTCAAATACGAAATTAGCATATCAGATGAAACAAATGACCATTGATTTGGGTCACATAGGGGAACAACAAGCACCAAGCCACCTCATCTAAATAGGAATTAAAAGATGAATCAACTAAGGAGGTGTTTGTTAACATTCTTTTTTTTTTTTTTGTTTATGAACAAATTTTCTGTTTTTTTGTTCTAGGGAACAAAAAAAGAACAGAAATGTGTTTGTTTGCATTTGTATTCCAAATCTATTTTTTTTTTTTTGTTCCCAGGAACACATTTAGAACAAAAACGAGAAACAAGAAAAACATGTTTCTTATTTCTTGAACAATTTTTAAGAACAAAAACATAAAAAAAACGAGTTTCTTTTTTGTTTCTTGTTTGAGCCATTCGAACACTGCCTTCTCCTCCTGCATCTTCTCTGTGACCTTCCGGCTTCTCCACCGTCGTCTTCTCTGGCGCCTCCCACTCTGTCTCGAGACCATCCGGCTTCTCCACCGTCATCCTCTCTGGTGCCGATAGCCGCTGCTCCTTCACCAGCTGACCCTTCTGATTCGAGGTAAGTTTCATTGTCACCGGCTGTTGCTCCTCCTTCACCAATTGACGAGGGCTTCGTCGAGAGCCACCCCTCGCAAATATGGGCGATGGCTACTCGGAGCTTGAGCATGAGAGCTTTGGGAACGGCTCGTCTACTTGCAGCAAGCCCTACTCTGCACGCTCGAGTAAGCAGAGCAGCGAGCGTCTGCTCGTTGCTCACGTGAGCCTTGCTCTACACACTCAAGCGAGTAGAGCAGTGAGCGTCTGCTCGCTGCTCACGCTCGAGCAAGCAAAGCAGTGAGCCCTGTTGTGCACGCTCGAGCGAGCAGAGCAACAAGTGCTCGCTTCTCTGCTCGCTCGAGCGTCTGCTCGCTTCTCACGCGAGCCCTGCTCTGCACGCTCAAGTGAGCAGAGCAGCGAGCGTCTACTCGCTTCTCTGCTCGCTCGAGCGTCTGCTCGTTGCTCACGCGAGCCCTGCTTTGCATGCTCGAGTGAGCATGCACAGTAGGTGCAGAGCAGGGCTCGCGTGAGCAATGAGCAGACGCTCAAGCGAGCAGAGTAGCGAGCGTCTGCTCGCATCGAGCCCTGCTCTGCACGCTCGAGCAAGCAGAGTAGTGAGCATCTACTCATAGCTCCAGTGAGCATGGCGAGGCTCAACCCACAATTCCTTTTCAACTTATGTAAGGAATGTCGGAAGTATAGTCAAAGTTAGTCTCTTTGCCAGTTAAAGTTGGAGTTCTATGTATGCCATCATGGACCTATTTTATGAGCAATTAATGATTTTTTTTCCCTTGCTTTGTCCACAATTTGCCAGTCCCTGCTCCGCTCGAAGCCTGACGCTGCGCCTCCTCTACTCACCTGACGACGTTGCAGCCCCATCGCTCATCTGCGACGCCCTGCCCCAACGTGCCACTTCTCTATCCGCCACACCACCGCCCACCATCCTCTTTTCTAACCCATTAGGAGGTCCTAATCTGGATCGGCTTGCTTGCGATTAGTGAAAATTGAATAGGTGATTGCTGCATGGTTATCTTCTTGATACAAGTTTGTTTGAAGGCTTGATATTTTATCTAGAAACATAGTGGGAGATGAGCATATCTCTGTTACATGTGTCTTTTCTTTCACACTTGATTGAATATGTGACTAACAGGGCCTAAATGTTTGAAGATGGCATGTTTCTCTAATTGTTCTTGCTATGAAGTAATACATACTTAGAGTTGGAATGACTTTATAAGTTATGTTATGTGCCTTTGATCTGAAAATGTAGGATTCTACCCATGACACTTTCAAATTGCTTCTTCTTCCATGCACTTTGATGTGATAAGCATAAGCTGCAAATTGTTAACACCATAGATTTCAGATCTTAGATTTCTGTTCAAACATGATTCTTGATTTTTATGCTAAATGTTTAATTCCATGATTTGTTTGGTGCAAGGTTGAAAGAGGGCTGCCACATAAATCGCAGTTTGCTGACTTTGTAAACAGTTATCCGCATGCTGAGGTTGGACTTTCGGTTTGTTTTTTCGTTGTCTTAATCTTAGAGATCTTATAATTTAGTTGGACCATGCACAAAATAGGACAGGGTAAATCCATATAGGTTACCATGCTGATTTTGTGTATGGCGTGTAGTTCTTATGGTATTATGTTATTGATTTAATTCATAACTCATATGATGCTTAACCGGTTGAAGATTCAATGGCATCTGAGAGACAGGCATTCAATGCAAAGTGGACAGAGTCTATAACCAACATACTTATCGGTTTATTGGTGAATGAGGTAAAAAAGGGAAACCGCACTTCTTCAACTTTCAACAAAGCAAGGTGGAGGAATATACAGTCTAAAGTCACTACACAGACAGGATTCCAATATAGCATGGTACAGCTGAGGAACAAGGTAAACAAACTGAAAAAACAATATGCCAGTTTTTAGAAACTCATTTCCCCGACCACCACCTGGTATTTGCTTTGTTTATAAAGACAATTTTATAATTATATATTATGGTTGAATATCACAAGAAGTTTATATATATCATGTAGGGAAATATTACGTGGTAGATTCTGGTTATGCAACACTTCCGGGATTTTTAATTCCATTTAGAGGCGATCGGTATCATCTTAGCGAGTATAGAGGGAATGGGGGATGACCAAGGACAGTAAGAGAATTGTTCAACAAGAAGCACTCTTCACTAAGAAATGTAATTGAGAGGTCATTTTGGGCATTAAAGAATTGCTTCACCATTTTGAGATAGATGCCTCCATTTACAATTCGGAAGCAAGCACTTGTTATAATTGCTTGTTGTGCTCTCCATAATTACATTTGTGATCAAGATACGATGGACATAAACTTTTCCCTATATGGAGATCAAAAGTATCCATTCGGACCTAGAGAAGTGGATGTTGCAAATGATACATTGCATGATGCACCTCGAATAAACATGTTTAGGATAAGTATTGCAAATAAAATGGCAAGGAATCATAATATGCCTGAAATGTCATGACTTTATATTTCTGACTTTTGTAATATTGTTTTTAAGTATTCGCTTATCAAATTCAATGTAATGAAGTTGAACAATGAACTATATTACTTCATTATTGTGATGTCATGTATGAAAGGGTCTATGTAGAGATCTATAAGATTCTCTTCTTTTTAGCTAGCTTTTATTGTACAAACTTTACTTACAAAATTTTATTCCAAGTATGCACATATGACCATGTTCAGAATGTTTGTTTTCACCCACCATGAACAAAATTAAATTGATGAGCATTTCATGAGAATGATAATGCAATACCAAGTTTACACTTTATTAAAAAAAAAAATTAAGGCACATGAAAAATTTTTGGTACGAACTTTACTTATAAAATTTTCTTTCAAGTATGCACATATAACCATGTTCATAATGTTTGTCTTCACTCACCATGAATAAAATTAAATTGATGAGCATTTCGTCGGAATGAGAATTCAAAAACAAGTTTATACTTTATTAAAAAAAAAAAAAAAAGAGCAATTGAGAAAATTTTGGTACAAACTTAAAAAAATTTCTTCCAAATATGCACATATGATCATGTTCAGAATGTTTGTTTTCACTCACCATGAACAAAATTAAATTGATAAGCATTCCATGAGAATGATAATTCAATATCAAGTTTACACTTTATTAAAAATTAAAAAAAAACACTTGAAAAAAATTTGGAACAAAAATTTTGTACGATTACCAAACGTGTTTTTATTCTTTTTTATTTTAGGAACAAAATTTTGTACAGTGTATTACCAAACGTGTTTATGTTCTTTTCTATGCTAAAAACAGATATTTTATGCAGTTACCAAACGCGTTTTTTTATTCAAAAGTTGTTCTCTGGAACAAAAACACTTTTTTTTTCTTTTAATGTTCCTTGAAACAATTTTTAAACAGAAATATTACCAAATGCGCCCTAATCTGCTAGTCAGCCTAGTCACTGTTACTTTTCCAATTGAAGTAAGTATCCGGTCCCGAATAGAGGAGGGTATGTAGCCACCTAGGTGGATATTTGTGGTTTATAAGAGAAAACTATGACAATGTCTTCAACTTGCAATCAAAGCGATGGAAAAAGATAAGCAGCAATAAATCTACCTGATCTCTTGATATAGACTAAAATAATTTTATGCAATCAATCTCTGACGTACTTTGCTCACTTCTTGTGATATCACACCCTCAACCTACTCTAGATCTGTCACAAACTTATGTCTTCCTATGAGATACATCGCTATCATCACCCATTACTAGATGACCTACAACACACCATAATTGTTAGTCACTTCCCAAACCAACTCTGCCAATAAAAAATCTCCGGGAACAGAGAGCACTCCTGAGGACACTTTAAAAAATCTCTGGGAACAGAGAGCACTCCTAAGGACACTGGCAATTAACTCCAACTTGACAAGCTTTACTGGGGCACATGCATAACCCATCAAAACGCAAAATCAGAATTAGACTATAAATCCACAATAACAGCTACATATGATAGTAAAAATCCCACTTTGCTTCTTTTGGGGTTTATAATGGTCCTATGGTCTGCATCCACTTAATGCTTAAACTTTCAGATTTTGAACTTTTAATTTGGTACTAGAGCCAACTCTCAATTTTCCATGCCCCTCTTTACATTTCATTTCAAGTGAGTTATTTTCTCTATCTTACTCGTTAAATGCATTCATCATACAATTTATCCAGGGTTGCACATGAGAGTGAGTATTAAAATGTTGAACATCACTTGTTTAGAGAGCTTATGATAACCTTCATTTTAAGTAGCGGCAGATAGCAGTCAGCAAGAATGAAATTCATATCAATATCGGGCGCTGTTGGCCCTATTGTGGTGATGACACATCCAATGAGGTTGATATGCCACATCCATGATTATTGCAATGCAAACGGTAACACAATTAGAAAATTTTATGTACATGTAATCTCTCATGCCTTATAGCTTAAGCCTTTTGGTTGGACTTTGTAACATAAACCAAACATTAATTTCGTTTATTGCAATGCAAACGGTAACACAATTTGAAAATTTTATATACATGTAATCTCTCTTGCCTTATAGCTTGAGCCTTTTGGTTGGACTTTGTAACATAAACCAAACATTAATTTCAAGTTCATTCTTACACAAGCGGAATATGATGAAATAAGATCTTCATAGCCCCAAATAAAAAGTACGGTATTTCCACAGAAATGTAAAACAGGAATTTCGATTATCTATTCACAATTGACATTGATAATAACTCCCTCAGTACTGTAATGAAGAACTCTCCTACCAAAAAATAATAACTAAGCTAGCTAGTGTTACCTCAATCTACAAGCTTGAAGCACATTTACGGCGGCAAAAATAGACTAGCAATCCAAATCACTGCACACTAATGCTGTGCCGATATTTGGTTTTGTACACTGAAAATATATGCATCAGAAGCAGTCATAGTTCTGAAGCTAACATCAGAACAACGAGAATTTTGTATAGTTAGCTGCCGCTGCCTCATTCATAAACATTTCAAGGGTGATACCAGATATACGATTTGAAAGAAATCAGATTTCATTCAGATATGTGTTAACTTTCCAATTTTCTCTTCATTAAGGCTGGGCCCTGCAGCTTTTAACTTGTTCAACTAAATATATAAAATGAAAGGGAAAGAAAACGACAGGCATCATCTCAACAGAACAATGCTCTCCGCTGATAATTAATCTTACCTTTAGTCCCTCTCAGATGATTGCAACAGATTTCATCAGGTGATTGACTCTTGAGATTTGGACAATCGATAATGCTCATTCGTTCCAAGTTTGGTGCAATGCATAAGCCACTGGACATGCTAACGAGCTCTGGCAATGAGAATAGGGATATCCTTTTCATGTTGGGGAGAAAGTGAGTATTGTCGTCAATAAAAGTATCTCCATGCGTCACTAAACTTGAGACATGTGGGCAGTCTTCGACTTTGAGCTCTTCTAAGCTATCAAGGTTTTTCAGTAGGTCAGGTGTAAATATAGTAGTCAATTGAGGGCATGTGACTAAGGCCAAGCATTTAAGATGAGACAAGGATCCTAGACACGGCGGCCCCTCATAAATGCACCTCAAACTCTTCATATGATATACATAGAGATATTCAAGTGACTCGAGAAACCTCATGTCATCCTCTCATGTTTCTGATACAATTTCACTTCTATCAGCTTCATCGTACATGTCAGTTCTATCAATAATAACCCGAATCTCATTACACTCCCCAATTATGCAGCATTTCAGTTGCTTCATATTCTCAATCCCAAAATCAGATAGCTTAGTGACATCCATATGGCGGTCTAAGAAAAATGCAGTAGCATGTGAAAGCATCTTTTGGATATATGTAGGCACCCCTACACCATTTACATATTTTAGGGATCTATCCCAGTGTTCTAACTCGAACTCAAGATCCGCTAGGAGTCGATTCATTATGCGTTCATCATGATTGCCGACAATGAATTTGAAATGTGACAATGATCTAGACACCTCTAATGCACCAAACCATTTGAATTTCCTCAGATGGTCCACTTGAGGAAAGTACAGTTTAAGTGTATCCAGACTCATCAAGCCACAAACATCATGAACAATATCTTCCACAACACTGTCCCACCTCTCATCCTCTGGATTTACATCAATACTTAGCTCTTCTAATTGGGATAGCGCGGAAAGAGTGCCTTTAGGAATCAATGCATTTGCTTTTGCAGATTTTGTGCCCAGATATATGCGTGGACAAAAAGATAATTCTAGGCAAGTGAGCTTTGTTAGCCTCGCAATCTCCTTGGGCAGATCCATGATCTCAGTCCCTTCAAGGTCAAGCAACTCAAGCTGCTGAAGTTCTCCAATTTTTGGAGGTAACACCATCAATAGCTCACAGTGATTTAAGAATAGTCTTTTTAGGCTGCTTAACCTGAATAAAGACTCTGGCAAGGACTTGATCCGAGTTCGAGATAAATTCAGGATTTCGAGAGCAGGCATGTAATCAAAGAAAGACAGACTAATTGTTCTGAGCTTGTAATTTCTATTTAGAAACAATACCAAGAGTACAGGACACCGAGGATCCACGGGCAAATCAGTCAACTGATTTTCCATCAAGCAAATCTCTGTGTAAGACTGCCATTGTGTGACCTCCGGAGGCTCCATCAATCCTAGACCCTCACGCATAGGGATCGTTCTGCTATATTCAGGCGGACTGGACTCAATGTCCTTGGACCATATCTCAATTTCCTCTAACGATTGCGGGCTACCTGATGATGAGTAAAGATGATGAACAATCCTACTATTCCAGCCAAAAACCAAACATGTATGACAAAATTCAAGGAAATGAAGGAACCAGGAAAGATGTCGAGATTGGCTGCTTGAACGGACGAGCCTGAATCCGAAGCGTAGGCCTGCGGTGGAGAACTTGCTTTCGTCCTACTCCCATGGCGTCCCAACTGCTCAATCGACTGTGGCTTGCTTCTGATGTTCCACATGATCGCAGGAAGAAGCGATCAACGCACGCACTGTCTACGAATTCCAGATGTCCCAATAAGTCAGCCAAGAACAAGTTCTTGTAATAGAGAGAGCAGTTGAAAATATCTCAAGAATCTGAGTCCGGAAAGAAAACTTGATCCAAGGAAAGTTACGTTACCTAGTTTCAGTAAGACTTTTTAATGAAGTGATGTCTTCTCCTTTGGGCTATCTTTGACAATTCGTCAGGTTTGGCTAAGAATTTTCACTTGGAAGAGTGGATATTGCCTGAACCCTCCCCTCAACGGTCAACAATGCCAGCAGTTATAAACCATCCGCTTAAAAGTTCAGATATTAGAATGATGATTTTTCTTTTCTGGCCAAAAAGGAAAAAAAGCTATATTCTCCCTCTCGTTTTTAGGCATAAAAATTGCTTGTGGACTTTCTTTTTCTGCCGAGAAAAAAAAGAAGATTTTGTCCTAATAATTTGAAAAACTGTTTAAACTTTACAAAATTAAAGAAGCAAAGAAAAAGTCAATGGACAGTATTCAAGCACGTAATGAAAGTTTGACAAGTGGGGGGAATTGCCCGGCTCGAAATATGACAAAATATGGCAGATGAAACCTTCTTATTTTTCCCTTGAAAACCGGTTAAGTAAAGTGGTCCGGTTCCATGGAATATTCTCCGGTAAGGAAAGCACCTGTTACCGGTGAAAAAATGATTGAGCCGTCACCATCTAAGTAGCAGCGACACTGACACGCGACACGCGTCACGACACAACACGACACGCTAATACGTCGTTTCTAAAAAATTAGAGAATTCCGACACGTTGGAACACATTGTATATTAAATATATATTTTTATTTATACATAATAAATTATCATTTTATTATTATTTCAATCAAATTCATAAATAAATAAATAAATAATTAAAAGAGCCTAAAATGAATATACACTAAAAACATTAATCCGTCATTTATTAATATTATTCATTGTTTCAATCTGATAAATTCAACTCTATTTCAATCATTCATAAAACTTGGAGAAAAAACAAGTAATTCATATTCTGGACTCACATGTTAGATATGTTGGAAGAGGAGAAAAAAACTTAAAGGGTGAATTGTGTATCACGGAAAGTGGAGTCGGAAGAGAAGAGAAGACTAGAACTCCATTCGTTTCGCGGAAAATAATTTCCAAGAAAACGTTTTCCGATTTTCCGACGTTCCTTTCACGGAAAATGAATTTCCTTAGAAGTTCCACTCGCGGGAAGTATAATTAAGAGTATCCAGCCTCGTCAAGCCACAAACATCGTCAACAACAGTTTCCACAACACTCCTCCACCTCTCATCCTTTGGACTAACCTCAATACTAAGCTCTTCTAATTGAGTGAGCGCAGAAATGGTGCCCTAAGGAATCAATGCATTCACTTTCGCATATTTTGGGTTGGCAAAATGTTACTCCTAAGCAAGTGAGCTTTGTTAGCTTGGCGACCTCCTTCGGCAGATCCATGATCATAGTCCCTTCAAGATCAAGCACCTCAAGCTACTGAAGTTCTCCAATTTGTGGAGGTAACACCATCAAAAGATCACAATGAGTTAAAGAAAAGTCTTTTTAGGCAAGTCAACCTCAAAGACTCTGGTAAGGAAATTCAGTTTTTTCGAGACAAATTCAGTTTTTGAGAGCCGGCATGTAATCAAAGAAAGGCGGACTGATCATTTTGAGCTTGCAATTCCTATTTAGAAACAATACTAGGAGTGTAGGACAGCAAGGATTCTCGGGTAACTCAGTCAACTGATTTTCCATCAAGTAAGGGCACGTTTGGTAACGTTTCTGTTCAAAAATTGTTCCTAGAAACCGAGGAATAATTTTTTAACAAAAAACGCGTTTGATAACTGCAAAAATTTCCATTCCTAGAATAGAAAAAAAAACAGAAACACATTTGGTAAACTTGTATAATTTTTTTGTTTCTTTTAATTTTTAATAATTTTATTATATTTTTCCTTTTTTTCTATTTTTTTCTATTTTTCTTTTTTTCTTTTTCTCTTTGGCCGGTCGCCGGCCGCGACGGTGGCCGATGACCGACTGGGCGATGTCTGGCGTGCTCGCTGAAGCCTCGCTAGGCCAAGGCGAGGCCCGGTCTCTCACCAGGCCACCGCCAGGTGACGCCGTCCTGGAGGTGGCTTGACAAAGCTCGGCCTCGCCTAGCCCAGGCGAGGTTGAGCCTCACGCGGCCACGGCAAGGCTCGGGCCGACGAGCCTCGCCATAGCTCGGCCTCTCCGGGGGCCGGCGACGCTCCAGCGAGGTCGCCGGCCCTCATCTGGCCGGTCGCCAACGCCGGCCATGGCCAAGACCAGTGATCGGCAAGAAGAAGAAGAAGAAGGAAAGAAGAAGAAAAGAAAGAAAAAAAAATGAGAAGAAAAAAAAAGTGTTTCTTGAAAGTGTTTCTAGGAATAAGAAACGCATTTTTTCTATTTCTTGTTTATGTTCTAAATCTGTTCCGGGAACAAAAGTGTAAACAAACGCGTTTCTATTCTCTTTTTTGTTTTCCGGAATAAAAGAATAAAAAATTGTGTTCCAAGAAACAGAAACACATTTAAACAAACGTGCCCTAAATCTCTATGGAACTCTGCCATTGAGTGACCCCCAGAGGCTTCGTCAGTCCTGAACCCCCGCACAAAAGGACTGTCCTTTTGTCTTCAGGTGGACTTCATTTGACATCATTACAGCAAATCTCAAGTTCCTCAACCTGCTGGTGCGGTGGCTTGAACTAACAGAATTCGTCAAGGGTACTTGGCCATTAATTCTCTCCAATGATGAATAATTCTACTAGGCAAATAAACTATTGAAACATGTGTGTCAAATAACATATGAAGATCCCAGCCAAAAACCAAAAATAGCACAAAAAGATGTAGGCCCAACACCAATACCCTCTTCTGTTGAAGGGAAATTACCCTTTGCATCCTGTAATGGATGGTATAATCATAATTTGTATCCTAAGACCAACCCCACTACCTTCTTGGGATGGAATATTTTTGTTTAGTCTAACCACAAAATTACACTTTATCTATATGTACCGGCACTTGAAAACATCCGAAGAAGAGAGAAATAGCGAAAAGGAAAATTCTCATATGAGAAGACTTTGAGTGTGTGGTATGTGAGTTGAGTATGATGTTTCCATCCTTTAGATTGTCTCTGTCTTGTCTAAGCATTATTCTGCACGACGTTTAAGTGCACTTTTATGTATCTCCTATGTCGACAATAGAAAACCGCCCAAAAAAGGGCAAGTTTCTTATCATCTAAACCAATTAGTAACCCTGCAAAACAAGCATCGTATCGGTTTGCTTGCATCGAGGAAGGGTCCGCCATCCCACCTTGTTGCTGCCCCCCGCTGCTTGCTTCCTCTTCCTCCTCCAAGTGCAGTCTCTCGTAAGTAGCATTAGAAAAGGTAGCCGCGACCAGTACGATAGGCCCCAAAGACACAAGCGAGCCCACGACGCTTCTGCCGACCACTTGACCCCCGCCTCCAGCTAGGCTTATGGTCAACCCAGTTGACCCTGGCGGGGCAAGACCAAGGAAAAGGGACCCAGCGATGGAGAGAATCTTGAAGCAGCTGTGAAGGGCCACAACTGTCCCCCAGGGCTGTGGGTTGCCGGAGCATGACATTGGTGACCGTGCCCCTCCCGCTGAGCACGCGGACACCCCTCTGTCGCTGTCTAGCGAACCAGGCCACGTACTCGGCTACATCTGCACCACTGGCTATCTCCATCACAAGGCTGCAAAGCGCGTTAGGACTATGTATAGTCATAAAAATCGGCCGCTTCCACTTATTTTTTGGGGCCCGACGGATGGCCCCTCAGCCTCCGAGTGGCTCCTTCCTCCACAGCTCCGCCTCCTCCGCTGCTGTCCTTCATGGGAATCTCTAGATCGGGTTTTTTCAATGGGGAGGAGCTCATCCAGGTCTCGTCTCCGGGGAGCCCGACCTGCCATGGCCAACCTCTTCCTCATGAAAACAATCGAGCAAAATACGTGTTGTCGAGATGGTTCTTTAGGGCCTGTTTGTTTATTTTTGTTTCTATTTCCTAGAACAAAATTTATGTTCTTTTTGTTCCAAAAGAAAAAAAAAAAAGCCAGAAATGCATTTGGTAAAATTTTTGTTCTTGGGAACATAAAACTATTTTTTATTCCGGAAACAGATTTGGAATAGAAACAAGAACTAAAAAAGTTGTTTCTTGTTGTTCTTAGGAACAATTCCAAGAAACAATTTTTTTTTCTTCTCCTTTTTTCTTCTCTTCTTCTTCCTTTGGCCGGTGGCTAGCCGCCGGCCGTTGAGGGCCGGTGACCTCGCCGGAGCATCACCGGCCCCCAGCAAAGCTGAGCTCGCCTAGCCACCAGCGAGGCTTAGCCTAGCCGGGCCACCGTCAGGTCGACGTTGCCCAGCAGTGGCCCGACGAGGCCGAGCCTCGCCCTAGCCTGGCGAGGTCGAGCCTCGCGTAGGCCGGTGAGGCTTGGCCTTGCCTTGGCTGGGCGAGCTCAAGCTTACCGAGGACCGGCAACCGGCCAAAAGAAAAAAAGGAAAAAAAAAAAAAAGAGAAATATAATAAAAATATTGAAAAATTAAAAGAAAGAAAAAAAATTATACAAGTTTACCAAACGCATTTTTATTCTTGAAGTAAAAATTTTTTACGGTTACTAAGCACATTCTTATACTCGAAATTGTTCATTGGAACAGAAGAAAAAAAACGATTTCTATTCAAAAATTGTTTCCCAGAACATAATAGTTACCAAACGTGTCCTTAGTCTAACAAGGAATGCAAAGAGACTTGTCGTACATCTTGCTTCCAAGGGAAGTCCACTGTCTTTCTCGGCTCTTTATGTCTTCGTTTTTTTCTTTTGACTTCGGCAATAATCGCTTATGAGGTTTGAAGTTAGTTTTCGCATCCTAGAGTTGCTTAGGCGCGCATGACAACGTTTCTATCTCTCGATTTCTCTGTTTTTCTATTTCCCGGAACAAGTTTGAAACAGAAATCCGTTTGGTAACGCAATTTAATTTTTCTATTTCTGAAATAAATTTCTATTCCAGAAATAGATTTGAAATAGAAATCAGAAGTTAAAATTTTTAATTTTTCTATTTTTGAAACAAAAATGAGAAATCAAAATTTTTCTCATTGTTCATTCTTGTCACCGCCCGTCGCCCACCAACCTCCCATGGGATGCTAGACGCCCGCCACTGACCGTCGGCCACTCGACCTCGATCGCCCATTGTCGACCATCGGCCATCAAATGCCGGATGCCCATTGGTCACTAGCCACTCATCGCCAACTGCTGGACGCCAGAGGCCCATCGCCGACCACCGGACGTTCACCACTTGCCACCGGCCGTTGGATTTCGGCCACCTGCCGGACTTCGACCAATGGCCATCGGCCATCGGACTCCGAACGTCGGACGCTAGTCGCCTGCTAATTGAATGCCAGACGCCAAACTTTGGATGTCGGATGCCGGATGCTGGTCGTCAACCACCGAACGTCAAATGCCAAACTCTAGACATCAAACGCCAAATGCCGAACGTTGGACTCTGGACTTTGGGCGCTCGCCGCCACTCACCGGACGTCGGACTCCAACCGCTTGTCGCCACTCGCCGGACGTCAACTCCGGCCACCGGACGCCAATGTTCGCCGTTCCTAGAAATAGAAATTTTATTCTTTTACCAAACGAATTTTTATTCCAAAAATAGAAATTTTAAATCGTTATCAAACGCGTTTCTTTGCTCAGAAACTCGTCCATGAAAAAAGAATTGATTTCTGTTTCAAAAATATTGTAATGCACGCCCTAATTTATACCTGCTTAGTTTCTTAATAGGTAAGCCAACGGTGGAGGGACCCAACACGAAAGTTTCCTTTCTCCAGCACAAGCATGTGGAAACTTGCCAAGCGAAGCACAAGCATGGGAAATGTATGGTGAAGGGTTCACCGTTTGTTTCAAAAGCTAACGGTACGGCTAGCTGAACATTCATGCTGCCCACCATCGTTACTAACTTTCCATGCTGGAAAAATAAGTATTTGTCTATTCGTGAGTAATATTCTGATCCAACCATTCTAATACATTATACTAAAAGTAGACTTTTGAACATATAATCTAATGAGAGGAGACTTTCTTTTTTTACAAATGAAAGTTTCAATTTTTTACACGTAGCGCAAGAGACATTATTTAACTTTAATGAGCTAGATCTTTATTCTTCAAATAAAATGGACATGTATGGTTCGAGTCCTAAAACTTATCGCGAAAATGTTATTATATCCTAAAACTTTTGAACAATTCAATCAAGTCCTAAAACTTGTCAAATTTGTGTAATCGAATTCTTTAGTTAACACCATGAATTTATCTAACAGAAACGCTAATGTAGCATTTTTAAATTCATTTCTCTCTCTTATGTGGCATTTTTATTAAATTGTCCCTTTAAATTTTATTCAAATAATATTTAAAATGTTAAAATAATTTTAAGAAAAAACAACTGGAAAAAGAATAACAAAAGGGGCAGGGGCTGCCACTGCTGCCCATCGCCGACCCAGTGGGGGCCCACGTCACCTAGATATGGGCATGCCGCCCTAGCCTTAGGCAAGGGCCAGTGCGGCGTCACCTAGACCTAGCGAGTTTCGCTAGCCCCTAGGGGGCCTCGCCTGGGCATAGCAACGATCACCCGGTGATGGCAACACACATTGGCAAGCTCCTGCGCGTTTTTGTTCTTCTTTCTAGTTTGTTTTTAATTATTTTGAATAAAATTTAAAGGGAAAATTAAAAAAAATGTCACGTAGGAGAGATAAATTAATATAAAAATGCCACGTTAGTGTTTTCCATTATAACGAAATGATTTGATTGTATTAATTTGATAAATTTTAAGACTTAATTAGATTTGTTGAAAATTTTAGGATTTAATTGTACTTTTGTAAAAAATTTTAGGACTTGTAGTGCACATATCCACAAAAAGCTGAAGTTTTGGTTAATGAAAGTAAAATTTGAGATATATTGTTAATGTCTCGATCCAATTACAAATATTTTCACTGGATTTGAATATGTATGAGTACACAATAAATTACCTTCTTCTTTTTTTCCGAATAAAGTGATTTTAAATTACTGGGTTAGCTTTTAATACGGATTGCAATGATGCCTGCGAAGAGAAGGAATCCAATTCCATAGGTCAGGTAAGGATTTGCCCCAAATCCTGATGTACCCGAACCGGTTTGACTCAAGAAGGGCCAACCCATCCCACCGGAGTTGGACTCATTATTAAGTTGTGGGTTTCCTCCCCCTTGCCCGCCATTGATTCTCTCGGCAAAGCTAGTGGAACTTTGGGTCGAATTCATCTGACTCGTCCTGCCCAGAATAGGTTGAACTTGGATTGGGACCCATTGAACATATGGGCCCGAAAAAATTTGCCCCCAATTGGGGTAAACAAAACCTTGTCTCTCCTCAGGGGTCGGCAATTGATTCTGTTCTTGTGTCTGGTTTTCTGTCACCAGATTTGTTTGTTCATCCAAAGGTGAATCACCAAATCCTTGGAGGTTAGAAGAAATTTCTGGATCTTGGGATGTGCCAGATTTTGAAGCTTGGTTTCTCGGCATTTTGTTTCCTTGCTGATTTAGCCCAGAAAAATTTTGCAAGCTTGACGTGGGAAAAGAAAGGAAACAAAAGAACATAAAGAATAAAAAGGGTTTGGACAAAGAAAAAGAATAAAAAGGGTTTGCACGATAACCTCGTCACTTCTCTCACTTATTATCTTCATCATCGTCCCCATCTTCGCCACCACCGTCGCCATCCATCTCGAGTCCTGCTTTGCCGGCGAAATCAACATTTTCCTCAATCCGATCGCTTGCATATTCGTATTTCTTTTCTCTGATTCCTCGCCGGAGCTGAGGATCCTCCAGAACGGCGGCAACAGAGCTTGTCGTCTTTTGGTGTGCACGCGCAGGTGATCGTTGCGTGCAATAGCAATGAAACAAAGGCCAGGAACACGGACTTTGCTATTCACCGAGGGATTTCAAGGACGGCAAAGTGTGTCTACTGCTTGCATGTTGCAAGCACGCGTACCACAAAGGTTGTGCTGGCCCGTGGTTTTTGGAGAAATGACGATGCCAGATGTGTTGCACGAGTTCCACATGGACGAACCATCAGTCGCCCAAGTCAACGAACCAGCGCTACATGTCCATGAACCAGTGCCACGGGTACTGCAGGTTCTTCTCATAGTTTCACTGAGGGTGGGGGCATAATGAGGACGAATTTCATGACCAAAAGTAGCCAGCAATTTCAGTCACCGTCTATTATCTTGGAGATAATTCAATGTGCTTCAGATGTTGGATGCGCGATAGAAACCTGCTTCAATCAAGGAAGCTGATGACTAAAACCATTAGCTAACCCTGGCATAACTCACGATTTCATTGCGTCTTAACTTTCCAAGTTGAGTGAAAAAAAAAAAAAATTCCACTTTCTCCTCATCTTTTTTGGGAGAAGACTTTATTTTCTCCAATTTGACTTTTTTTTTGGGGACGAACCTGGCTCTAATAATGGATAATGGGGGTATGAACGAGCTACGCACGAATCTTTTCTGTACATGGGGCCCGTGCCATGACAAGTTTAGCACAAACTTAACTTTGTCAACCGCTCTTTGAGAACGTGTGTAGACTTCTTGAATAGGAAAGAGACCAGACCACCTGTCACACAAGCAGCCATTTTGTTCATTACCTCCGTGCGACCCCGCGAAAGTAGGGGTGATCGGGTCCAAGGTGGGTAAGGTCTAAACCTAGACCTTGTTCCCGACCCTGTTATAACCGGTTCTCTTTTTTTGGACCATGTATCCGACCCTGTTTGCATTGGACCCTGTTTCCGACCCACCCTGTTTTTCCGGTCCTGGAACAGGGTTAACCCTGTTTATATTGAAACCTACTTTGCATAAAAATTGTTGTACAACACTCATAAAATAAAGCGTTTAACACTCATATGTAAGACAATCCAATGATAACGTCCTTGGTAAGACAATCCAAATCTTTAAAAAAATAAAAAAGGATTAAATAAGGCATTCACTTAATAGACTTTTACCATTGACGCCATGTCTCAATCACGATCTGCTCTGTCTCAACATCATTAGCTACTCTGCCTTTCTCATTGACGCCTCTTTTGAGGTATCTGCACAAGAGATGAATTAGCAGGATCAGGCATAGAACGAGCAAATGAAGAGGAAGAGTGGCCTATTTTTATTGCTATAAAAAGTAATAAAGACAAGAAAACAGGATAAATAGATGCATGGAAAAGCATGGCTATTTTCTAGATAGATTCTTCCTTGGAATACCAACTAGAATCTATTACCTGGTGCCAGCATAATGCCGCGAGCATCTAGCAATCAGGGTGAACCAGAATTTCTTGCCCAAGAAAGAAAACTTCTCCTGATACGACACAGAAGCAGTTAACACAATATCATTCTCTCATTCTCTCAGTTAGGTACACGATTTCTTGCACAAATTATCATTGAAATGCATGAGGATGCTTTTTAACTTAGCTGCATGATGCTATTCTCGGTACAAACCATTTTAATTGATTAACAGTTAGATTAGTAAGCTAAAGACTGAATATTGATTAAATGGAATGGCAACAACAAAACTAAGCCTTATCCCATTAAAAAGGTCTGGCTATATGAACTGTTTTACGCCCTTGCGCTTCATCCTATATAACAATAATTCGGTAAAAACTCTTATTGAAGTACTTCACAATCCATACCTGGTGAAAGAACCCATGTACCAACGCGACTGTCCACAAGGTATTCTTGAGATTATTCCGAATTCCACCTGTCAGATATTCATTCCAAACAAACATTGTATCATAGAGGCTCTGCCTAGACTCCTGATCACACAGGTTCTTCTGAAGGCTACGGATAACATCATATGAGTAGCTGAAGAAGAAGTCCTTCGTAAGATAAACCACAGACAAGAGCTTCTTGTATCTATGGGGATGATCAAAAGGTAAAGCATCTGGTTAAAACACACTGAACAAGAGAACAGATCAAACACAAACTATAAGTGTAATCCAACAATTTGAACCACAAAAGTGAAAAAGAATTAACAGTAATCTCCTGCCGACACCTAGTATCAATCATTTTGCATTACAAGATCAAGGAGGCAATGTTCACCCTGTCCATTTGCAGAAAAATAAACTAGCAATGACTTCAAGAAAATTCAAACACTAAATAGGATGCAGTCGTAAAGTGTGATATCCTTACGCCACAGCTACAAACTAACTGGTCATCCAATGCATGAACATAAGTGAAGAACCAAGGCATCTTTAACTGAAACTTGATGTTATGAGACCACTGCCTTTGATTAAATTAGGAATAGAATGTTGCAAGATAAATGAGATTTTCTTCATCTTGTAGCAATGCTATACGATTAAATTAGCAGGATCTTGCAGCAGCGGCTTCGCAGGGGAGGGCAGCGCAGGCGAGGCACTGCAGCAGGGGGCTCGGCGGGACGCAGCAACGTCGGGTCGACGTGGATCAGCACAGCAGCGGCTTCGACGGGCTGCTGGTATCGCGGCTAGTGAGGGCGGCAAGGATCGACACAGCTTCAGCGGGCGTTAGCAAGGGGGCTAGGCCAGATTGCGAGCAGAGCAGGGGGCGTCATTCAAGCGGCGGTAGATCGGTAGTAGGAGAGCTCGAGAAACAGCGCGCGGTGAGAACAGGATCGGCAGAGGGTTACTATGGGTTGCTCGAAGATGCGACAAGGTAGGCTTGCGGACGCAAGATCTACGGGTCAGGGGCATCGGCGAGGCAACACCAGTAGGTAGAACAGCGAGATCGAATGGAGGCGATGTAGGCGATCGGGTGCGAGCTCGGCGGGAGTTAGCGGCTTTGCGGGCAGAACCAGTGGAGTGGAGCTCCAGATGACCGGCGGAACGGCGGCAATAGTGCGAGCGCGGGGGGTCCAATGAGAGCAGCAGAGGCAGCGTTGAATGGAACCAAACCATGTGAGAGAGGTAAAAATAGAAAGGAGAGATTAGGGTTTTGCATTTTGGTTTTTGGGGTGGCTTAAAACCGATTCTCCAACCGGTTCCCAAACCGGTCCGGTCGATCCGGTTCCCGGGTGGGTAAACCCTTAGAACTAGTTCCCGGACCGGTTCAAACAGGGTCTGAGTTTTGGAAACCAGTTCCCGGACCGGTTTCAACCGGAACCAATTCCCAACCTTATTTTCCGGGCGGGCCGATTCGGGAACCGGGTTGACCCGGTCCGGTTGCACACCCCTACGCGAAAATTCACCTGTTGTGCTGTTCCGTGCTATTCCGATTGTATTTGATTTTCCAGAGGGATAGGAAGTGTTGGGTAGATTTGAGGTTGTACATTGATTATGATGTCTCATGTAAAATCAATTGGGGAAGGCCAATGATATAAAAATTAACATTCACTATCTATTAGTTAAAGTATTTATTTTAGTTTAGTTAGATAAAACATGTCGAGTATATAAATAGTATCAGGACAACTGTTGTTCGTAACTGATAAGTTTTTATAATAGCCCAAAATACTTTTTTTAAACTAGGTTCATCTCCTATGTTCACCTACACAAAACAAGCTAACTTGTTACATTGACACTGGACTATACAAAAAACTTGCTCGTGATTGCTTGTCACTTTAACACTTCTTCTATTCAAGGAACTAGACATTTCGATCTAGTTTCTTACCGGAGGAAGACAGGGAGGTGTCGGCGGGGAGAGAGAGGGAAAGAAGGGGGTCTGATCAAAGCGGGAGTTTTTTGTATTAGATAATTTGTTTCAAACCCATGAAAACCTTAAAAAGAAACAAAAAAGAATTGGAGCTGCACTAAGAAGATAAAAAAAGACACTCGATCTTTGAATGCATTCATGTTTTTTTTGCCTACATATAACAATGCCATAACAATGCTATATGTAGGCAAAAAATGCATGAATGCATTCAAAGACCAGTAGTGTCTTTCTTTATCTTCTTAGTGCAGCTCCAATTCTTTTTTGTTTCTTTTTAAGGTTTTCGTGGGTTTGAAACAAATTATCTAATACAAAAAACTCTTGCTTTGATCAACCCCCTTCTCTCCCTCTCTCTCCCTGCCGCGGCTCTGTCTTCCTCCAATAAGAAATGTCTAGTTCCTCATATTAAAGTGCCAAGTAATCACAGGACAAGTTTTTTGTATAGTCCAGTGTCAATGTAACAAGTTAGCCCATTTCGTGTAGGTGAAGCAATATACTACCGATCCAATATGTCCCTAATCGAATAGGGGATGGACCTAGCTTCCAAAAAAAGTATTTTGGGCTATCATAAAAGCTTATAAGTTACGAACGATAGTTGTCTATTTATATAGTCAACGTCTTTTTTATCTAACTAATAATAGATAGTGAATATTAATTTATATATCATTGACCTTCCCTGTTGATTTTACTTGAAATATCACAATTGGCCTTCCCATTGATTTTACTTGAAATATCACAATCAACAAGGTGAAGGGAAACTTGCTAAAAGTTCATATGCACATTGGTAGGGGTGAGCAGCGGTCTAGGGTTGACCCTGGATCGACCCTGGACCGGCCCAACCCTGCCGGTCTTGGTCCGGGTTCCAAGGGGACTGGGTCGGTCCTTGGTCCTGAAATTCCAGGACCAACACTGTGCGGGTTGGTCCTCGGTCCTAAGAGTTTTGGGTCGGTCCAACCCTGGACCAACCCTGTATAATATATTATATTATATTATATTATTTATAATTCTTTTATATATTCAAACTTAAATAAAATGTCTGTTATATTATATTATATTGAGATATTCTATTAATAGTACTAATAGTAATTTCAATTTAAAACTTTTGTTGAGTATCAATTATGTGTCGTTTGTTTTGTTTTTAGGTTTTTAGAAGTTCAAGTGAATTAACAAGATGTGAAGTTATATATTCGTGGTTTATATTAAGTATTTTGAACTTTTTATGGTTTAATTGTATTTTACTAATGAATTTCAGCTGTACTTTGCTTTTCAATTTGTATTAAATGGTAGAAGTTTTTGAAGAGTAGAGCAAGATCTTGCTTACTACGGTGATTTGCTAGTTAAGTGGTGTGAAGCTCATTTTTGATTGAGTGGACTTTACATGATCAAATGCAAGAAAACACTATTGCATATGGTGTTATGAATATTAAAGATAGATGATTATAAGAACTTTCCATCTTGTCCCATATCTCGATGAGTGGTTAAGGGTACAAAATTTCTATTATTGTGTCATCTTAAAATTGTTAAATATGTATTAGTATTTATAGTTTAGTTGCACAATGCCGCATTGTCGATGGATGTGTAATTTAAATTTATAGGTTTGCTTTTTTAGGGAGTATAAAAAATAAGACGAAAAAAATTATCGATCGGTCCCGGGTTGACCCTGAATCGGACCGAACCCATTGGGTTGGTCCGGTCCTTGGTCCAGCGCTCAATAGGGTCGGTCCTCTGGTCCTAAAATCGAGGGCCGACATCAGACGGTCGGTTGGTCACAGGTTAGGGGGTGGCCCGGACCAACCCGGACCATGCTCACCCCTACACATTGGTACCACTGAATGCAACCACAACAACCCAATTAAGAGGCAAGTGGACAACCGAAGCACATAATCCAATTAAACAAAAAGACAATAGTGATCCCGACCTTCAAAGTACATGTAGATGCCGTCCTTTCTGCGCCACGGCTTGCGCTGCCTGACGATGACTGCAGGCATGACCTTCTTCCTGAGGTCGGGCTTCCCCTTCTCGACGGTGGCCATCACCATGTCTCCAACACAGGCAGAGTGCAACCTGTTCAAGCGACCCTTGATTCCCTTTACCGAGATAATGTAGAGATTCTTGGCCCCCGTGTTGTCCGCACAGTTAACTGTGGCCGCCACCGGCAGACCCAGCGACATCCTGAACTTGTTACCCGCACTACCTCCGCGTCCTACAAGATCGACAGGTCATCAGAAACACAAATTCCAAACTGCCCGATTCACTATCCCGACTACCCAGACCAAATTTCCCCAGAATCACACGAATGGCAACCGAATTTGGACCATCCAGTTCCCTCTCGAGCTACAATCATATTCAGCCAAAAGCACCCACAACGCCCGATCAACACAGAGAGCGTGTCTATCTCAAGAGATCCCACCAGTCTAAACCCACGAGTAAAAACTTAAGCTGCCATGAACCAAGCATCGATTTTTTCTCAAGCTAATTCAAATGGGTACGTCCAAAAGCAAGATCTTTTGCAAGAAAACTAACTAGCAAAGAGGCAAATGAAATCGAACACTGCGGCCATAGATTGATCGCCGCATCTTCCCAGGCAAAGTCATATGACACAAAGCAGAAAAGAGAGAAGGACAGGAAGAGGGGCATGACCTCGCTTCGACATTTTCGTCGGCAGGAGAAGCGACCATTAAGCAGAGACGCGACTACGGTTTTGTGGAGGCTGCCGAAAGCCTTCAATATATAGCGGCGAGAGAGAGCCGAAGAAAACCGTAGGCGAGAGGGGGGAGGTGTTGGGGAACCGCCATCAGCTAGTGGTTTTGGGTTTCTTTGCATCGGCCCATTTGTCTCTGCCGAAAAGCCCATCTATACACGGTCCACCTGGTCTTTGCGCCTTTTTTGCTTTTTAATCGGTTTTACTCTACTTTCACTTTCAGACCTTTATTCTAATATTTGGAAATTTTTATTTGTTATGAAAATGCAATTAAATCTTAAAATTTTCAAAAAAATCTTGTCATAAAAGTTTTAAAAAAATATAATCAAGTCAAACTCATAATAAAATACAATAAAATCATAAGACTTTCAAATGTGTAATTAAGAGCATATTTGTGAAAGGCCGATAACATAAACATTATCAGCTGAAGTAAATTGCTGTAAGGTAAAAAATTCAGCCTTTTCCTCCTATTCATTTATAGGGAATGATCCTATACCATCCAATAGCATCTGACATGTATTATCCTGCAAGTCGCTTGATTTAGACACAAAGAGAGACTGTCCATTTCATTAAAATCATGTTAATATAATGAGGATGAGATAAGAGATTATGCTAAGAGCGATTAACGTTGAGTTGACTTGGAGTTTTTGCAGACATTGAGTTTACAAAATTCTAATTGAAAGAAACGCGTAGCTTCCCATTCCATTTTTCAATTGAAATGCACAATGATGGTGTAATTTTCCTAGAATTATTAGATACGCCAGATGCATATTTTTTGGGTAATCAACTGAATGGGTTGCTGAATTGGTTAGCGCACTTGAGGAACTTAAAATATTTATGGCTTTCTAGGAATTCCATCTCAGTTTTAATTCCTAAGGTATGGGAAAATTGCAAAATTTGGAATCACTCGGTCTTTTGAATAATCAGTTGAATGGATCCATTCCAACATAATTAGGTAGTGTGCAGTCTTTGACGGATCTAGAACAAATTCTCCTAGCATGTTCCGAATTAGATCAGACCGAGTTTTCGGCCTCTATAAATTCTTGGGCGGCAAGAAAACAAGTTCACTGGCAGTATCTTTTCACATTGCTAACGTTGAACCTTGCCGTGGATGACCAGATTCCAAATTTGTCTTGGCCATATGAAGAAGATACCAATGAAGACCGAAGGTGATGCTCTGCATAGTAGCCATAACGCTCAGGTTCGCGACTAGGTTTTGGATTGGTGTTTGAAAAATATTGGAGGCGTGCATACTTTGAGGATCGCCAAATAGACTGAAAATTATCTCGTACATTGATTTTATAAATTAATTAACATGTCTAAATGCTCTTTCTTAAATGAAAATATTTCAGTAACTTTTTTATGATTGATAAGTAGATGGCCACATTGTAATTTCAAGTACCCATTTTTTCCTCTCTTTTTTGACTAGATTTCGACGATGAATTTGGATTTTGGTAAAATCACTCTGAAGCTTTCATACGCCTATCTTTTAAAAGGTCAAAGTCTAATATGATTTCACTTGAAGGACTTTGGAAGTCAAAATTAATTTCGAAAATTTTCTCAACCTCATAATTTTTGTATAAGAATAAAAATGGTTATTGAGATAATTGATTTAAATATTACACAATCCGACCCAAAGTGGGCTTTTGTAGGCTTTACGTTCTAATTTTCATATCCAAGTGTTTTAATGCTTCATGCCATCGGCATTTACATTCTAATCGTGATCACACCTCATGGGTGGAATCTTTGACCTTGTTTTTATGCAGGGAAAGCAAAATAATAATAATAATAATAATAATAATAATAATAATAATAATAATAATAATAATAATAATAATAATAATAATAATAATAATAATAATAATAATAATAATAATAATAATAATAATAATAACAATAATTAAAGGAGAGAGAGCCAACAAAAATGTTAAGTCTGCAAATCCGAGAAGAATTATAATTTGAATCTAATAATTCCTTCTAGAAAAAAATATCTTATATGGTAAAAGATCTCCTTCCAGGCATTGTCAATGTTTTACACATTTAAGATTGCTCGAAAAGGTGGATCGGTCAATCACAGATCTTGACCCAAGGATCAAACGGCCGCTATTAAAAAAGAAAAAAAAATCTAAGCATTTGAAATATAAATACGATGGATGATGTTTAAAAATTCGAAAGATTTTAGGTATATTTTATTAAATAAAAATGAATTTTATGAGATATGGGATTAAAGAAAAGAAAAACCTGTCTAAAATAAATTTAACCTTAATTAGGGGATTTGTTCTCTTCTTCTTCTTTTTAAGTAAAACGTCATCGTTGGACTTATCCGCTAAAAAAAGAACTATTTTAAAACATAGAAAATCATGAATATTATATTAGAATTCATTTGTTAATATTTTCCACAGATTTTAGGTGTTACAACCAAATTAACCTCTCTCTCTCTCTCTCTCTCTCTCTCTCTCTCTCTGTATTTACAGCAATAGGAATAAAATAAATATGAGAATTAGACTTCTCAAACACCAAGGTGTCTTTCATTCGAGCATGCCTTTACCGGCCAGCATAATAAATAGGAAAGTACGATGGAGAAAGTATACATAATGTGCTGCATGCCCCTGAAGCGCAAAAACAAAGTAATAAATAATACCTGATCATAGTATGAATCAACATTTTTTGGGAAATATCTAGTGCATGTGGACGGACAACTACCACACCCGGCGAAACCTAACCAGCTGCTCGGACATGCTCTAGATATATCATTTAGAACCAAGAACCCTTTGGACATGCGTAGAAAGCACATAAAAGAAAGAGCTCTAATTGTGAATCAGTATTTCGGTAGTAAAAATGATAGGGATTAATCGGGTATTTGAAGGACTTAGCAGACGTTCTACGTATCTGTGATCACCTGCCGGCAAGGCGTGATTAACATGGGTTAGGAACTTGCCTAATTTGCAACCTCAAGATCCAACTTTCATGTATTTTCCAAAGCCTATGCGCACCACAAAAAGTAGATCTAGATCACCTAGGAACACCAACTCATGAGGGTCCAACAAAATTTCTAGGTTCCTTCCCAGGCAAACAATATGAGAAAGAGTAGATAGAGGGTGGACTGGAAGGTGAGGGAATAGCATCATTTAGGAGACTACATGCAGGACTAAAAACAGTGAAAACAAAAAAGTGGCAACCTTTTAGCATGGGGTGCAGGAACTACAGCTGATTCTACCATTCCTGCAAATTGTGGCCACATGTATCAAGACAGATCAGACAGATAGTGCATCAGTATATGACCATCGCTCTCATTTTCTTGTCCTTGGTTCGGTTGATATCTACCTAATCGAATTCAGTTCCTAATCATAACTGGTGCACATGTTGTGCATGAGGTGTGTAGATTGGGGCTGTTCTCTTCTTTTCTATACAATGGGATTACTTTGACATGTAAAAAATAATACTCGACCACATTTATGCAGGTTACTTGTGCAATTCTCATCCTCAAATGGCCCATACCAATATATAGATATCCTGCATCACATATTCCCGAGCAGTATTGCTGTACGTTCCAATGACATAGGTGAAGTGAGAGTTATCTCCCTTGGGAAAAATGTTTGCAAGTCCAAAACCAGAAAAGCTTGGCATTGGGGTCGTAAATCAGATGCCGCCACAACTATTGCTATATACGGCGTCTAATAGGATATTGTAAGCTTTAAAATCATGACATATCATGGGCCATTCTACATCCTCATGCAAAAAAGGAACACACTTTGCAGCATCCAGTTCTGGTGAAAGGCTTTGGCATTTTATCACTAGCGGTTGGAGATGAAACTGAGGAGTTAATCTCTGTATTGCAAGTGGCTGTAGATGTAACCCCAGGAGGAGCAGGCTGCTCTGTATCTTTTGTAAAGCCACGTACACAGCCAAAACCACCTTCACCAAGAAGACTTTCAGCGCTAAAGTTTCTTGCAGCTAATTTAAGATCATTCAATAACGGCCGAGGAGCAACTTCAGGTTTCCTTTTGATTTGAGAAGTTGAAGGGTTAACTGCTGCATTTATAGTGGTTGTAGATGAAACCACCGCAGGAGCTGGCTGCTCTCTGCTTGCATTATTTGGAAAACTTTGTGCTACTCAAATACAAAATCGGCCTGTCAGACGAAACGAGTAATCACAGATTTGGGTCACTTAGATGAACAACAAACACCAAACCATTTTATCTTAACAGGAATTTAAATTTGAATTAGTTAATCTTCCAATTGGCCTAGCATGTCTTACTTTTCCAATTCAAGGAAACATCCAATCCCAAATAGAGGAGGGTATGTAGCAACCTAGGTGGATATGTGGGGTCTATAGAAGATAACTATAACAACATATTTCAACTTGCAATCAAAGAGATAGAAAAAGATGAGCAATAGTGAATCTACCTGATCTCTTGATATAGACTTAAATAATTCTATGCAAACACTGCAACCTCATTCTAATGGATACGTTCAACTCCTTAACGAGCTTCACCACTTTTTGCTCCATTTTCATCATATAACCCCACTCAAGTTACTAAAGTTAATTTATTACCGCATAATGTTGATGCAATAATTTAAAAGTTCATGCCCACTATGACCATATCCACTATTTTGAGGCGGATATTCCCGAATCTGCAGCAATGCAATCAGCATTGCAATTTGAAAATTTGATATGACCAAGTGTCATGCAGTCTCCCCCACCCCAATAGCTTAAGCTTTTGGTTGGACTTTGTAATGTAAACCAAACATTAACTTCAAATACATTCCTTCACAGACCACAAATAAATAAAAAGAATGTTCCTTTCCTTTTTTCCCATATAGTACCTCCAACAAACACACGCAGAATATCAAGAAGTAACATCTTTATATCACCAGATAAAAAGCATAGTATTTGTATAGAACGTAAAAGAGGAGTTCCAATAACCTAACCAAAATTTTGACATCGATAATGACTCCCTAGGCACTCTAATGAAGAAATTCTCCCACCAAAGAAAGTAAATAAGCTGGCTATTGTTGAGCCTTTCTACAAGCTTGAAGCATATCTAGAAAGGCAAAAATGAACTTGCTATCCAAATTAGTGCATACTAATGATGTGCCAACATTTAGTTTTGTACCCTGAAATATATATGCATTAGAAGCTAAGAGTGGATCGGCCAAAATTTGTACAGTAACCACTACCTTGTTTATAGACATTTTAAATAGTAACAGATCAAAAATCTAATTTGAAAGAAGATAAGAAATTATTTAGATAGCTATTGACTTTCCAATTTTACTCTTCATCAAAGCTGCAATCAAAGCTGGGCTTGCAGCTTTTTAACTCGTCCGATCAAATGTATCCCGTGAAATGGTAAGAAAAAGACACACCATTTCAATAGAAAAATGCTCTCCGTTGATTATTACCTTACCTTTAGTCCCTGTCAGATGATTGCAACAGATTTCATCAGCTGATCAATTCTTGAGATTCGGATAATCAGCAATCTTTATTGCTGCCAAGTTTGGTGCAATGTGTAAGTCTTCAGAAATGTTGATGAGTTCTTGAGACTAGGGATATATTTTTCAACTTGGGGAGGAAGTAGGTATTCTCGTAAATAGAAGTATATGTATTATCGTAAATAGAAGTATCTTCACACCTCACTAGACTTAAGACAAGGGAGCAGTCTATGACTTCGAGCTCTTCTAAGCTTTCGAGGTTTTCTAGTAGGCCAGGCATGAATATGACAGTCAACTAAGGACATTTGACTAAAGACAAGCATTTAAGATGAGACAAACATCCTCCATGCAGTGGCCCATCATAAATGCGCCTCAAACTTTTCATACGACAGATGTAGAGATACTCAAGTGATCTGAGAAACCTCCTATCATCCTCCCATGTTTCCACAATTTCACTTCTATTAGCTTCACCATGCATGTTAGTTCCATCAATAATAAACTGAATCTCATTACACTCCCCAATTATGCAGCATTTTAGTTGCTTCATATTCTCAATCCCAAAATCAGATAGCTTAGTCCCATCCATATAGCAGTCAAAGAAAAATGCAGTAGTATGCTGAAGCAACTTCTTGATATCAGTGGGGAAAAGGTCTTGGCCATGGCGACGAAGGTGGTAACCCTTGTGGAGCTGGAGCTTTGCACCTTAGTTTCTTTTAAAAGTCTATGTAACATATTTTTATTGATTTTTGTTGCATATTAAATGGTAAAGGTTTTCCTTTCCTCCTCCTCCTCCTCCTCCTCCTTCTATGATATCATGCCAATTGATAAGTATACATAACATAGGAATTATATGACTTTCTTGAAAGACTTTCATGTGTCATTTATAACATAGTCAATTTGATTATCGATAATGTACTCTTGACTCAACAATTTAACTTTTTTTTTTTTTGTGGGTCGAAAAAGAGGTGCAATTCATTAGATACTAAAGAAAAGTTTGTGAAACATCGAAGCATAATAAATCTATAAAGCAAAGTTTGTGCAACATCCGAGCATAATAAATCTAAAAGAGCATTCGAAGGGTTCACAAGCCAACTATAACTTGTGATGGGCCTTCACGATAGACTTGATTTGCGCCTATGAGACAATGGGCTAGCTGGACACCTCTCAGTAGGCCTAGCCAAAATCTGCAATCTTCAATCCAAGGTCGGCTGGCCCATGGGCTCTGCTCAGATCCCATCACGCAGCGCATGAGTGATTAGTCATCACTCTCCACAGCCACCTGCAAATCAATTTCCTGAGAATCTTTGCCCTTCGCTGCAAAGCAGCTTCGATTTCATAGGACTAATCCACGAATCTATCAAATGGACTCGGGGTTATTGATTCCTAAGAAGCAAAAGAAAACTGAACATTAGAAAGAGAGAGAGAGCATTGCCTGGTTCGTGATGGACAATGGAGCGACCAGAATCAGTGCCGACGGAAATCAGTGATTCCAGCGATAAACAGCTTCCATGGAGATCCTCCTGGCTGGAAGGTTCTCACTGTGAAGCGGAGAAATATAGGATCCGGAACTCCTTGAAGACGATGATGTTAGCAACGACAATGAACGGCCACGAGGAACCTCCAAGATCCTTTGAAGATCTTCCTATGATGTGCAGGCTTGAGCATCGTCCACGAATTCCACGAACGTCGCCTTCGAAGATTTTCGAGTTTCATTGATCTGCTCAGATATCTTCTTGTACTCCTCGTCCACTTCATCCGTGACTTGTTGAATTGCCCGGACCTGGAGATCGCTGATCGAGGTCAGGCTCTTGCATGCCGGAGACGGAGTCGGGCCGGACTTTGCTTTCCTTTCACTCTTGGGCTCACATCACGGGTTAAAGAAAGGAAAGAGAATTGGACCTAAAAAGAAGTAAAGAGATGGGGTGACGAGAAAGGAACATTGGGCCAAACTCAAGGGCTCGGCCGGCCCAAAACTCGCTGAAAATGGGCTAGCTAAAACTAGGCCTCATCCATATATATTCTATATTTCTTTTTTTTTTTTTTTTAATTTTTTTACCTTTTTATTAATTTTTTTATTCTAAAAATAAACAGATGCCTAAATTAATGTGGTGGGGAGGGATCTCGTGCTTTTTAATATATATATATATATATATGTATGTATACATTATTTTAAGTGTATATGATGCAGCACTTGAAATGCAAAAGAGGCATTCAAGGTCTACCTCTCGCTTTGATTGCCGATAGTCTATCATGATATACAGCGAGTTTTGACTCGGCCCTTGCCAAATCACAAAGTTGCCTCAACAGGTCACCTCCATCCCTACACCACACAATAATAATTAGCATGTGGTAGCTCTCTTCCGAAGAGAATAACACCACAAGTCTGACCATTGTAACAGAAACAACATCCATGCACAATAAATAATGAAAACAAGCAGATGAGGAAATTGCTTCAGGCTTCCACCGGTTAAAAGGCTGCTTGGCTAAAATATATCACCTTCAAGAGTAAAACTGGAGTATGAATCTCCCTATTGAAAGCTACCCGTGAAGCATGCAACATGTAAAGAACATATTATAAATATCCTACAATAAATAACATTAATAGTATTACCGATGACAATTATTATATCGTAAAATGTTTTGGGAATTACACCGTCTCACTCCTGAAGTTCATCTACAAATGGTCTCATATGGCACATAATTACGTGAAAGCCATTGCCGATCCATCTTAATGCCTAAGCTGATAACCGAAGGCAAGGTGTGGTAATCTAAGTGCTTGCCTATGGTGGAGATGTACTCCAAGTGTGTCATACAACTCCTGTAGAAAGAAAAATTTCAGCAGGGTCTTAGACATAGCCATACATGCATCCATGCATCGAGAGAGAGAGAGAGATACAATTCCTCCTGGGAAAGCCTCAATTTGAATTGGCCCTAAAGTTGTTCTAGGGACAAGAGATTCCACAGGTTTATATCACGGACCTGCTGCTCTACCATCAGCCCTGAAGTAAACATGAATAAATGGTTGGCATTAAGAAAAGAACTAAGCAAAAAATGAAAGAAAAAAGAACAAACATAAATATCATGAACAATGATTGAATTATAATTCCATGCACAAATTATGATGTGTGAAAGGGTATCATAACATTGAAAGACCTATTAGGATACTTGCCAGTAGCAGAAAAGGACAACCATCTAGTAGTACAATCCTTCTAAATAAGTACCTCCAAAGACTAAATATCTTGTTAAAGAAAATTAATGCCCTATCGGCTAAATACATTTATGACTCGTCCATTTAGATGGATTTACTGATTTCATCCTCAAGTTTAACTTGATATTTGGGTAGGACATCAAAAAATCAAGCAGCAACATAAACCAAATTACCAAAATAAGGGAAAAGGAAAAGCATCGTAAAGTTGCATGTAAACATTGAAGTTTCCTATTAAGTTCATCTTAGCAACACTAAAGCCAGGTATGACAATTTTTGTGTCTCAAGATCTGATATCTTTGCACTTGTTGACATCGTTTCATTTTCTTCTTCAAACTGCACATGGCATAACATTAACATTTTATAAGGACTCTTTTCCTTTTAACTCCTTTTTTCATAGAAGCATATAATAATCCCTTAAGTTCTATGGTACGGCGATAGAAGCCCACATGAACGGATACAAAAAACTTATCCTTGTTGTACCCATGATGTTGCATTTAAAGTTTAAACTTCAAGCGCTAGTTCTTTCATCATATTACCACTTGAAGTGAAACCAGTAAAAATCATCCATTACAAAGGGCGCCTTACCTTTCTTAAGGTTAATTATTACACTCCTTTGTAATGCTTTCAACAGCTATATAGTGAGAAATGAAGTTTACATTGGAAGTCCAAACTATGAGTTTTTAATAAAAGGCATTGCTAGGGAATTGCCACTATCACTAGAGAAAATATTGTTGACACACGTAGTATATTTTCTATACCTACTAATAGTAAAGACATGGTTATCCGGATCAATGGTTTCATCACTATGAACTTTGAATTCAAATAATAGAGCATAACTAAGTTAAACTCTCCCAAAGAAATGGGGGAAATGCCAACATAAGGCCAAATATCAAGTTTAGTAAAAAATGCTTTATGATTTATTAGTACTTATGTCAATTGGATTTGCGATGATTTTTTAATCGAAATTTAGGTTTTTTATGTTGATGTTGGAATACGCACATAATACGCACGATACTAGCACGGCACGTGCACGATGCTAGCATGACACGTGCATAACACACTTAGGGCACATAATTTTTATAAAGTAGTAATGTGATAATATGATGATTGTCATTTCCTTTCGTCTCCTAGTGTCTCATAAAACTCGAGCTACAACTATTTTTCTTTTTCTTTTCCTTTTATGTTCATCCCCTTTCACGATTTGTCTTTCCTTCTCTTCTTGACACAGAAATGAAGCACTCTTTCTTTTCTTGGTTTGGAATTCTTTTATCATCAAATTTGGTTCTCCTCCAACTTGAGCCCTAACCCTAGCCCTAAATGAAGTGGGAGTAAAAGATTTGAGAAGAAGTGAGCTCTTTGAGAAGAAATAAGATGAGGAAATGATTTTTACTTATCTTGATAATTCTCTTCTAGAAGGGGTTTCTTAGAAAAATCCTTCAAAAAACATTCCTTGTTACGAAAGCCATTCTCCTTGAAAAACTCTCATATGATGCTGTCACGTGCATTCTTACGAAGGATTTGATAATGGTTCCATAGGAATTTTCTATTTCCTACCTCGAAACTAATCTATTATTTTTCATTTTTTGGAGGAGGATGTATGTTGTTGAGGGATGCTCGAACTCGGATGAACAAAGAGTAAAAGATAGGAGAGGAAGTGAGACGGTGGGAATGAGAGAAAGAGGATGAAGAGTTTTTATAAATTTAAAAATAACAATCAACCAATGATCAACGTCCAACTGCAACTGTGCAAATGAAACCGGCCATTTAGAGTTTTCAATGAAAAAGACACCCGAATATGGGTGGGAGGCTGAAAATGGTAAAACAATTTAAAATTTCACTAACAAATTAGTTGTTATGATGTTAGGTTGGGAAATATGACCACACTCCACGTAATATTATTATCAATTCAAACCATACTTAAACATACATAAACAATATGAAGAATGAGTTGTAGAGGGAGGATGTGAATGGGCAATTTTTATTTCGATTTTAGTTGACTGACCGTTTTGATGTGCTAATTTCTTTGGGGAATTCCCAACTTATGGTCATTTGCAGGTGAGGAAAATGGCAAATGAATGCGGGTTGAACTTGGATGAGATTATTTTATTAGAGAACAAATATCAAATTATATTAATTAATGTGTTTCCAGAGTTACGGCCATATGATAGTGTTAGATTAACTCACTGTCACATAACATATAACGACGGCAACTGATTAGGGAGAATTAGGGAGAGCACGTGGAGCAGATAATTTAGCGGATTATTTTCTAACTAATCCTATTACCGGAAGGACAATGTAGATAATTTAGCAGATATTTTGTAACTGGCCATATTACTAAGAAGGACAAGAAGAGTACTTAATGTTCTCCTAGTGCATCTCCAATTACCAAGTACAAAGGTTGTAAGATATTCTCTCCAAAAAATGCGAAAGAATGTAAAGAAAGTAGGTGAGAATTATAGAAGATGTTTTTATAATAAAAGTGAGAGACAAGTCTCTATTTACAAGTTCTCGAGAGTGTATGACTAGCCATATCTCGATATATCATGTCAAATGGGAAAGAGTTTAGTCAAAACCCAACCCGACCTGATCAGTTGATAGCCCTAATCACCGAGATGTCCCGCAACATCGTCTGAGCCCGTTCCTCGAATATAATATTAATAAAAATCATTAAAAAATTAAATGCTGGCATGGGCCGGTTCTCTTCTACTTGTGTTGAGGCAAGGCGATCTTGAGGACATTGAGGACATGTTGGCTCTCTGATTTGCTCTTTTTGTGGTCGCTTTCTTCTTACCTTTATCTTGTTGAGTTGGGCTTGGAGGAGTGCACTGTTATTGTTGTTATTGCTATTCATGGAACGAAACGAAATGGATGTAACAATATTTCCGACTTGACTAGATCCATTTTTGCTGTGACCTAGCGAGCGAGCACACGAATTTTCTGGTGGTTTGTGTTCTGTGCTATGACGATCTTCCACGGGGAGGGTCTGGCACTCATTGTAGAGGTGGCTTTGAGAAGACGGGTGGTTTGCTTATTAGGTTCTTACGATAGAAATCAGGCTTTGGCTTCGTTTGATACTCCATCACCACGTTACTCCCACCTGGAGGGTTTTACTAATTCCTTTTATATATCTTTAGTCTTGTTTAGTTTTCATGGGATTATGTCTTGGAAGGTTTTCCTTTCTGGAACTTGATAAATACTTTCATATCCTTGACCATTTGATTTCCGGTAGGTCTTTTTCCAATACATAGATTGTTCTAATCCAGCTTAGTGTAGGCGATTATATTGATGTAACTAGTACATTAGACTCCTCCCATTGAAAGTATTATCACGTCTTTTCCATTCTTTTTCATTTCTCAAGTAAAAGCTTTTTTTTTCTCCCCCTCCATTTCACATGGCAGACACAAGAAGGAATGGCTGACCATTATCATGTTCCATTCGGCTAGGATGAGACATACAGAGAGTCCTTACTCGAGCTATTCTAAGAAGAAGCAGAGGAAGGGAGCCATTATCATATTCCATTTGGCGAGGACAATACATATACAGGGTTCTTACTTCAGTTATTCCAAGAAGAAGTAGGGGAAGGGAACTGACCACACTGTAGCAAGTATGCCTCCTGCTGTGCGATTGCGGCATCTATAGTTTGCATTATGCTAGGTTTTGGTTAGTCCCTCTCCTCCTCTCTCTAGCTCTCTAGCAATGTGTCCAATATCTCCAAGCATTCAATCAAGTTTTTCCATAAAATTAATCAATTCCTCATAAATTAATGATGTTGCCAAAAAAAAAAAATGATAACAATAATTTGGTTATATTTTAGTGCACTTTTTTTTTCTTGTCTGGCTTTATTACCGATAAAAATGATAAATCTACTGCCAAAGGTCCTTTTTTTTTAATGCATAAAAAAGCAACAAAAATTACTTAATTTTATATAACATCATCAACTTTTTCCTTCTTTTTCAACCAATTTGGGATAAATCATCCTAGAAAATAGTTCCTGGAAAATAGTTCACAGAATATTTTCTTTTAATTTTTATGTTTTCAATTTCTTATATGTGGCTAAATATACTTGGAATATTAGTATAACAAATAAGATTTTTGGCAGAAATTGGAGTGATGAGTGAGGCGAGCATATACATAAAGCTAGACCTACAATTGAGCAGTGATGATGATGATTTGTGGTTGGGAATATCAAACTCTTCTCCCTCTTTGGGTTGGCACTAGCTGGGTCCACCTCCAACAAACTTCCCAGCCATATCAAGATTGTGCTAGCTACATCCATTCTCTTTGTCGGCTCCCTCTTCATGATCATTGGGCCATACTTCTTCTACTTACTACTGGACCGCCTTATCATCAATATCGGGGCAGGCTATAACCTTACTATAGCTTCTATCTACATTACGGAGATATCTCCCACTTTTTATCACAGCCTGCTCACGTCGTGCGCTGAGGTAGTCATTTTCTTTTCTTTCCAAATTTTGTAACATATATTTATTTTTTAAAATTTATTATCAACTTTTGTCTAAGTAAAAATTAAGGTTAGAAAATTTAAGTTAAAGAAGTTGATTGTTTTTTATGCTTGTTTGGGTGTTTCGGATTTTCATGAACGGGGGCACCCTGCTGGCCTACGTCTTCAACTATTTCTTATCCAAGATGCGCACCAAATTCGCATGGCCTTACCTATTCTATTTGGGAGGAATCCCTTTGGCTTGGTTGCTTTTGGGGTTTTGGCTATGCTAAAATCTCCCTAGTGGCTTGTCAAGCATGGTCACGTGGAGGAGGCGAGGGGCATTCGACACCAATCTTTGACTCCAAGGAGGAGGCGGCATGTCGGCTGGATGAGGTCATTAACTAGACCAGTGGGGAGGGCATGTGGTAGGCTATCATCCACCCAACCTGATCAATCCTACACATGAGCATTTGTGTATTTGGAATCTACATGTTCTAACAGGCTTCTGGAGCTGACACCATGCTTGTCTATGGCCCTCGCATTTTTTAGCAAACAAGAGCTCCTCCTCCTCATAGCAGTGGACCTTGTGAAGACCATATTCACCCTAGTCTGTGCCATTAGCATTGATCGAGTGGGGCGGCGAAGGTTGATGCTCATTAGCATTGGCGGGATGATTTTGTCACTCGCTTCCCTGGGTGTATCCCTCACTATCATCCACCACCACGAGGGGGTCAAGTGAGCTAGTGCCATATGCGTCTTCTCATTGTTGTGCTACACGACCTTTTTTTCCATTGGGATGAGGCCGGTAGCATTGGTCTACAGCTCAGAGATCTTCCCGAAGAGATTCCGTGCCCAAGGGGAACCGCGCTCACCCCTAGTTAGAATATGCACATAATACGCACGATGCCGACACGGCACAAGCATGATACTAGCACGACACATGCATAACACACATAGGATTCCAACGCTAGAATCTCTCCAGTGGCTTGTCAAGCATGGTCATGTGGAGGAGGCGAAGGGCATCTTGGCACGGATCTCTGACTCCGAGGAGGAGGCGGCTTGTTGGCTGGATGAGGTCATTAGTTAAACCAGTCGGGAGGACGTGTGGCAAGCTGTCATTCACCCAACCCGATCAATCCTACACATGAGCATTTGTGTGTTTGGAATCTATCTATTCCAATAAGCTTTTGGAGTTGACACCATGCTTGTCTACGGCCCTCGCATTTTTTAGCAGATGAGAGCTCTTCTTCCTCATAGCAGTGGACCTTGTGAAGACCATGTTCACCCTAGTCTGCGCCATTAGCATTGATCAAGTGGAGCGGCGAAGGTTGTTGCTCATTAGCGTTAGCGGGATGATTTTGTCACTCGCCTCCCCAAGTGTATCCCTCACTATCATCCACCACCACAAGGAGATCAAGTGGGCTGGTGCCATATGTGTCTTCTCATTGCTGTGCTACACAGTCTCCTTTTCCATTGGGATGGGGCTGGTAGAATTGGTCTACAGCTCAATCTTCCCGATGAGGTTGCATGCCCAAGGGGAATCGCACTCACCCTTAGTTGGGATATGCACATAATACGCACGATGCTGGCATGGCACATGCACGATATTGGCACGGCACATACACGATGCTAGAACAACACGTGCATAACACACTTAGGAGTCCAACGCCAAAATCTCCCCGGTGGCTTGTCAAGCATGGTCGTGCGGAGGAGGTGAGGGACATCCTGGCACGGATTTCTGACTCCGAGGAGGAGGCGGCACGTCGGCTGGATAAGGTCATTAGTTAGACCAGTGGGGAGGGCGTGTGGCAGGCTGTCATCCACCCAACCCGATCAATTCTACACATGAGCATTTGTGTGTTTGGAATCTACCTGTTCTAACAAGTTTCTGGAGCTGACACCATGCTTGTCTACGGCCCTCGCATTTTTTAGCAGACGAGAGCTCCTTCTCCTCATAGCAGTGGACCTTGTGAAGACCATGTTCACCCCGGTCTGCGCCATTAGCATTGATTGAGTGTGGCGGCAAAGGTTGATGCTCATTAGTGTTGGCAAGATGATTTTGTCACTCATCTCGCTGGGTGTATCCCTCGCTATCATCCACCACCATGAGGAGGTCAAGTGGGCTGATGCCATATGCTTCTTCTCATTATTGTGCTACACGGCCTCCTTTTCCATTGGGATGGGGTCGATAGAATTGGTTTACAGCTTAGAGATCTTCCCGATGAGGTTGCGCACCCAGGAGGAACCGCGCTTACCCCTAGTTGGAATATGCAAATAATACGCACGATGCTAGCACAGCACTTGCACAATGCTAGCACGACACGTGCATAACGCACTTAGGAGTCTAGCGCTAAAAATCTCCCCGGTGGCTTATCAAGCATGGTCGTGTGGAGGAGGCGAGGGGCATCCTGGCACAGATCTCTAACTCCGAGGAGGAGGTAGCATGTCAGGTGGATGAGGTCATTAGTTAGACTAGTGGGAAGGGCGTGTGGCAGGCTGTCATCCACTCAACCCGATCAATCCTACACATGAGCATCTGTGTGTTTGGAATCTATCTATTCCAATAAGCTTCTGGAGTTGACACCATGCTTGTCTATGGCCCTCGCATTTTTTAGCAGATGAGAGCTCTTCCTCCTCATAGCAGTGGACCTTGTGAAGACCATGTTCACCCTGGTCTGCGCCATTAGCATTGATCAAATGGAGCGGCGAAGGTTGTTGCTCATTAGCATTGGCGGGATGATTTTTGTCACTCGCCTCCCTAAGTGTATCCCTCACTATCATCCACCACCACAAGGAGATCAAGTGGGCTGGTGCCATATGCGTCTTCTCATTGCTGTGCTACACAGCCTCATTTTCCATTGGGATGGGGCTGGTAGAAATGGTCTACAGCTCCATCTTCCAAATGAGGTTGCATGCCCAGGGGGAACCGCACTCACCCTTAGTTGGGATATGCACATAATACGTATGATGCTGGCACGGCACATGCACGATATTGGCACGGCACATACACGATGCTAGAACAACACGTGCATAACACACTTAGGAGTCCAACGCCAAAATCTCCCCGGTGGTTGCCAAGCATGGTCGTGCGGAGGAGGTGAGGGACATCCTGGCACGGATTTCTGACTCCAAGGAGGAGGCGGCACGTCGGCTGGATAAGGTCATTAGCTAGACCAGTGGGGAGGGTGTGTGGCAGGCTGTCATCCACCCAACACGATCAATCCTACACATGAGCATTTGTGTGTTTGGAATCTACTTGTTCTAAGAAAATTCTGGAGCTGACACCATGCTTGTCTACGGCCCTCGCATTTTTTAGCAGACGAGAGCTCCTCCTCCTCATAGAAGTGGACCTCGTGAAGACCATGTTCACCCTGGTCTGCGCCATTAACATTGATTGAGTGTGGTGGCAAGGGTCGATGCTTATTAGCGTTGGCAAGATGATTTTGTCACTCACCTCGCTGGGTGTATCCCTTGCTATCATCCACCACCATGAGGAGGTCAAGTGGGCTAATGCCATATGCTTCTTCTCATTGTTGTGCTACACGGCCTCCTTTTCCATTGGGATGGGGCCGATAGCATTGGTTTACAGCTTAGAGATCTTTCTGATGAGGTTGCGCACCCAGGAGGAACGGCGCTCACCCCTAGTTGGAATATGCAAATAATACGCACGATGCTAGCACGGCACTTGCACAATGCTAGCACGACACATGCATAACGCACTTAGGAGTCTAGCGCTAAAAATCTCCCCGGTGGCTTGTCAAGCATGGTCGTGTGGAGGAGGCGAGGGGCATCCTAGCACGGATCTTTAACTCCGAGGAGGAGGTAGCATGTCAACTGGATGAGGTCATTAGTTAGACTAGTGGGAAGGGCGTGTGGCAGGCTGTCATCCACCCAACCGATCAATCCTACACATGAGCATCTGTGTGTTTGGAATCTACCTCTTCCAATAAGCTTCTAGAGCTAACACCATGCTTGTTTACAGCCCTCGCATTTTTTAGCAAACGAGAACTCCTCCTTCTCATAGCAGTGGACCTTGTGAAGACCATGTTCACCCTGGTCTGCGCAATTAGCATTAATCGAGTGGGGCGGCAAAGGTTGATGTTCATTAGCGTTGGTGGGATGATTTTGTCACTCACCTCCCTGGGTGTATCCCTCACTATCATCCACCACCATGAGGAGGTCAAGTGGGCTGGTTCCATATGCGTCTTCTCATTACTATGCTACACGGCCTCCTTTTCCATTGGGATGGGGCCGATAGCATTGGTTTACAGCTCAGAGATCTTCCCAATGAGGTTGCATGCCCAAAGGGAACTGCGCTCACCCTTAGTTGGAATATGCACATAATACGCACGATGCTAGCACGACACATACACGATGCAGGCATGGCACATGCACGATGCTAGCACGACACGTGCATAACACACTTAGGAGTCGAATGCCTGCTACAATCAAAGAATATATATTACATCACCAAGATTGTATTTCCTAAGTCTAGTGTTTGCTAGCAAAGCCCTTTCTATCTGGCCCTTTGCTTTCCTTTCTCACGTGGAGAAAATCATTCTTCCTAAACCACAATATTCCTAAAACACTCTTAAAACACGGGATAAATTAAATGAACTAATTACACGATAAGGGAGCATAATATTGGCCTGTTATATTCGATGATTACAGCTTCATCAATGTGTAATTGAGATGTTCAATATTATAGTGTTAACTGAAAACCGTCATACTCTACTAAAATTTAATTGAGATTTTAAATATACTAAATAGAGTATGTCCATAATTCAGAATCGGAATCATAAAGATGATATCAAGCACCTTGGTTGGCCCCCTAGTTGGCCCTCACGCTGCTCCATGCTGTCCATGAGCCAAATAGTTGTGTAATCTCTTCGAGTGACATTTTCTTTATCTCGGACCTTAAGATGTAGACAAAGACCTAGGCCACCATAGCCATCCCCATGAATAGGAAGGTGGCACCCCCCAAGGTGACTGCTCTATACAGAATAATAAAACTCATGGACATTGCGCTGCTTACCACCTGGCCCACTGCAATGCCAATTGTGCCCCCTGGGCACACAACCTCATTGAGAAGATCTTTGAACTGTAGACCAATGCTACCGGCCCCATCTTAATGGAAAAGGAAGCTGTGTAGCACAACAATGAGAAGATGCATATGGCACCAGCCCACTTGTCCTCCTCATGTTGGTGGATGATAGTGAGAGATACACCCCAGGAGACGAGTGACAAAATCATCCCACCAACACTAATGAGCATCAACCTTCGCCGCCCCACTCAATCAATGCTAATGGCATAGATCGGGGTGAACATGGTCTTCACAAGGTCCATTGCTATGAGGAGGAGGGGGAGCTATTCCCTATGGTTGACGATGCTTGTCTGCTAAAAAAAGCAAGGACCGTAGACAAGCATGGTGTCAGCTTCAGAAGCTTGTTGGAACAGGTAGATTCCAAATACACAAATGCTCATGTGTAGGATTGATCGGGTTGGGTGGATGATAGCCTACCACACGCCCTCCCTACTAGTCTAGCTAATGACCTCATCCAGCTGACATGCCGCCTCCTCCTCGGAGTAAGAGATCGGTGTCAGATGCCCCTCGCCTCCTCCACGTGACCATGCTTGACAAGCCACCGGGGAGATTCTGGCATAGCCAAAACCCCAAAAGCAACCAAGCCAAAGGGGATTCCTCCCAAACAGAACAGGTAAGACCATGTGAATTTGGTACACATCTTAGATAAGAAATAGTTGGAGACGTAGGCCAGGAGGGTGCCCCCATCCATGAAAATCCGAAACACCCAAACGAGCATAAAAAACAATCTAACTTCTTTAACTTAAATTTTCTAACTTTAATTTTTACTTAGACAAAAGTTGATGATAAATTTTAAGAAAATAAATATATGCTACAAAATTAGGAAAGAAAAGAAAGGAAATGACTACCTCAGGGAACGACGTGAGCAGGCTATGGTAAAAAGTGGGAGATATCTCCGTAATGTAGACAGAAGCTATAGTAAGGGTATACCCTGCCTCGATATTGATAATAAGGCGGTCCAGTAGTAAGTAGAAGAAGCCTGGCCCAAAGATCATGAAAAGGGAGCCAACAAAGATAATTGATGTAGCCAGCACAACCTTGATATGGCTGGGAAGTCTGTTGGAGGTGGACCCAGCTAGTACTGACCCAAAGAGGAAGAAGAGTTTAGATATTCTCAACCACAAATCATCGTCATCACTGCTCAACTATAGGTCTAGCTTTATGTATACGCCCGCCTCACTCATCACTCCAATTTTTGCCAAAAATCTTATTTGTTATACTAATATTCCAAGTAAATTTAGCCACATATAAGAAATTGAAAACATAAAAATTAAAAAGAAAATATTCTATGAACTATTTTCCAAGATGATTTATCCCAAATTGGCTAAAAAGAAGGAAAAAGTGGATGATGTTATATAAAATTAAGTAATTTTTTTTGCTTTTTATGCATTAAAAAAGGTCCTTTGGCAATAGATTTATCATTTTTATCAGTAATAAAGCTAGACAAAAAGAAAAAAGAAAGTGCACTAAAATATAACCAAATTATTGTTATCGTTTTTTTGGGCAACATCATTGATTTATAAGGAATAAATTAGTTTTTATGGAAAAACTTGACAGAATGCTTGGAAATATTGGACACGATGCTAGAGAGCTCGAGAGAGGAGGAGAGGGAATAACCAAAACCTAGCACAATGCAAACTATAGATGCCGCAATCGCACAGCAAGAGGCATACTTGCTACAGTGTAGCCAATTCCCTTCCCCTACTTCTTCTTGGAATAGCTGGAGTAAGAACCATGTATATGTCTCGTCCTCGCCGAATGGAACATGATAATGGCTCCCTTCCTCTGCTTCTTCTTAGAATAGCTCGAGTAAGAACTCTCTATATGTCTCATCCTCGCGGAATGGAACATGATAATGGTCAGCCATTCCTTCTTGTGTTTGCCATGTGAAATGGAGGGGCAGAAAAAAAAAGCTTTTTACTTGAGAAATGAAAAGAATGGAAAAGACGTTATAATACTTTCAATGGGAGGAGCCTAATGTACTAATTGCATCAATATAATTGCCTGCACTAAGCTGGATAATAACAATCTATGTATTGGAAAAAGACCTACCGACAATCAAATGGTCAAGGATATGAAAGTATTTATCAAGTTCCAGAAAGGAAAACCTTCCAAGACATAATCCCATGAAAACTAAACAAGACTAAAGATATATCAAAGGAAATTGTCAACATATCGTACCCTAAAACTGGACCCACGCGAACTTAATGTCTTTGTTCTAATCTTGGAATTGTAACAGGTGTGGAGTTGAATTCTATTACCGATGTGGAGCCCGTTCAAAAACATTGCATTACTGTTCAAAATGTCAGGGTTGAATCCTCTCATCATGATGTTAAGAGATTAAAGAATCTCTTATTTAGGCTCCGCCACGGCTTTAACATAAAACAATTTCTCAAGTAGTTATCTACTAGATTTTAGTTCCTTTGTTGAGCTGAACCTTGCACTTTTAAGTTGAACAATTGTGCCTGGATATGCTTGGATGTTTTGATCTTTTTGCCAAATGCTGATGCAACAATGTGAAGCATACTAAGGCGGTTTACTAAATCATGAGAATGTTGGAGAAAACTCCTATGATGTTTTGAAGCTGGCAAAACTTATCTAAGTTCTATTCTGAAGAATGCTAGACTTCTATGTCAATGTCTATCTTACATCAGAAGTCTACCCACTTTGACAAGTTCTAGACTAAACACAAGAATGAAGACTTAATCAGACTCAAGATTATTTTTTCTTCCTTCAAAGTTTCAGTACGTACAAGATTTAGGATTTTAAGATTAAATATAGTGTAAATTACAATTTCAAATAGGTGAAAATGGTTAGTTTTATGTGATGTTCAAGTATGTTCGAAACATATATAATAATTTGGACTTGGACTTTAGCGGATACCATGGATAGATATGATTACATCCGTTCCACCATCCTTTAAGCCAACTTTTACTTCCTTTTGCCTCTTCAAAACAAGTCAATCCCTATTAAAAATACTTTGCAAATCGTTTGCCGGCCGCTTGCATTTACGAAAAGAGAGAAGAAAAACTGAATTTTTTTACGAGTCTTGGATTTTCCTGTCTCATGCCAAACAAGCCGAAAGAAAGAAATTGTCATCCCATTTCTTCACCATTTTCCAGTCCATTGTTAAATACGTTGGCATACATTTGCTAAGTCAACTAATTAAGGAAATATTATAATTTTCAGTGCCGTATATTTCCAAAAGCATTGAGCATCGCATGGTAAGCAAGTAGAACAAAGCCATCAGCCACGAGAACTTCCTTACTTGTTTGGTAATCGAGCCATAAACTCTTCAAATGATGGTGCCGCAAGGATAGGAGATTCAATTTGAAAGATTAAGAGACTATTGTGGGACCCAAAATTTAGTCATTAATTGCAAAGCCCCTAAATTAAAATATTATAGACTTAATCCACATTACCATTTAGACATTAGTTCATTTAATAGGAATAGGCCCACTTAAATTACATTCGAATAAGACCGATTGTGAATTGTATTCAAATTGATGCGACGTGCTAACTCATATGACTTCCAAGACTATACCTGCATTTTGAGCCTGACCGAAGCTATCACGTGCCCGATTAGGAAATGACAAATGATAACACGAGGAGAGTCAATGGGCTGCACATGTTTGAAATGGAAGAGAAGGCAAGATCAAGATATCGGGAGGAAATGAAGTGCGTTGGAGGAAATAAAAAAGTGCATGGGAATGAGCAGTTTGCTTAGCTGCTGACTATTACACATTTTTCTACCCTTAAAGCATTACAGTTTTAATTTTTTTATGATTTTTTTTTTTGGGTTTCCAGGCAAGTTTGAACTAACTCCTGGTGTCTACCAATATGCTTGAGATTGCATTCATGAGGAGTTAAGAAGCAGCTAGCTCCTTAATCTAGAATGGAGAATCACTCATTTCATTGTAGAGGATTTGCTATTAAGTCTTGAGAAAGTCCTGTACCATAGAATTCATGAATATGAACAATACAATCTTCTCATAGTCCCATAGGCAAGGTGACAATCTAAACTAGTCTATCTTGATTGTCTTGATTCCTTGCAATGAAATTAAGGATATTTCTTCTTAAGATTTGAGTTTATTTGCCCCCACGAGGATACAGCCCAAAAGGACCCAAAGGAAATAGTTGAAAATATTTGGAGGGTAAATGATGATATCTAATAAAATAATTTAGGGACTTTTACTAATGCCTTCTTCACCTCCCTACTTAGAAAGGAAAGCTTGAAAATCTAATTGATTATTTTTCATAATCTAGGATAGGTGGTTGAGAATTGATTCTCTCTCTTTTCAATTTTTTGTTGGGTAGAGTTGAAACAACAAGAATAACAAAATTTTCTTCCTTTTCCTTGTTATCTTTTTTCTTGTTATGAATATCTTTTTTCTTATTATGAAGACTACCCAATAGTGAATGCCATGATGGAGAGGGAAGTAACGAGTGTGATTGGGCTTTATGATGTCAGCAAGGCAAGAGTAAGCCTTGGAAAATGAAGGTGCTCACGGCTTTTGAAGTTTGTCGTGGCAGTCATCAATAGTCAAATTAATAGTCCCATTTGTCCTTCTTCCATTCAAAAAAGTAGTTTTGTACTCGTAATTTTGAAATTGCAGAATGGGGTAATTCTTTTTTCTTTCGCTTGGCACGGAAAATGAGGTAAAATAGTTTTTAGTAGGGGTGTGCAAAAGAACTGAGACCCACCCGGACCACCTAGAACCGGACCGGAACCACTCGGAACCAATGATTCTTGAGGGAACCGGTCTGGTTCTCGGTTCCAATTTATGGGAATCGGTGGGTACCGATCCGGTTCCCAGTTCCATGGGTGGATCCGTCCACCCGCCCACCTGATGAATCGATTATATTAAAATAATATATTAATTTTTAATATTAAAATTTGAAATTACTAATTAATAAACCCAAATCAAATAACTAAAAAGTTAAGTGAAGATTGCTTCTTTATCATCATTCCGTAATGAAATGCCTAGAAAATGCCAAAACAATTGGGCCTTAGTTAAACTAAAAAGACAATGAGGAAGAACTATCTCATCATGCAACTTCTATAATATACCTTATACAAACTTGCCAAAACAAAGCAAAAAAGTTTGACTGAGAGATTTTGATGTAGGACAATGAGTCCACAACAAGGAATAAATCTTTAGGCTTCATCACAAACAAAGGTTCCTAAGCATCACATAGAGGGTTTTTAAAGCATCACACCTGAGAGAAAAAAAAATGCCTAGGACACGGAATTTGCCTGCAAAATTTTATTCCAACCCATGATAGCCATGATAGAAAACAACTTTAACCAAAATTGCTATCATTTCCTCATGATTATCGTAAGTGCCTGCCATGATATCCTTCTACAACCTCTCTAGCTGTTGTTATGGAAGTCACATAGTCGTTCTATGTTGAAAACCAAAATTATTTCGCGTCAAGATTCGGTTCCCGGGTGGATCCATGCAACTAACGGGTGGATCCTAGTTGCAATTTTTCGGAACCAGTTCTTAGCAGGCGGTTTCCGATTTTAGGTCAGGAACCGCCCGCCCGGATCATGCACATCCATAGTTTTTAGAAAGAACAATGTCTTGAAGGGTGAAAAAGAAAATTTTTATATAAGTAGAGGAAGGTCTTGCGATTCCTAGCCATCCCTATGGCTAGGAGTACTAGCAATTAATTGCCATGAAGAGGGAGCGTAGTACTATCCTAGCAAAACTAGAGAGAAGAGAAGGGCAATAAAATCTCTCTCTCTCCCCCTCTCTCCCCCATTATTATCAATTATGGCGGTGATTATACAAGGGTCCAGTCGATAGGGGAAAATCATGTCCATTCAACAGGGGCACTCAATCACTAACTATAGGGATATTGTCCATCATCATTTCTAACTTTTAATGCTGGAAAAATAAGCATTCATCTATCATTCTAATCCAATGTTATGTAATTAGTTATACTAAACCAATAGAATTTTTGGACTTATAATGTGTTTAATTTAATGAGAGGAAGTTTTTCCTTTTTTCCAGATAAAAGTTCAAAAGCTTTCGTTAAGTAGCAAAAGAGGTTTTAGAAGATTTAGTAAGTTGTTGTTTAACCAGATGACTGTTTTGTCTCCAAATAAAAATTTGTTTTTTTCTTTAAGTCAAAGTATAAAAAGAACTTGAGAAATATTGTGAAAGTCGCCAATTTAATTACAAATCTCTTATTATATAATGAATTGTAATACTGTAAATTGAACTACAAATAAAACTTATATGATAGAAAAAATTATTTTGGCAAATAGGTATACCCATCGTGTTATACAATATATGTTTAAGGGAAGTTAGGCAATAGTACCGAATAAAATCAAAAGACAAATGAAAGAAAAAGAATAGGCAATTGAATCATAAACTAAACTTAATGAATTGCTTGGCCTTAGTTTTGACAAAAGACCGAGAAGTGCTTAATGTGGTGGCATAAGAGCCAAATTTGTCTTCAACCATGTGGCCTTGTAAGGCTCCAATTTTGGTTGCCCCGTGACAACCATGCGAATTGCAAGCAACTATGGGAATATATTTTGAGAAATACAAGTCTTTGGGCTAAAGGATTTTCTGAAATAGAAATAGTATTTGGTAAAGTGTTTTTTAAAAATACATTAAAAAGCAACTTTGATGAGGTGAATGCCCTTCACAGTTCATAAAGAATTTTAGGAAAATTTCATTGTTATGAAAAACCAAAGACTATGCAACCAACCTATGACAATTATGACAATTCAACCTTGATGTTTATAGAGGATAGGCCGTGATCTTTCTTCTGCAAGGTCCAAGACTCTTTTAATATCCAGTTGAACTCCATCTAGAAACGTGAAACTCAAAGAGGAACTTAGGTAGGGTTTGGAAAGAAGAAGAAAAAGAAGAAGAAGATATTAATGACGATGAACTTGATCAATTGTCAAACCAACATTACTAAAACACATAGATATTAAAATAAACTAAAAGAAGCAAGAACTTTTATGTTATGCATGTAGTGCCTAAACAATATCTTTTAATAGTTTTATAAGGTTATAAGTAACATTTTTGACTCATATACTTATTTTTATATTTTCAAAAACATGAAAAATCATAAATTCTTTACTAAGATTATAAGTAGAAGATAAAACTAAAAATAAAGTTGCCCCACATGCATCGGAGAACTCTAGCGGTCTAAAAAAACAGAATGAAGAGCTCTATTTCATCAATTAGGTAAAATGGGTTAAGATAGAATACAAGTTGAGAATAGCTATTTCCTTTATAATTTTTATAATTTTGAGGGTCTTTGTTTTCCCCATCCATAAAAGAAAAATCACGTGGAGAAAACTTTCTCGGGATATCTTTACCCTTTGGCCATGAGTATCCTTCGCAAATGTAACAAAAGACAACGGAAGAATAGAGCTTTTATACCTTCCTCCACATGTTTTTGTTCTGTCCGACCCTATCATAAGCCAAAATGGATCGATAGCTATGTTGGGTCCACGACGGTGACGTACAGGTTTGCATTTCCGTCTCCCTCGGTCCCTTTCTGTTTTTATTCGGGGAGTTCAGTGGATGAATAAATTATGAGGCTCATTCATTAAGTATAAATTCAAACCCAGTTTTAAAATTTTTAACTAATTCGATCGGATTTTGCATTTTTATAATAAAAAAATCTATTTAATTTTAAACACTTTAAACGATTTGATTATGTCCTAAATTTTTATGTTGAAAAATCACATTTTAAGGGGGCGGGGACAATTTGAAGTAAAGATGTTGCAAGGATAGAGGACAAAGGCTCCCAATCTTTGCTCCTAAATAGTATATATATATATACACATTTTTTTTCTAAACACATTTTTTTCTAGTGTGAAGCCTAGGAAAATAAATAATCTCTTTAATTAGGCAAAATGTGGCTGAAAATATTTTCTTTTCGTCTCCAACTCAAACATGAATTTAAAGTGAAAATATTTTGTATCATTTTGTATTTGGTATATGATTTGATTTTCTTCCAAGCACTTGTTTTGATCATTTTTTGTTTTTATTTTTTTTATTTTTTAAAAATTATAATTTATAATTATTTTTTTCTTTTCTCTAATTTTCTTTTCCTCGGCCGGTAGACGGTAGGCAAGCGTCCCTATTAGGGGCGAGCACGGGTAGCGGGTAGAACCGGAACCGGAGAACCGGAACCGGAACCTCGGTCCGGGTTCCCTGGTTAAAGGACCGGGTTCCGGCTTCCTGTTCCATTTTTCCGGGAACCGAACCGGCGTGGAACCGGAACCGAACCGGCCGCGAACCGAACCGGAACCGAACCGCCGCGGAACCGGAACTGAACCGGCCGCGGAACCGAACCGAACCGCCGCGGAATCGGAACCGAAACCGGCCGCGAACCGGAACCGAAACCGAACCGGCCGCGGAACCGGTTAGGGTTCCAAAGGAACCCCCCGCTCGGCGCTCCAACTCCAAGCCTCCAGCGGCCTCCTGTCCTCTCGTCTTCTTCCTCACTCAGTCCTCCAATTTCAGCTGGACGCCGCTCGCCCTCAAGGCCACCGCCGTCGGACACCATTGGTCTGGATTGGACGCCAGTCCCCGACGTCGCTCGACGCCCGCATTCGCGACACTTGAGTCGTCGTTGCCCTCAAGACCCGACCGACGTCCCCTCACTCCTCGCCGGCCACCGACGGAAAGATCGGTTTTGAACCCCAAAACACCTCCGATTTCTCCCGCTGAACTCCACACCTCCCTCTGCACATATATATACGGGCTTTCTCGACGCTCTCTGCGATCACGCATCCCACATTTTTCAGCGATGATCTCTAGCTGTTTCGCGTGGTTTCCCCAGCTCGGCTTCGGCTTTCCCCCCTTGTCGGCCGCCGTCCGTTCTCAGAAACCCTGAGGAATTCTCTCTTCGAGGTTCGTCTTCGTTTTCGTCCATGAACGTGTTGCGGTTTTTCGGTTTTTTGTTTTTTTTCGTTTTTGGGTAATGCTCGGCTCTGTTTCGTGTGTTTTTCCTTCACCAACGACAACGTGGAGGCGGTGGAGGAAGCAACTCGCGGTGAAGTTTGACGTGTTGCCTGCGAGTTGGGTTTTCTTGTTGGGTCTTGATCCTTAAGTGGAGCAATGGGTACAATCGTTGCCGCTTCGGCTTCTGCCGGAATCCTTAGTATCTTCGTTGTCGCTTTCGTGAGCTTCGCTTTCATGAGCCGATAAATCTGTATGTGTTAGTTAACCAGTGGATGTTAATGGCAAAGCCTTAGAGGTTGATACGTCTTGAAGGAGTCGGGGAAAGATGATCACTTGGACTGAATTGCGATCTTCTGTTTGCGTTGGCGCTGATTTTGTGCTCTTGGGAACTTTGGGCGATTTCGCGCGATTGGTTTTTCATCAGTTTTTGTTTCCTTTGACGTGTCATTTGTCCTGACCTCATGCTGATTTACTTTGTCGTGCCTTCTTTTTTCGTGTCTTGCATTCTGTCATCGTTGTCTTGTTTTTTTGTATCCGTTGTTGCAATTTGGATCTGAATTTCTTCCGATTGTAGTTTTTAAAACACATGATGGGACAACCGTATGGCCACAAATAAGGGCATATTTGAATAAATCTTTTGCATTTGTATTGATAATATGATATAGTCCTAAAGTTGTGTATTGATTTGATTTTTAGCAATTGCTTGCATATTCTATAACTCAATTCACATTATGTTTTGAATTTTCTAATTATATTATATTATTGTTGTGTAGTGCCGAATTAATGTATCAAGATAACACGTCAATGGAGGTGGAGGGACGTGAGGAGATGACTCCGGGTATGGAATTTGAGTTTTCTCGGGCAATGAAATTGAAGAAGATGCACCCCCTACCTTGAGTGCCACAAATAAGGTATCCGATTCTCATGATAAGAAATATACATCTGAATGCTGGAATCATTATTCGAAAATCAGTGATAAGGATGGAAAAATATATCAAGTGAAATGCATTCATTGTGGGTCTATGCTTAAGTATCGTGTTACTAATGGTACTTCTGCAATGAGAAAGCACTTAAACACATGTAAGAGGTTTCCTCGTAATCTAGATAAGAGGCAGAAATTCTTTGTACCACGTAATGTCAACACGGCTGGTAAGGCAGGAGGAGATTCTAGTACTGGTAGCGTCTTATCGACATGGTCATTTAATCAAGAACGAGCTAGGCACATGGTTGCTCGGTTTATCATCATTGATGAGCAACCTTTTTCCTTGGTTGAGCATGTTGGATTTCGTGAATATGTTAGTGAGATACAACCTCTCTTCAAACATATATCACGTTTCACAGTGGCAAAAGATTGTATGAAGTTGTTTTTATGTGAAAGAACTTCTTTGAAGAATTATTTTGGAAAGATTAATTCTAGGATCGCACTCACGACTGATACATGGAGTTCCAATCAAAATCTGAATTATTTGTGTCTCACTGCACATTTTATTGATGAAAATTAGAAGTTGCATAAAAGAATCATTCCATCCCAACAGAGCTAACCCAGATGGTTGAAAGATCTTTTTTCGGAAAGCAAAGAAGAATACAAGACGTTCCCTTGGGAGAAATCCAGCAAGAAATCCACCTATGCCTTGAAGAGTTATGCTTGAAGCGCCGAATGGTCCGAACATACATCACAAATGATAAGCGTCTTGAATCAGCCTGTTCCCATCAGAAGTTAAAGATCAAATGTTCCAAACAAGACTGTGATGGTACTTGTGGCCATTATTCCAGGAAAAATAAGCACTACAAGTACTCGATTAAAAAATCCAAGCATGGCTCCAAGCATTTCCGGAAAAAAGAAGAAATGGCGATACCTACGCAAAAGAAAAGATCACACAGGCCATAAGAAGTCAAGCCGTTGCTACATTTGCAACAAGAAAGGACACTTTGCCAAAAATTGTCCTCGGGCGAAAAAAGGCCGAATCATCGATCGAAAGTGAAACAGGTATTTCCCTTGAAAATGATGATATTGAGTCCTTATTTTCTGCTGATGAAGAGCCAACAGAACAGACTCTTTGTGTTATTCCCTTCTACCAAACTTCTAGTGAAAACGAGTCTGATGAATCAGAATCTGAAGATATTTTTCACATATCTCCCACATCTTCAGAACCAAATCCTGACATATTTTCAAGTCAAACTCACTGTCCGCATTTCCCTGTCAAAATCTTCACTTCAAAATTCGCCAAGCCTATCAATGTCATTGCTCTCATTGATACCGGAGCAAGTTGTTCCATTCTAGACACTAAAGTTCTGCCTGAAGAATATTGGACTCCTCATATCCGATATTTCAACTCTGCCTCTAGAGATACTTTCTCCACAAGTGTCAGAACCACTCCAGTTACTGTCCAGTTCTTCCCCGAATGCTCCATAAAGGCAAAAATCTTTGGATCAAATCTCCCCAATAAAGATTTGCTAATTGGGTGGGACATCATGACCCAAATCTCTCAGCTTCGCATCATTCCAGGAAAGGGTCTTAGATATAAAAATCATTTCTCTGAGTTCGTCGATATTCAGAGACTCTTTTCCATCCAGATGAGTTTATTAGATCCAATCATGCAAAAGTTGCTAGAATCTTGCTCGGAATCCCACTCGGAATTCGCTCAAAATGTTCTCATCCTTTATGGGAAAATCCAGAATTCTTTATTCGCCTCCCCCTTCAAGAAAAATGAAGACATCAACCCAACAAAGGCGAGTCATGCGGGAATGAAGCGAAACACTTGGCTTTAGCTCAAAGGGAATGCTCAAAATTATTACAACAAGGCCTTATTGAAGTTTCGACTCTCAATGGGCTTGTGAAGCATTTTATGTCAATAAGCGAGCCGAGCAAAACAGAGGAAAAATGAGACGGTAATCAACTACCAACCTCTTAATCTTTTTCTCTAAGATGATAAGTTCCTTTACCATCCGAGATTCTCTCTTTAGTGGTTTAACCAAGGCCCATATCTACTCCAAATTCGACCTCAAAGCCGGATTTTGGCAATTGGGCATTCATCCTGAAGACAGATCCAAAACAGGATTCTGTATCCCGAACCAGCACTTCCAGTGGAAAGTTCTTCCTTTTGGTTTAAAGGTAGCACCATCCCTTTTCCAAAAGGCCATGTGTCGCATTTTCCAACCTATTTTGTCAACTGCAGCAGTGTATATCGACGATATTCTGCTCTACAGCCCCGATGAACAGAACCACTGCCAACTCCTTAAGAAATTTGCAGAAATCGTGAAAAAGCATGGCTTTATGCTTTCTCAAAGGAAAATGAATATTGCCCAGACAGAAATTGAATTTCTTGGTATGCACCTCAACAAAGGTATATACTATCCAGGGCCACACATTGCACAAGAATTATTGAAGTTTCCTGAAAAGGACTTCACGAAAAAACAAGTTCAGCAATTTCTTGGGATAATTAATTATCTCAGGGCTTTTGTCCCAAACATTGCAAAGCTTTTGATTCCTTTGCAATCCATGCTAAAAAAGAATCCCCCACCTTGGGAAAGATCCAGTGGAGCGGTTGCTTCAGCTTAAGGAGATTATGTAGAATCTCCCACCATTACAAATACCATCAACAGGGAAAAGAATTCTTCAAACCGACGCTGATGAATACCGAAAGCAGGCTGTCCCGTTCGAAGAAATTGATGGTAAGAAACACATTTGTGCTCACAAAAGTGGAAAGTTTTCCCAAGCTGAAATGCATTACCATTCCACTTTTAAAGAAATCCTAGCAGTCAAAAATGGAATCAAAAAGTTTGAATTTCATCTTATCGGCCATCACTTCTTGGTAGAACTAGACATGGCATCTTTCCCCCAGATGACCAAGTTTAAACAGAAGCAGATTCCAAACCCTCAATTGCTTCGATGGGCTGAATGGTTCTCAAAATACTCTTTGAAACCAAACATATCCCTGGAAAAGAATGTTCTTGCTGACTTTTTTTGTCAAGACCCAGAGCACCAGCAGAAATCAACATGTACATCAAGAGGCCGGCCTTTCATATGCTCAATCATGGCGTCAAATACAAGATTGAGAAAATTAAAGACTCGCCAAGCCAGAAATATCCCAGAGATTATTCAGCAAATCCGCAATGACAAGTCTTGCCGAGAACATGGAGAACCTCATGTGGCAATGCCACACCACCTTTTAGATTCAATGGAGGTTCGATTCTTTATCCTTTCGGGTTAAATTTGAATTATCCTTTTATTCATCGTCTTATCTGGAAGGAAGATGATTTCCTTAATCAGCTCAAAACGCTGTTATGGTACTTAACCAATAAGTACTTAATAGCCATTGAAATCCCCACCAGAAGATTCATTGCTAATCTCACCAGGATATTCATGCTTGGGAGAAACATAGAAAAAGAATGTGATAGAAATCTTTTAGATTTTCTAAATTGGTTCTATCATCCTACATGTTGGAGACAAGACTTGGAAAGAGAACTAAGAACCATGACACCAAATCCTGAGGTTCATAAGAGGAAGCTGAGTTTCTGAGATTTTGGTTTCATCGCTAAGAGAGACTTCGTAAAGATAATCTATCTTAGAAGCATTGGAAACACGAAATTCTGAGAGAGCTGTGGATGAAGAAGAAGGAGCAAGAGAAATGGGTGCTTCGAGAATTTCTGGATCTGTCATGGTGTGTAAGGATCTTCTCAGCACTGGATTCACCTATCAAGCGCATGGAATGGATAATATCAAAAACGAAACCTTGGCTCTGATACCATGAATGGACCTAGACTTAGGATCAGGGAAGGAGAGTAAATTTCCTGCAGGTATGCATCCCACATTGGGCGAACAACTCCCGTTCAAGCCCTTCAGGGACAGCCTTTTAGCAGAAAACCACTCAGCCCTTTAATCCAGAGCCTAGAGACACTCAGAAGATGCCAGGATGGAAACGTTTCTAATCTACCCAAGCTGCATTTCTCAAAGGATCCTACCAGGCTGGAGAAGAAGGGAGATTTAGAAAGCCATAGAGGGTTTTCACAAAGCACACTCTTTACTTCAGGGGACTCTGCCCAAAACGATACAACAACAATGCCTTATAAAGGCAAATAAAGGGAAACAAGGACACACAGGGACCAACTCACGGGTCCAGAAACAAACAGAGGCACCGGAACTTTCCGAGAGGGAATTATTCGCACACTATGAACAGTAACTGTACTGTGAACAGTACATTCCCTAGCCTAGTGCTTCAGTAAAAGTGAACAGTACTTTGCTACAGTGAAATTGTACGGACTCAACGATCTCGTCCGTCACGTGCATTGTAGCTACATACCGAGTCATCATCTGAACTGTCTTCTAGGAGATGTGCCTCGTATTTCTGCTGGAGGGCTTCAAGATCTTGAGGCGAAAGGATCTGGTTCAGCCTTTGAGACGAGGATGCTTCATGAGCCCAATGGGATGCTTCTTCTTCGCCTGGTTCGTATTTTCACTTGCGTGTTGGCGAGAATGCTTGGCCGAGGCCAATTGGATGGCTGTGCATAAAAGGATGTATCCATGTTTTGGAATGAGGACGAAGATCCCCGTCGTAGGGATTAGGGACGAGGGGCCTCCAAAGCGTGCATAGGGGTCTTGAGTTGACTGGACAATGTCGTCTTCACTTGTCATTTCATGCTCTTGGGACGATGTAGCTTGTCCGTGTTGCCCGAGTGCTTCCTTAGCTTCGGGCTAGGTCATAATGATCCCACGTAGTGGGTACATTATTCCGTACTTCTTCGGGAATAGTCTTGTTTTCCTGGCATAGGATTCTCTGGAGTTCTCGGTATTCATGTTCACAAAATCTAACAGGTCTCGAATAAGATTTGTGAATCCGGGCTTCTCGGCTGTTCAAGTGAGGTTTATAGGTTGTGGTTCCTATTTCGAGTGGTGCTTCAATAATACAACCATTATTTCTAGAAAAATTCCAAGGACGTCTGAAAAACAGGATGGTATGAACCTCAGGATCTGGTGTCATGGTTCTTAGTTCTCTTTCCAAGTCTTGTCTCCAACATGTAGGATGATAGAACCAATTTAGAAAATCTAAAAGATTTCTATCACATTCTTTTTCTATGTTTCTCTCGAGCATGAATATCCTGGTGAGATTAGCAATGAATCTTCTGGTGGGGATTTCAATGGCTATTAAGTACTTATTGGTTAAGTACCATAACAGCGTTTTGAGCTGATTAAGGAAATCATCTTCCTTCCAGATAAGAGGATGAATAAAAGGATAATTCAAATTTAACCCGAAAGGATAAAGAATCGAACCTCCATTGAATCTAAAAAGGTCTGTGTGGCATTGCCACATGAGGTTCTCCATGTTCTCAGCAAGACTGTCATTCTGGATTTGCTGAATAATCTCCTGGGGATATTTCTGGCTTGGCGAGTCTTTAATTTTCTCAATCTTGTATTTGACGCCATGATTGAGCATATGAAAGGCCGGCCTCTTGATGTACATGTTGATTTCTGCTGGTGCTCTAGGTCTTGACAAAAAGTCAGCAAGAACATTCTTTTTTCCAGGGATATGTTTGGTTTCAAAAGAGTATTTTGAGAACCATTCAGCCCATCGAAGCAATTGAGGGTTTGGAATCTGCTTCTATTTAAACTTGGTCATCTGAGGGAAAGATGCCATGTCTAGTTCTACCAAGAAGTGATGGCCGATAAGATGAAATTCAAACTTTTTGATTCCATTTTTGACTCGCAGATTTCTTTAAAAGTGGAATGGTAATGCATTTCAGCTTGGGAAAACTTTCCACTTTGTGAGCACAAATGTGTTTCTTACCATCAATTTCTTCGAACAGACAGCTGCCCAAGATTCATCACCGGCGCTCGGTTTGAAGAATTCTTTCCCCGTTGATGGTATTTGTAATGGTGGGAGATTCCGCATAATCTCCTTAAGCTCAAGAATCGCTCCAAATGATCTTTCCCCAAGGTGGGGGATTCTTTTTAGCATGGATTGCAAAGGAATCAAAAGCTTTGCAATGTTTGGGACAAAAGCCTTGAGATAATTAATTATCCCAAGAAATTGATGAACTTGTTTTTTCGTGAAGTCCTTTTCAGGAAACTTCAATAATTCTTGTGCAATGTGTGGCCCTGGATAGTATGTACCTTTGTTGAGGTGCATACCAAGAAATTCAATTTCTGTCTGGGCAATATTCATTTTCCTTTGAGAAAGCATAATGCCATGCTTTTTCACGATTTCTACAAATTTCTCAAGGAGTTGGCAGTGGCTCTGTTCATCGGGGCTGTAGAGCAGAATATCGTCGATATACACTGCTGCAGTTGACAAAATGGGTCGGAAAATGCGACACATGGCCTTTTGGAAAAGGGATGGTGCAACCTTTAAGCCAAAAGGAAGAACTTTCCACTGGAAGTGCTGGTTCGGGATACAGAATCCTATTTTGGATCTATCTTCAGGATGGATGCCCAATTGCCAAAATCAGGCTTTGAGGTCGAATTTGGAATAGATATGGGCCTTAGTTAAGCCACTAAAGAGAGAATCTCTGGATGGTAAAGGGAACTTATCATCTTGGAGAAAAAGATTGAGAGGTTGGTAGTTGATTACCAGTCTCATTTTTCCTCCGTTTTGCCTCGGCTCGCTATTGACATAAAATGCTTCACAAGCCCATTGAGAGTCGAAACTTCAATAAGGCATTGTTGTAATAATTCCGAGCATTCCCTTTGAGCTAAAGCCAAGTGTTCTCCGCTTCATTCCCGCATGACTCGCCTTTGTTGGGTTGATGTCTTCATTTTTCTTGAAGGGGAGGCGAATAAAGAATTCTGGATTTTCCCATAAAGGATGAGAACATTTTTTAGCGAATTCCGAGTGGGATTCCGAGCAAGATTCTAGCAACTTTTGCATGATTGGATCTAATAAACTCATCTGGATGGAAAAGAGTCTCTGAATATCGACGAACTCAGAGAAATGATTTGTATATCTAAGACCCTTTCCCGAATGATGCGAAGCCGAGAGATTTGGGTCATGATGTCCCACCCAATTAGCAAATCTTTATTGGGGAGGTTTGATCCAAAGATTTTTGCCTTTATGGAGCATTCGGGAAGAACTGACAAGAATCGGAGTGGTTCTCGACACTTGTGGAGAAAGTATCTCCGTGAGGCGCAGTTGAAATATCTGATATGAGGAGTCCAATATTCTTCAGCAGAACTTTAGTGTCTAGAATGGAACAACTTGCTCCGGTATCAATGAGAGCAATGACATTGATAGGCTTGGCGAATTTTGAAGTGAAGATTTTGACAGGAAATGCGGACAAAGAGTTTGACTTGAAAATATGTCGATTTGGTTCTAAGATGTGGAGATATGTGAAAATATCTTCGATTCCGATTCATCGACTCGTTTTCACTAGAAGTTTGGTAGAAGGGAATAACACAAAGAGTCTGCTCGTTGGCTCTTCATCGCAGAAAATAAGGACTCAATATCATCATTTTCAAGGGAAATACCTGTTTCACTTTCGATCGATGATTCTCTTTTTTTTCGCCCGAGGACAATTTTTGGCAAAGTGTCCTTTCTTGTTGCAAATGTAGCAACGGCTTGACTTCTTATGGCTTGTGTGATCTTTTCTTTTGCGTAGGTATCGCCATTTCTTCTTTTCCGGAAATGCTTGGAGCCATGCTTGGATTTTTTAATCGAGTACTTCTTGTAGTGCTTATTTTTCCCGAATAATGGCCACAAGTACCATCACAAATTTGTTTGGAACATTTGATCTTTAACTTGATGGGAACAAGCCGATTCAAGACGCTTATCATCTGTGATGTATGTTCGGACCATTCGGCGCTTTAAGCATAACTCTTCAAGGCATAGGTGGATTTCTTGCTGGATTTCTCCCAAGGGAACGCCTTGTATTCTTCTTTGCTTTCCGAAAAGATCTTTCAACCATCCGGGTTAGCTCATTGGGATGGAAGTGAGGAAGACATGCTTTAAGTTTGGGTCTCTGCGCTAATGGGTAGAAGAGCTAAAGCATTAATCGATAATGCTTATCTAGATGCTTCTTCTGAAGGGAGCAGCATTTTCTTTCGAAGAATTCTCTTCTTTTGAGTTCTTTGAGATCTCCAGGTGTTCCCACAAAAACATGATACAGGTAATTAAGGGCATGGTAGAAACTGGGTGACAACAAAAATGTAAGCTGGTCCTGTTCTGTGAGTGATTGCCACCAAAATTTAAGGCTCCCTGTGAACCTTGTAACAAAATTGTAAAGGACATCATTCATATCATGGTTAGTGATGGACTGTATGCTCAACCAAGTATGAAACTCTTCAAGTCTGTGTGGCCATTTTGGATAAGGTATATCATCAATGGAGAAGAATTGTTTGGATGCCACGGACACATGTCTGGCTGAATTGTTTCTGGTGGGATTACTCATCTGTCCAAATTGGATCGGGAATAGTTTGATTGCATATCATAGTCTGAAAGAGTATCAGCCATGAATATTTGTGAATTTGGTGGAACAGAAGGGGGAGAATCAACTGGTTGATCTGAAAAGGATGAAGAGGAATAAATAGATACTGAATCTGATGAGGAGGAGGAAGTTTGTTCATAAAAAATGTAATCTGGTTTTCCGGGATGGCGAGGATCGTGCTCAGCTGTTGGGTAATGGGATTGATTTCTTGCTTTCCCAATTCCTTCAAAAAGGATTCTAAAGGATTTGATAACATCATTTGATCTGGCCTTTCTCTTATAACAATTGAGCTTGATTCGTAGGTGGTGTTTTTCTTTCCCCTTTTCCTTCTTCAATGCTTTGAGACAATTTCGCAAATCTGATTCTCTTACGGAGGGATCTTCCTAGATATTGGCAAAAACAGACACTTGAGGTGTTGAGGATACATACCCAGTTTGAACAGAGGTGCCAATGGATCGAAAGGTCTAAACCTTCCTTCTTCAAGAAGTTGAATTTGCTTATTGAGTTTGTCTATTTCTGGTTTTGGACTTTCAAGATAATGGTACCCAAGATGTTGTCCCGATTCCAAGGCATGAAGCCTTTTCCTCGAACTCGAAAGTATCTTCTTAGTACCCTCATCATACCTTCGGAGATCTTGTTGCACATTTCCAATCTTGGAATCAATAGCCTTGAAGGCATTGTTGTGTGCCAACAGAGTCTCGGATTGCCAGTTTAGAACGGCTTCAACAGCAGGGGTTTTCTTCTGTCTTCCATGTTCGTCTACATCAGTGGGGGTAGGTATTTTGGGAACATGGCGGTACCTGCCATGTGGATCAATAAACTCTTTAGTAGCAGGGAACGAGAGTTTAGAACTTTCCTTGACAAGAGGAGGAAAGTTAGTATCTTGGAACATGGCGATTGATGAAGTGGGTGATGTTTCTGTCGGGATTTCAAGAGGGTAAGAGTGTTTCTTAGCCCATTTGAGAATTGGTTTATAAAATGGAGAGAGAGCTTGCTTTTTCTGGGGAGGAGAAGGTGGAGGTGATTTTGGCGGATCTGGTGAGACTCGGGATGTGGTACTAAACTTTGGTGGTGGAGGTGGTGCATAAGATACCATGAACTGGTATTTATCACACTCACCAAGAGTATCTACGGAGGTATCTCCGTCTAAGTACCTTTGGTACACCTTATCCTTGCATGTGGGTCTACCTCGTCGGGAGAATTTATACAGTAGGAACATTGGCAAAAAGGATCCCAAAAACAATGACCATGCTTGTCTTTATAGTAATGGACAGGGTGTCCATCACCATCAAAGTGTCGAACATGTTTCTTTGGATCTGGTTCGGAAATAGATTCAGGAATTCATGGCTCGATCATGAGAATGGTTTGGAAGATAGAAGGACTTTCTTCCTTTTCTTTGCCAAATTTGATGGAAACAGTTCCATCTTTTTTCCGTACAAATTCTGAGTCCGTGGACTGGAACGGCTTGTTATGCTGGTGTAGCTTTTCATAGTTGGTGATCCAAGTCTCTGGAAGGAGCTTGGCCAATGTATCCTTTAGGATCTGTCGGGGAACATGGATGCATGATGCCTGGTCATTCTGCATGGAGATGAACAAAGCATCTTCATTACCATTGTTGAAATTGAGGTCAAGAGCATGGTTCTGCACTCGATAAACCATTTGGTAATGTAGGGTTGCAGCTACAGAGTCAGCAGTTTGGGGTGCTCCAGTGAGCTGGACTTGAACTTTCAGAAAAGAGAGAAGTTGGGGGTCTGAAAGAGCGATGTTGAAGTTTGGATACAAAGTCACAAAGACTGTTCCGGCATTCAGAGTGGTTTGAACAGTACCGATATAAGCATGCTGGTATTGTAAAAACCTTGTGTCTAACAATGCTATTCTTGCCACAACTGGCAAACCTTTACGACCATGGAAGGTGAGAGCAAGACGAACAGCTCCATAGTGGACATGAGAATATCCCTGTTGAACCCATTATTTGGGAAATTCTGGAGGAATCTGAAGAGTAACAAAGTACTCTTTTTCAGTAGCAGGAATGGGATGCTGGTCGAACTTGGAGGACTGAACGTACTCCTTTACTTGCTTTGGGGAGGAGATTGGGAAAATGGTGGAGACATGCATTGAGGAGTGGGGAATAGAAAAAAAGGTGTCCACAATTACCGTGGATAATGCTAGCTCGAATGATGTTGCAATTGGCTATTTGAGGGATAAACTTTCCAAACAAAGGTCGTTGATATTAGATGGTAGTGTTTTGCATATGAGATGTACAGCTCATATATTAAATTTGATTGTGAGAGATGGCTTGACTATGGTACGTGACTCCATTGCACGTATCCGAAATGTGGTTAGGTATGTAAGGAGTTCTCCCACAAGAGCCCAATGATTTAAATCTTGCATTGAGAGAGAAAAGATCACTTATAAGGGTTCGGTAGTTCTTGACGTTGCCACTAGATGGAACACCACTTACCTCATGTTGGACACCGCCATAAAGTTCAGAAAAGCTTTCGAAAGGATGGAAGATCACGATCCATCTTTTGTAAGTGAGCTAGATCATGAAACTCCTATGGATGATGATTGGGAAAATGCTATTATTCTTTCGAATTTTCTGAAAGCATTCTATGATGCCACCAAGAAGATGTCTGGGATTTCATATGTTACTTCAAATGATTATTTTGAAGGGATGGCTATTTTGTATAGATATTTGAAAGATGCGGTCAATGCTTGGATCCTAAGCTTCAAACTATGGGTTTGAAAATGAAAGAAAATTTGACAAATATTATGGAAGCTTGGATAAAGTGAATATTATGGTGTTGATTGCGGTTGTGTTAGATCCTAGAGCCAAATTAAATTATGTGAGATTCTTGTATGGACAAATTTATGATGATGAATTGAAGATTGAAGAGATGCATTGCAAGGTGAAGAATACATTGGAGCATTTATATGAATTTTATGAGCAATCTTCTTATTTCAAATGATCAAGATTTTGGTGGCCATAATTTGGGTGCAAATAGTAGTAGTTCCACTTCCCAACCCGATACGGGTGGTAGTGAAGAACTAAAGATGCATGAAGCTCAAGATTGGAAGAAAATGTTTTTATACTCGAATGAATAAGGGCGCGATGATAACAAGTCCGAGCTTGATGAGTATCTTCAAGAAAAAAATGAAAAGGATCTCGGTCTTGACATTTTGATTTGGTGGAAGGCTAATGGTTCAAAGTATAAGATCCTTTCTTTGATGGCTCGAGATATTTTGTCCATTCCTGTAACAACTGTTGCTTCAGAGTCAACTTTTAGTACATCGGGTCGTGTGCTTGATGGCTTTCGAAATTCTTTAACTCCTAAAGTAGTGGAAGCTTTGATTTGCACTCAAGATTGGTTGAGGGCCGCTCGTGTACCGCTTGGTGATGAAGAGTGTATCGAGAACGCAGAACAATTTGAATTAGGTAAGTAATGTTTATATTTTTATATATTATAATTCTTTTTGTATATTTGATAAGTGGATATTTTATTTAACCTCTTCTTTTTCTTTTTTTTCAGATATGGTTGGCCTTAATGCGGAGATTATTGTTGATAAATAGAGTTGGTGGTGTCGCAACGGCAATGGATTTAGCGGTAGAGAATTCAAGCAAGGTTTTTTATTGACTTTGTGCTGCTTTAACTATATTGTCAAAGAGTTTATGAGCCTTTAAATGGTTATTGTGATCTCACCATTGATAAGTTTAATGCATGGAAAAACATTGTTGTCAAAGAGTCTATGTTTTGTTTTATTGTTTTCATAGCTTGGGAAGTATATTTATGGCATGATTTTGATGTTAGAGGATTATTGCGACAGTGCTGAAGAGTCCGATAATATGCACGTATGTTATAATTTTTTTATTCATTTTTAGAGTGCGTATATTATAATTCAACTCTAAAATGAATAATAGAAAAAAAAAAAACTGTTGGCATTGGTATGTTTCCCCCTATAGGGCAATGCTTGGGCCTCACCACCCTCCATGTTTAAGCTCTCCATTTTAAGTGTTGCCAATCTAACGAGCCTTGGGGATTAATTGGCACCTCATTTTTTTTCTTTCATAAAAACCTAGTAATCAATGATTAGTAGATTAGATTTATTGATTAAGGAAAATATTTCTTTGATAAAAACTATCAAACTTTGATTATCTTTGGAACATAGTTACTTTTTTTTTTTTTGGAGCTAGTAAATATCCATCAATTATTTTTTTTAACTAAAAAAAAAAGAAATGATAGTTTTGATAGCTATTTATCTACTTGCAAATTTGCAGAAAACATGGAAAAATAATAGGAATACTGCTTTGCTCTTCTCGGAATGGGAACAAAATGAAATGGACAATTTTACCCATCGGCTCCATGCTCCATCTTCTTCTTCTTCTTTTTTTCCCTTTTTTCTTTTTTTCTTTTATTGTATATTCTCTATTTTTTCCTGGGCCCCACCACCTCTTTCTTTTTCCCTTGGTGGGCCCAACCGCCATTTGAGTGTCTTTATTATTTGTTATTTTCTTTTTTTGGTCGTGTGTTTATTATGCGATAAAGGTCCCCCCCCCAACCACTCTCTCTCTCTCTTCTCTCTTTTGTGGGATTTTAAATTTGTTTATCATTTCCAGCCTCCGATCCACATCCGGTGTCTTTTTCATTAGGAACCTACATTTTATAGGAAAAACGTCGAGAAAAGGATAGGATTTTAAGATGAGTTATGATGTAAATTACAAATTTGAATAGGTGAAGATGATTAGTTTTTTTCAAAGTCTCTATAAAATATCTTTAAAATATTCATATAAAAATTTGGATTTTGGTAGATTCAATTAGATCGGTCTGACTATCCTTAATCCCACCAACTTTTACTTCTTTTGCCTCTTCAAATCAAGTCAATCCATTAACAAATCCTTTACAAATCGTCAGCTTGCATTTACGAAAAATAGAGAAGATAAAATTCAAGGAATTTGGATTTTCGTGTCTCATTATTATTTCCATGGCTACTAGACAAGTCCAAAGAAAGAAATTGCTGCACCATTTTCTAGTCCATTGTTAAATACATGAGCATACATTTGCTAAGGTGACTAATTAGGGAAATACTATAATTTTCAATGCCGATATTTTCCAAGAGTGTTGAGCATTGCATGGTAAGCAAGTAGAACAAAGTCACAAACCATGAACACTTCCTTTCTTGTTTAATATTAATAATTGAGCCATAAACTCTTCAAACGTTGGGGAACATATAGTCTGCACATCCTTCAGAGGACAATTCTAGGTGTATGGCGATGAACACCTGGAAACTCGCATAATCGTAACAACTTAAATTACTTTATGCATCCCACCAAAAAAAAAAAAATGCTTTAAACACACCATATAATTTAAATGGTTCAAAATAGCTATCTCCGGGGCCTAATTAATGATAAGATAGATAAGAAAGAGGAAAAGCACAAGAATACTCACAAAGCAATGATGTCCAGAACAATTACAATCTCCCTATAAAGATTAATTTCTAATAAGTTCAAATTCTTTTCTAAGTGGAAATTTTTGGTTAAAATTGTGAACTTTTTAAGATTATAACTTAGGTTCTGGATGTGCTAATTAATAAAGATTACAAACAAGATTCAAATTTATCTGCTACCCCCTCTTGAACCCATATTTAGCATCCTAGAAAGAAATCTTCCCTTTTCTCCTTTTGAAACTTATACATAGATGATTTTCATATCACACTTTCATAGTGCCGTTTTCTCTCCCTTCACCTCATCCTAGACATTGATCGAAAATTTTTCATTAAGAACAAAATGCTTTACATAAATGCTAAATGACAAATTTAGATGGAAAGGAAACCTTGAAAGGATAAGTCTATCAATTACTCATGGAAACTAGTGCTTTTAGTTGCAAAGCGATCCCATCAGAGGTGTCAATGGCAACAATACCACTAAAGTTTCTTTTTTGCTTTTTTCCCTTTTTGATTAGAACCAATATGTCTTCAGTTAAATATTGAAATAAGCACTGTCTAATAATTCTTTATTCTTTTCATTCACATGGACGGATGAGGATGAATAATGCTGATTCGCATGCCCTACACACATGAAGGGTACATAAAAACCACACAAAATCCAAAGCTTAAGATGGTCCGCGGAGTAATTCTCGTGACTGCTTCCTAGACCTCGGTGGTCATCATTGTTTAGACTGGATGATTGAAAGAAATGCCATAAGAATCAATCATGCAGGGCAGTGAGGCATGAAATTTAAATGCACAATTCTCAGCTGAATAATGGCTACAACCTCCTTCAATTGCCGCTTTAACAGCATGCTCAATGGATGTGCCCCACTATCTATCCGTCTAAATCGACTATATATACCTTAGGATATCATCCTAGGTATCAATACAAAAATTAGATTCCTATAAAAATGCTGGAGATAATGCTTGGAGCAGACTTGAACGCCCAAGTTGAAAAGGTGGTAACGAATGAAAGCAAGTTGAATCGATTGCTTAAACAAAAACATTAGCCTATGTCCTAAGCAAGGACTAAAGCATTCTATGTCATCTCTAGGTAATCATATCTGCAAATATTTGCACCAAGGTATTAGTTTCGCTAAAGAATCAAAGTTCTTCCTCGCTTGGGAAATTGTACATGATTGGACTGTACTAATGATCAATTCCTCACAATTGAAATGATAGAGTGCCACTCATAGATAAATTTGCATACCTCATGGCAAAGGCATGTGGAATCATCCTTGATCGAAAAGCCTGAGGGCTATGACAAGAAGTGACGTAAATAATAAATTGTAGAATGGCATGTCCAATCATTGTAAGCAAGCAACCAGAGAACAAAGCATATAGGCCTTGAACTAGAGCAGGGTAAGTCCAAATGCAATGTTCTTGTAGAATGCACGGGGGTTAAGTCCATGGAATCGGGGCTTTATCATCTTTTTTTTTTTTTGTTACTATGAGCTTGGTGAGTTCTCTTGTAAATACTAATTTGACGATGGACCCTCTATTTTTAGATGCTGGAATTGTATAACATAATGATCATTTGTTTCTGCACCCGTGTGTCTTAACTAAATAAATTCACCAAAATCACCCCACATAAAACTATTCACAGGAGTTCATCATCCACATATAATTTTCAAAAGAAAAAAGGTTCCATGCTGTAGTGCAAGTGATATTCTTGCTACATAGAGCATGGACACAACAATTTAAAATTCTCTTGTTTAGCCTGCATCCCCAAATATAGAAGGCAAGAAATACCAGCAACGGTTTATTATTACAAATGGTAAATAATAAAAGTAATAACATTTGGAAAGGACAATTACATCTTGACACGATTGGCCCACATGTGCGCATGCAAAAAGTGATACCAGTGAGGGTCAATCAAATGCATGTTATAAATCTCAAAGCAAAAGTATGTAAGCTAGATGTGTTTGGTAACTGGCAGCTGGACGGTGGGAAAAAGAAGCAATAACAATCTTAGTTCATAAAGTGATAGGCTGGCTGATTTTTCTCTCTCTGTCTCTCTTTTTTTATTTAATGCAGTGCAAGTAATATTCTCTCTCTCTCTCTCTCTTTATTTAATTCATTTGCTCTCCAGCAAGCTCAACACATGATCAAGGATTTTGTAGATTGGCTTATAACCGAAGAAAAGAAGAAGACTAAAAACAAAAATACCTCAAAAGAATTGTCTCAATTCTACATAAACTTCACAAAATTAAAGTTTCATCTTGAATTTTAAGGTACGGACGAGTTCTACCTTGCCTCTAGTACTCAATTACTATGATCATCAAGCACCAATGTGATGGTTGGCTAGGCACTAACATAGCACTACTGTAGAGTTGATTCCTAAAACAAGAGAGAGTAAGGTAAGGTCAGCGTCTATAACTGCTGCCAAAACTAATGACTAACAAGACCCATTGGGATTTAATAGCTGGAACTAAAATTTACAAAATGTGAATAACTACCATCCATATATGAAGGTGTCAAGTGGGAACTACCACATAACAACTAAATCCACTAAGGTTCTAGTTGCCCCTTCCATTTTACGATAATCCTAGCATATTTGGCAACAACATTAGATCTAAAATGAAATTAAGTGTGCTTCAATTAGTTATGCATCAAACTATATCAAAGATGTGTATAGTTAGCATCAAATCATCACCAAGTGATCATGTCACCCCAATAGAATGCATACCAGGTTTCACAATTCGGGTTACTATTGAAAAAAAGAAAAGATGCATAAGGCTAGTTTTCAATCCATACATGATAGAAATTAGAAAGAACCCATTAGATTAAAAACCCTCCTTCCAAATATCAACCAAATCAAAGACAGAGAATTCCTTTTGTTCACTTGGTGATGTCATCAATTCCTTGACAATGTTAAGCCTTTTTCATGACACACCATAACTCAACCTGACCTTGGGGACATATTTCCTTAATATGCCTCTAAAACCTATTTCTATTGTCCATAGAGTGAAAATAATTCCTCATAATACTAAAAAAAAAAGATCAAGATTTATGTCTTTTCCCTATTTAAAATGGCCAAGAAATAAAGGCTCCAGCCACATTATTACAATATAAAGATGGAAATCAAGAAAATGGGAATCGGCACATGATTTATCCTACTCATACTAAAAGGATCGTCTCAGATCTACTAAAGCTTGAAATCAAGAAAATAGAATCTTTCTATTTTGTATATTTCTCTAATTTTTTTGCTGGCCCCACTTCTTTCTTTTCCCCTTGGTGGTTGGGGGCGTCTTTATGGGCGCGCGGTGGGTAGGAAGAGGAGAGATTCAAGTTCGGTCTCACTCTCCCTCTCTTCCTCTCCCTCTCTCTCTCCAGGTGCAATTTTAAATTTGTTTACTGTTTAAGGTGCTAAAGAAGGAAAAAAAAAAAAATTTTAAAATTGCTTACCCTTTATGGTGCCTACGCCTCCCAAACCCTAATTTTCTTCTCTCTTTAAGTTTCGCAAATCCTAATGAGGATGACATCTGCCCTTTCGAATCCACCTTGGCCTAGACAAGCTTGGTGGGGAGTCGGGGGCAAAACATGGGTCACCTGGATTAAGGAGTCAAATGAGAGATTTGTGATTTGAGATATGTCATCAAACGACGGTGAGCATTGGGAGAGGGAGTTGGGGACTCACAACGAAAGCTTTAGACATTTACTTGGAAAATCATTAAGAGGAGGCCAAAGTTCCTACCATGAATATACATAATAAGATAAATCTTAACTAAATACTTAAGCCATTGAATTATGATTTACCTTAGATATTAACTGGTCCACATTCTAGGGATAAATGTCCCAAAAATCATAAATCTTTTGTAAGGTCACAAATTTAGTCATAAATTTCTGAATTTGACCAATTAATTGACAAAAGATTTGCCCAATTAGTCATCGAAAGATTTAGATTAGAATTGACCAAATTAAAAAGTTTAAGATTGTGTTTAACATATTTGAGACTTGTTTACCATTTTTTACCAACATTATGTCACATTCCCAAAGTGGAGCTTCTTTTGCATACCCTCTTACACATGCAAATTTGCATGTAACTCTGGTTTTGTTGTTCTAAGTAAAGGTCGATGTTTTTAAGACATTGGTGGTAGATTGAAGTCTTCTAACTTGTCTTTAAAAGGATGCATATTTAAAAAAATAATGGAGTCATCATTTCATCTTAAATGCAAAGCTCAACTTTTGGCCTAGGGTTCTTTTAGGTTTGTTTTCAACTTTGAATAATTTTTTTTTTAATTATTGTAGTATTAATCATCTTCATTAATTAATGATCATTTTAGTGTATTGATAAAATGTTGGGCTATTGATTTTCAAAAGAAAAAAATGATATAGAAAAAAAAAAAAAAAAAAAAAAAAGTGAACTTATTCGATAGATGCTGAACCAAACAGGGCCTATAGTAAGGAATCAAGGCATCCGAATATTTTTCAATTTTAACCCTGCAACATATAAGGCCGATGACTAGTGATGACCAGTGACTACAAGAGACGAAAGAATCGGTTACAATTGCTACATCCTTTCATAAATAAAATTAAAAAATTGAACAGGCCAGGGCTAGATCTCAGGAGAAACCGAATCATCATTGTGCCACTTACATAAGGCATGCAATCTCGCTCTTGGCAGACTAGGCAATGGCACAGGACTAGATATATTTCTAATGATGTTCTTTCACGAGGATTAAACATGCGCTTTATCAAGCGTGAGTCATGTTTATGCCATTTTCGACATTAACGGTTCAAGACACATACAACACAAGACAGAACAGCCAAAGGAACGGGACTAGGCAGGTTGGACATCAACTCAGGAATCCCGGTGACAAGAATGAAAGGAGTTCACTAGTGATGTATTTCTGGCACCCAATCAAAAATATTTGACTCAAACTCAACCCGATATCAATCTATAGTTGCATGAAATAGCCAAATAATCTAACAATAAGTTCGAAATTGCTTTGCCAAACAAATTTGACGCCGCAACGTCTATCTGCCTTTGTCACATCAATCACCATGAATCTTCTTGGGACGGAGATCAAGGGGGCAAGTACTTCTTTTTCTTGTAAACCTCCCTCAAAGGGAAATCACAGTCAAGACTTGTGCAATTGCAACCTCAACACCTTTTGCAACAATTGAAGATCAAAACCCATTAAAAAAAAAAAAAAAAAAAGCACTAATTTCCATATGTTCAATTGGAAAACTGCCCGGCAGGGAATTATACCCATTAAGCTACCATAACATCACAGCAATGGGTGTTTATAAGTTAGTGGCAACTCCTAAGTTTAGTATCAAATGGAATAATCAATGTGGACGCCAAATTGTAATTGATAATAGTATAATATGGGAACAGAGATTCTATGATGGAAAGACGATAAAAAAAGAAAAAGGGGAAGCATATAAAAGAATCTAGAATGCGAAATAGGAAAGGATAGAAACTAGAAAGACTAAGAAAGGAGCTGCCATACCAACACACCTACTACTGTCAACAGTGCATTCAATGGACACAAATTCAGCCAAGCCTCCACCTAACGACCAGCACCACCTACCAGTATGGCTTCAATGACCTTGCCATAAAAGAAGAAAAGAAAATCTTATCTACGAATACCGTCAGACATTTGTTGAACATGCTCATCGAGAAAATATTCAATTCCCAAAATACTAATCATGCGTATTACGAAGATTAAGAAGATAAAAATATATTGGACCACGTAATGTTTAGCTTTTGTCTAAACAAAAAAAGTTTTGTCGTCTTCGAAAGGACTAATTTTCACGGGCAATGCAGAAAGCAATGGAAATATGATTATTAGTTTGCTACACAATTAACATTTCAGGAAAATGAAAGAAAGACAGAAAGTCACAGCTAATGATGTAATAAAAGTCTACAATATTTAAGAGATTTCACGCTAAGCATAAGCGCCACATTGCATGAAGGATCATCCGCCCAATTGAAGGGTGGGACGTCTATCGGGCCAATTCGTATAAGACCCATCTTTTATTCGATGCCGACATGATAAAATGCCATTAGTAACAAATTGCAAAGAAACGCAAGAGATGCTAATGCAAGACTATGCAAATTAATATTTTGGTTTAGAGGTCAGGTTTCCTTGCTATGGACGAATTCAATCCATGATAGGTCTTTGGGCAAAATGTTTAGGCGTGAACAAATGGATAATTCGTAAAGCATGACAATGGGTTTAAGCTTAATTCTATCGCACATTAATGGCTGTAAATGACATTGCTATGTTTGCAGGGTAGGATGCTGAAGGGATGTTGACACTGAGGAGCACACGGAACAAGCGGGAGCATTGCCAACTCGTAAGCTACCATAACATCACAGCAACTGATCAGCGACGTCATCTTTCAAAGAAATATCAATAAGTTACTTGCAAAAAGCCAGCTCTTTGCATTTATCCACTCAAGATTCATCAACCAATCGAGCTTTTCCGAATTTCCAATGCCTTACATAATATAACGATCCCATGCTTCCGGCCACCCATTGCCAGAAAGTACCCATCACCAAAACTTTGATCATCCATCATATAAACAACAACAAATACAGCATGCTTTGACTGACTTCCACAAACAAGAAATCCAATATGTGCCGAAAACCCAATTTAACCACCATAACCAAAGCTCGTGGTCATCCCAAACCCAACATTATCATCTACCAAAAACATAAAAAAGCTCCAATGTAGACCATCGAAATCGCGAAAATCAAGTAAGAACAGTGACGTACATCTTGGAGAGCTTGTTCAAGGCGCCACCGGTGACCTTCGCAACGCGGAGGAGGGCGAGCTCGGCCTTGAGTTCCTTCAGTTGGGTCAGAAGGTCGGTCTTCGACTTCTGCCTCAACTCGTGCACCTTGATCCTTACTGCCACCAATTCAAATCGAAAGGGCAAGTTCAAGTCAGCAACACAAGAGAAGATAACCCCCATTTCGTCCCTAGGGTTTCGCCGTCGCAGGAGCAGGAAGCAGAGCCGTCGCCAATCCGCAAGAGAAAGCAAATGATCAAAGAGAAACAAAACCAACCTCAGATCTCAGATTCGCTCGCTCATCAAGAGGGTAGAAGATCCAAATCTCATATTCGCTCGCTCGTCATGACAAACATTGGCCTTAATGGAGTGGTGCTTAGATTCAAATCGTGATGGAGTGGTGCGAGTTGCAAGGAGAGAGAGACGAAGAAGAGAACCGCCGTCGCGTGATGGAGAATGCTACAGAACAGAGGAAAGAGTTAGGGTTTTGTTTAATATTTGGTAAAATTGGACTTTTAATAAAATTTTGAGGGTAAAATAGGCACTGAGCAAAAATTCATTAATCCCCTAGACCAGCATGCCAAAAATGTTGAAATGTCCAAAGCAAGTGGGGATCTGCTTTGGGCTTTCAATATTTCAAAGGTCAGCATTTGGAGAAGAGGAGCTCCAAATGCTGAACCAAACACCAATTTTTTTTTTCCAATGGACTTTCGGGACCCAAAGCTCCTTGGGAAAGCCGAATCAAACAGTCCAAAACCCTAAAGATTTGGTACAACATAAAATATTGTTTTCTCTCCCTCTCTTTCTTCCTTTTTTTCCCCTTCTTTTTCTGAGGTTATTATATTAGCAAGAGTTGCCTCCTGTTTCTAGAGTTTCTGATAGCAAAAGGTTTGTCCTTTTTGTTGCAACTTTAGATTTCTTCAGAAATGTGGGTTGCAGGAAAATGGAAGAGCAAGAAACTTCCCATTATACAAACGAGGGGGAGAGAGAGAGAGAGAGGGAAGTGGGAGTTCTTAGTTCTTGAATCACTGGGATTGCCCAATGGCCACTCTTCCAATACGGAAGAGTGAGGTGGGGGATTCAAATCTCCACATTTACGGGGATTGGGATAGGGATGATTCAGTATTAAATATGGATTTCGACCCAAGCAAGAATCTATGATCTAATAACGAGAGTTAGAATAGAAATAAAGTAAGACTAATAAAAAAAAGAAAAAACAAAAATTGGGAATTATTGGGGTTTGAGATGACGGTGGTGGTTAGGAGAGAGGAAAAGAAAGGAGTGGAAGCTAGTGTGCCGTGCCGTGAACAAGCAAACATGGAATGGCATTTGTACGCCAAGGAAAGCCCAACCTACGAAGAGAGAGAGAGAGAGAGAGTCCAAAATAGATTTCCTAGAGAACCAAAATGATACATATGCCCTCCTCAATAATTTTCGTGGCCCTGGCAACAACATAGAAAGAAATAGCCGGGGCGCCTTGATCCTCTAAATTAGGAAGCATGAGCGTAGGGATGATAAATCATGGCCCTCACCTTACGATTGGGAGGATCACCTAAATGAATGACAATCCAGGAGCCGCCACATGACAAACATACATTTCTCGAGCCTCCTTTTTTTTTTTTTTTGATGACCTAGGAAATCTCATACAGCCAATAGCCGCGGGCAAATCCTGGGGCCGCACGAGGGAACCACCACCCCGTGCAAGCGGTTAAGGCACTAAGCGCCTTCACTGAGTTTCAAACCCCTCACCTTGAGGGTAAGGATCAACGGGGTCTTATCTAGCGGAGCCACCGCGGCGAGTGGTGAGTCTCCCTTTTTGTTCATGCTCGCGAAATGCACAATTTTTTTATTTTCTAATTTGCTGGGAACAACCCTTTTGCGTGACCAAAGCCCCGTGAATAAATAATGAAAAAGTGATTTTATTTTTTTTCTATCGGTTAGCCGACACATGGAAAGATAGAAAGGAGAGGGAACCACCACCCCGTGCAAGGGAACCACCAGGGAACCACCACCCCGTGCAAGCGGTTAAGGCACTAAGCGCCTTCACTGAGTTTCAAACCCCTCACCTTGAGGGCAAGGATCAACGGGGCCTTATCTAGCGGAGCCACCGCGGCAAGTGGTGAGTCTCCCTTTTTGTTCATGCTCGCGAAATGCACAAATTTTTTATTTTCTAATTTGCTGGGAACAAGACCCTTTTGCGTGACCAAAGCCCCGTGAATAAATAATGAAAAAAGTGATTTTTTTTTTTCTGTCGGTTAGCCGACGCATGGAAAGATAGAAAGGAGAGGGAGAGTGCATGAAATGACAACGCACCCACCATTCATGAATGAAGAAAATATGGAAATAAGAATTAGGGCCGGAGGCCAAATCTTTGTTCAGAGGATGCATAACAAAGATGGGACCCGCATCTCCTCTTAATTTTCTCCCTCCTTTTGCTTCGCCTTTCTAAATTATTTTGGTCAGGCATATTGCCTACATCCATGCGCGCCATATCTCGCGCTGAAGTTTGTACCATGAACACTTTCCATTTTTCCTAGGTATATAAGGTTAGTACCCAAAAAATCCCAAACTAAATTCATTGCAAACTTGCTCACTATGAGACACATATTTAAAATATTTTGTGTCGTAAAAAATCTTGAATTTATATTAACGCGATAAATATGCCCTTAAACGGTGCTTGAATAGAGGATATATCGATATATAAGTTTAGGTTTCAAGAGTAAAATGCACTGGGTTAAGAGCCCTTTTGGTTCGGCTTTTGGAGAATGCATTTGCAAAAATGCAAATACCTTTGGGTGAATGGGGTTTTTCAAAATACAATATCGTTTAGTAAAATTTGCATTGTAAAACAACTTTGGCCAAAATACCATTTGGTAAAATTTGCATTTATAATTGACTTTTATTAAATTAAACAAGCAAAAATATATTTGTATTTTTTTTTTGAAGTCCGACCACCAAATTGCCGATCCGACGGCCAGATCGCCAAATCTAACCCCCAAACGATCGCCGGGGTCGAGCGACCCTCAGGCGGCAGTTGTCGACGCATCACCGGCGCGTGCAACCCTTGGCTGGCGGTCGTCGGCCTCCAATCGGTTTCTCCACTGACCGCATGAACAGTGATTAATAGTACAACTTGCATTCCGAAAATGCAAGTTCTCAATGGACCTCTACCCCTCCATTCTTCCAAAGGCCTTTGAAGCCTCTTGGAGATGCAATTGCATCTTCCCAAAGTCCTCAAAAAATTAAACCAAACACCATAGCATTTGGCTAAATCCCTTTAGAGCCCCAAAGAGAATTCTAAATGCTGAACGAAACAGAGCGTAAGTTCTCTTCTTCATCACAGAGTGAAATTAATTCCTCAATGATACCAAAAAATAAAATCAAAATTTATGGCTTTTTTCTTATTTAAAATGGCCAGAAAATAAAGGCTCGTGCGGCTCGAGGCGAAGGGCAAAAATCAGCAATTCACCTTCGGAAGCACCAGACCCCAGCCGCCATTATTATTCCTGCCCAGCACTCCTCTCCAGTGTGATGTAAAATAAAGATGGAAATCAATAAAATGAAAATCTCTTTTTTGGGTATATTTCTCCAATTTTTAGCTGGGCCCCACTTCTCTCTTTTCTGCTTGTCGGGCCCATCCGCATCCGGGCGTCTTTATCTGGGGAGGAGAGAATTCTTAGGTTAAAAGTGAGAAGTGATTAACCCCTTTTGGTTATCAACTACTTAAGGAAACTTGTGCTTTTAGTTGCAAAGCCTGAGGTATCCATAGCAACAATACCATTGAAGTTTTAGTTTTTTCCTTTTTTCCTTCTTTTTTCCCTTTTTGGTTAGACCCAATATGTATTCATATGAAATATTGAAATAAGCATCGATTAATAATACTTTAGAGATAGACGGATGAGAGCCTTATATTTTGCACTCATTTGCTTGCCCAACCTGTACACACGCATAGTCTAAAAAAAATCATACAAAATCCAAAGTCTACGATGGGCCAAAGTAATTCTCGCGAGTGCTTCTTGGACCTTGGTGGCTGTTTTTGGTTATTATTTATCAGTTTAATGCGATTCCCATTCTGTTACCATTCAATTTCCACATCCTCAATACATGCTGGGGGCTGGGATAGGATAGATTTGATTACCTCATTTCTGGGATTACTCCTAATTCTCAAAATGATATATTGAAAATAGCACATTTAATTGTTACTACATTAATGAATAATACTTATGTATGCCACAACCTAGAACCACGCGTTTTCATTGTAATAACATCATGGAGGTCTGATTCCTCAAGCTTGTCCTGACCTGGTCAAAGTCACAAGGGACTAAAGACACTATTAGGCGGGCTTGAGCGATGACATTTGGTCGAAGAGGTCATCTTATCCACGAATTCGTTCGCATTAGGATGAATGAAAGTGTGCAATCCTAATATTTCACTATAGCCCGCCCGATAAACGCCTCCACCTAGCTGTTGTTGCTTTTTATTTTCATTTTTACTCTTTTATTTTTTTTTTCATTTGGTTTGAATTGAGCAATTCTCCTTGCCTTGCCACGGCTTGTGGAGAGAGAAAAGATCGAGATTGGGAAGTGGAAGCTCTTCCGATAGCGAGGGGACAACAGAGCCACGTGGCGGTGCCCCACACCCACTTGGACAATGGCCATGGAGCCCGTGAGTCCCATGGATCTCATAAATAGGATAAGAGCTTAGAGAGAGAGGATCCATTAATGCCCGCTCAACCTATCGCCGCCTGAGCCCTAGAGGAGAGAGAGATAGATGAGTTTTTTTTTTTTTTTGATCTAAGAAAGATGAGTTCATATAATAAATTTTTTATTCCAACTTCAGATGACACTGTCGTTTTATTAATGGATCCACATAAATAGATAAGTACATGCAATATAGACGGGTGACGTGGCGGTTGCAAAATATTTTCTCCATAAATAGTTATTGTGAGAGAAAGAGGACGGAACTACCTCTGAAATTTATTTCTTGAATTTTGAGATTTTTAATGTGTTGTGTATTTATATTAATGTGTGCGCGGTGCATTATATATCTAGTTGAAGTAGTGATAACAAAACTTAATTTCCTCCCTAACTTTTCCGCAGAATTGAATAGTGACAAAAAAAAAATGTATTGAATTAAATTGCAAGAGAGATATGGTAGAGGTAAGGGCAAACATGATTTCTTCAAATTAACACGTAGATTTTTGTGTTTACATTAACATGTGGTCACGTTATTGCATTTCCTGTGCATAACCTAAAATTGCTATAACACCGAGCTAATGATGGCGTTTATTCCTAATAAAAAGACTAAAAAAGCAAAAGTGCTAGCAAGTAACCTCAGCAAGCCTACAAGATTCTCGAAATATACAAGTTTGTGTAAAAAAAATAATTATGTTTTTGTTGAAATTTGTCGATACAGCGGCCAGGAGGGATATTTTGAAATTCTATGGGAAGATTAATAACCAATAAAATTAAGATATTTAGGACAAAATTGACACTTGTCCCTTCCTTGTGGGATAAGCCAAGGGAGGGGCGTATGTGTCCTTTGACTTAGGATGTGTTGGTGGGGCTTATGTCAAGGAACGAGATGGAGTTTCTGGTGGTATTGGAAGAGTTATGGCTTAAGTTTAGTAAATCATGGGCAAACTCCTCTAACAAAAAAAACTCATCCAAGGCAACGTCCATCTTTGATTACAACGGAAAAAAAAAATACCGAGTAAATAAGTTCAATTAATTTGAGAAGTGAAGTAATTTTAGTGAATTGTTGCTAGTTTATAGCCGGATTAATTAAATTTGATATGAGGATATTAAATCAATACTGTGATTAGTTTATAACTCGTTTGATGCTTTAATATCATAGAGACACTTGCATTTTTCTCTTACTTAATATGAAATAATCAAAGTAGAAAAGATTAACATTGTGATTTGGTTAAAAAAAAAAAAAAAAAAGAGATAATTTGTAATTTTTTTTTTATTTACGTCACGTCGATGGTTAAAAAATTTTTGTATTATGGGCTTGCCCTTCAAAGCAGCGCCAAGAAAATTATTATAGATTTTTTTGTATTTTTTTTTTCATTTGGTTGGGCGTCGTGGACAGGGGAGCCGGGAGTTTGGCAGGGCGGGAGAGTTTTTTTTTTTTTTTTTTTTTGGTCGAGTCCTACTCTATTCATACTCTACACTCACTCGCAGACTTGTGTCTTGCCTCTTGCAGGGCGTGAGAGTCGCAACCCACTCTCGAAACTTACGAGTCCCTACTCTCATCCCCCCCTGAGAAGGTGGGGATTTGAACTCCTTACCTCCCCCTTCCATGTTGGAAGGGTGGCCACTGGCGGGAGAGTTGAGTTAGAAGAAGTTCCTGGAGATGCGCGTTAATCACACCGACGCCCCCCCTCTGCCCCTCCATCGTAAGTTGGAACTGACGGTTTGACCCCTCGCCACGTCACATCAAAAAAAGGCTGGGAAAAGGAAATTTGACTGTTTATCCTTTGAGAAGTCCAGGAAAAAAAATAAAAATAAAAGTCTGGAAGAAAGGACCAGACACGAGATTTAAAAATCTCCTTTTTAATTAATAAATTCATATAAATGACTAAAAAGGTAATTCCAATCGAGGCCCCATACATTTTTTAATAGGTTCCATTATGTCCTAAAATCCGTGTTTAAAGACGTAAGTAGGAATGATTTTCTTAATCGACACTCACGCTTGGAAAATTTGATTTAATGGATGGAATTCCCCTTCTCATTTTATCCAACAAGATAGGAATAGAAGCTTTTATTTTAATTTTTATTTAATATAAATCTTTGCTAACAAGTACTATTCATGCCCTGGAAAAGTTGACTTTTTTTGCTCCAACTCGCTGAGGTTTGGCAAGGACCGCAAATTCATGATTAGAAATTGTTATTAATACCAAAATTTTGACGAGTTAGTTATTTATTACGAAACTCCTAAATAATAATAGCATCAACTTAGTTCATTTTTTCATTATAGACATTGGTATTATTTTCGTTTAATAGGAATAGGTGCCCAATTACATTCAAATCGACCTAATGCACCGACTTGCCAACTCATATGATCTTCCAAAGCTAAGCCTACATCAAGCTCAATGCTCTCTGATTAACTCAACCATACTCTCTAAGCCTCACGAGCATGTGCTATGAGTAGATGTGGCAAAATGGGTCTTAGACCCATATATGACCCGTTTAAATTATAAATTGGTCATATATGGGTCATTTCTTTTTTGAAGAAACTAGCTAAATGGATTTAACAAGTAAAGACTTAAGATATGTGGGTCTTAAATGGGTTGGATGTAGAACCCATTTTTAACCAAAACCTCACAATCTCTCTCTTTCCTCTTTTTTTTTTTTTTTTTTTTTGGTAAAGGTAAGATATCTCTCTTTTCCTCTTTAACTTTACAAAATAAATAAATATATATATATATATATTTTATAAAAATTGAAATTATAAATTTTTTTCTTTCTTCTTCCTCCTTCCGATGGGGCGGGCAACCGACTAGGCAAGCCTCGACCTTCTTTGGTGTTGGGCGAGCTCGAGCTCACCGAATCTGGCAAGCCTCGAGTTCGCCGAATATGGCGAGACTCGAACTCATCGGCATCAGGTGAGGCTCCAGCCTTGCCAAATCAGGCGAGAGGCGAGCTTGAGCTCGCTAGATCTAGCGAGGCGAAGGCCTCGCCGATGTCCGGTGAGACTTGAGTCTTGCGATCTAGCGAGCCTTGAGCTTGTCGGCGTTGGTAAGCCGAGCAAGCTCAAGGCTCGCTTGTGGCCAGTCATCAGCTATCATCGTGCCCAATGGCCAGCCAAAGAAGAAGAAGAACAAAAAAAAAAAAATTAAAAAATTTAAAATTATATTCTTAAAAAATAAAAATAAAAATAATTAAAAATCATGTTTTAAAAAATAATTATCTTAAAAATTATAAAATTTGTTCATTAAATTTGTGTTGTATAAAACTATTTTAGCAATACAATTTTTAATATATATATATATATATATAAACTTTATTAGATTTAGTTAAATGTATTGGGTATATGTTAAGTATAGGTCAGATTGGGTATGGGTAAAAAATTTTGCACTGCAATAAATTGGTTAAATGGGTCGATCTGGATCGGACCATTTATTACCCGACCCAAACTCGATTTGACTCACCCGTTTAATAGGTTTAGCTATGAGCAACAAGCTAAGTGACAAAAAAAAATATTTTAAGGGTTGTGCCGAAAGGCATTTCTATGTTAAATTTTGGACGGTCACTATTTATGTGGAGAAATTGAATCGGAATGGTTGCTTTGAGTTTGGTTGATTTTGAAATATGGCAGAAGAGAATATCTTGGACATGTCTTGCCAAATAAGCCCTCTCAAAAGTAGAAGTTGCTATGGTCATGGGCTACCAAAAGAATTGGTCCGACAAGAATCCAAAAGATCTCTCTCTCTCCCAAGAATCCAAAAGATCTCTCTCTCTCTCTCTCTCTCTCTCTCTCTCATTTCAAATATCCCCAAATTGATATAGAATTCTCAAAGTGACCCTCGGAATCGTGTTTTATCTCAAATAGCCACCCATAATTGTACAAAATTGTGACAAGCTTTCTATATATTAGGAAATAAACTAGCATACACTATAAAAAGTTTGATAGGAGTTTAGTCTAATTTCAGAATCGATCTGGGTGCAACTTGTACATTTGAAGTTTGAACCTGTGTATTCTAAAATCGAAATGGACAGGCAAGCTTGATTGGTTGGATCAAAATTTCCATGGTCATATCCGATCATGTATGCTTAAGGCAGTATATTGGGACTCGATCCCAAAAAAAAAAAAAAAAAAAAAAAAAACACATACCCGATTGGAGCTGGATCTAAATCCAACCCCCAATTTCAAAGCCTCCCCGCACACAAGGGGAAACGAAGGATTTACATTGCCATGGTCATAGCTGATCATGTATGCTCAAGGCAGTATATCGAAACTCAATCCCAACAAAAAAGTAAAAACACATATCCGATTGGATCCAGATCTAAATCCAACCCCCAATTTTGGATCCTCTCCACACACAAGGGGAAATGAAGGATTTACACATTTACTCCTCTTGGATCCGTTCTATTTTATCTTCCTTCCTTCTTTTTCTAGTCTCTTTTCTTTTTTGGGGAGATAAATCAATACTTCCCCAATCCACCTTTGCCAAAACGCACTCCAATTTCAAACCTAAAACTTAACCCATTTTTGAAAAGTGAAACAATCAAAAGGAGGGCAAAAAAAGGAAGAAAAGAAAAGGAAGAAGAAAAAAGGAAGAATCTCTTGAGGTAGGAGGAATGATGGGGGAAAAATATCCTCATTTTCATTGACTAAGGATGTTTTTTTTCTTGAATTGCCCTAGCGATACAACTTAAAGAGGGACCCAAAGGGAATAGTTGGAAATAATTTGAAGGTAAATGATGATCTCTAATAAAATAATTTACACAAGAATTTTAAGACCACGACTAATCTTACCAACAAACTGTTATAAGAAACTACAAACAAAAATATAAGTCCACCATAATTAGAGGCGTCCCCCAACCTCTTCTCACGTTCCACCATGACTAGAGGTATCCCCAACTTCTTTTCGTCCGTGAAGGCTGATGTGGTAATTTTTAAATAAATTTTTTGACTTTTTAATTGATTATTATTTTCTTTTTCTTTTCCTTTTCCCCTTCTTCCTCTTGGCCTTCTTCTCCCACAATGCAATGGCAAGCGACCCTTCAACGGCGGGTTAGCCTTCACTATGGCTGAAAAATCAGATTTCAGAAAGTAAGTTTGATTGTAATTTTGGGCCAAGCTAAATAGACTTTACTTATCTTTTGGAGGGCTATTTTGTAGGGTTGATCCGAAAAGTGAAAAAAAAAAAAAAAAAAAAAAAGGCTAGTACTGAAAGAATTTAGGGCAACACGTGTTGCTTTTAAAGTTTAAAAAAGTGAATCTTTCCTATCTAAAGTAAGTTAAACAATTATTATGTATCAACTATTTTCAGAAACCGTAATCCATTTTTTAGCTCATTTCGGGCCATTTTCGAGTTTATGCTGTGATTTTGTTGCTCATTTCAATAATGTAGTCAATTAGTTAAGTTAGCCAATAAAGGAAATAATTGAAGAATCCAAGCTAGGCAAGACCAAATTTTTAGCCTGACCCAAAATGAGCTGTAAGGTAGAATCAACGAAAAAGGACTGTTGCTTTAGTCTTGGCCTTCAGGTTTTTATTTGCACCCGTGTATAAAATAAATTCATTCACTTGCTGTTCACAACGTTGCTTTTTCGATAATGACTTTATACACGAGAGTCATAATAATGAAAAAGAAAAACGAAATCGGACATGTCCATGACCGTGAGTTGAGAGAAACGGCGGTTAGGTTGATGAGAGAGGAGAGGGGGGGTGTACACCGAAAAAAATAATCACAAAAGACAAACTTGAACAGCCAAAATCCTAGATAATTTACCTCAAGTTTGCCAAAAAAAAAGTTTTATTGGACAAATAGATTGAATTAAAAATAATAACAAAAGACAAATTTTATCATAAATAGTAATGCACACATAAAATCTCTAGATAATTTAGCCTAAGTTTGAGAAAAAAAAAAAGGAGGATTTATTGGAAAGATAGAGTTGAATTAAACCTAATCACAAAAAAAAAACCTTTATCATAAATAGTAATGAACATGTATTCATGTAATATTATTGCATCTATCCACGGAATCTTAGGATTTTGCTAGAAACTTTTTTAGGTTACTGATGTCAAGATTATGGATGTATTTACACCCTTATACTAATTATGTAAGAAAACATATGTTTAGAATTTTATGCTTAAACAATTTATCTATAATTTAATTCAATAACTATATATGTGTGTATATATGTCACCAACCATATATCTTCAACCACATATTTATGATGCTTCAAGTTTGTGTGGTGGTTATTTATTCAATTTTTGCGTGAATATTAAAAAGAGTATCCAAACAAAAGAATTAACATAAGGATGATTTACAAGCACCATCCATGTGAAAAATGCCTTGGATAACATTTGGAGGAAAATATGACTTTTATGGATTTAACAAGAGCTAAAAGGTTGTGACTATTCTTGAAAAACAAGCAAACTCAAAGTCTCTAATCGGATAAAAAGATAGATCTTTATATTTTCACCCATCGACGGGAAAAAAAGAGAGAGTAGATATCTAGGAAAAAATTGAAAGGATGCAATCATTTAGGACAAATTGGTTCAATATCTTTCCCAATAAGAAGTTTGTATTTGGATTATAACCATTTCAAAGAAAGATTTACAGGATACCACCTTTGGAGGCAATATGGCTCCTTATGTAGTCTATGTGACCTATCTTCATAATTGAACCTTCTCAAACTTTTGAAATCTTTCCACTTCTTTTTCGTGTTCTCTTTTATGTAGTATATGTGACCTATCTTCATAATTACTAGTCAATTTGGGAAAAAAAAAAAGGTAACTATTTGCATGAAAAATAACTTTATACATTTTTCCATGAGCTAAACATCAAGCATACAGAAGTATCGACAAGAAAAAGAAGAAACCGAATTTTAGTGAAAAATTTAACCTTTTTTAATACCATTCTTTCCTTCTGCCTCTTTTTCTTCGAAATAGCTCTTTGAACTTTTATCTCCACCTCACAATATAGCAATAGATAGCTGACATCTGTTGACATTGATAACGCATCTAACATCCTGATCTTTTCATGAGATACCATGCTCAACTTGGGCCTTGGGCACAAATTTCCTTAACCATGCCTCTAAAGCCTATTCCTTTTGTCCATAGAGTGAAAAGCAATTCCTCACAATTCTAAAATTAAGATCAAAATTATGTTCCCCTATTTTAAAATGGGCAAGAAATGAAGGCTCATGCCGAAAAGGGCAAGCATCAGCATGCCCTTTCTAGCATGATATAAAGAGGGAAATCAAGAAAATGGGAATGGGAACATGATTTTTCTTCTCCTCGTAGAACCATTTTCTCACAGCTACCAAGCTTGAACTGAGAGTCACTTCAAGAAAAGACGATAATCATCAATTTTACAAAACAAAATAACGAAAATCAAATCAACAAAAGACAAATACTGCACCTAACACTTCAATTTCTTCCTCTGCAAAATGACCATTGAGCTTGTGCAGCTTCCATCCTGATTCTGAATCATTCCATCGTTCCTCTTCCTTTTACTTCCATTCCGGTTCCTCTTCGAAGAAGAGAATGCTGTCTTCTTTCTTGTTTCAAAGCAATTCCCCGAGCAACTCCAGTTTTGGTGGGCTTCATTTCAGGATGAGACACCCTATACCGGGATACTTATAATTTTTTTTTTTTTTTTAATATTTTCACACTGTGTTTTGGTGAATAAAAACTCACCGCTTCAATTTATCTTTTGAAATATTAATTACACTAAAAAAAGCAGCAGAAAATATGTTGAGATTGCAAATAATAATAATAATAAAAATTATCATAATTCATTAGCCATTGAGGAAAACCTCAACAAAATTTAATTCATCTAACTTGCATGCAATTTTCATCAATTTGAAAAAGGAGCTTGTGCATCTATTTATTCCCTCCAAAGATATGTATACATAAAATAAAATAATAATAGAAAAACCTAGTCAATGATTAGACGTATTGATTAAGGAAAATATTTTCTTGATCAAAACTATCAAATTCCGGTCATCTATGGATCAAAATTAATTTTTTTCTTTCGGGGCTAGTAAATCTTTAATATCTATCAGCTATCTTTTTAACTAAAAAAAAAGAAAAGGATAATTTAAATAGCTATTTAGCTACTTGGCAAATTTTAAGAAAGCATGGCTGTCAGAGATCCTGTGCTTCTCTTCTCCCAATGGGAACAGAAGTGGGCAATTTTTTTTTCCTTTTCATGTATATTTCTCTATTTTTGGCTGGTCCCACCACCTCTTTTTTGTCCCCTTGGTGGCCCATTTGCCATCTGGGTGTCTTTATTATTTGTTATTTTCTTTTTGGTCATGTGGGTATCTTGATTATGTGTTCAAGGTACCTCCTCTCTCTCCTCTCTTCTCTCTTCGTGGAATTTTAAATTTGTTTACTGTTTGTTTCCAGTCTCTCATCTGTATCGGGATGTCTTTTTTACTCGAAACCCTACATTTTACTTTAGGAAAAACATGGAGAAAAAATTATCATTGTTTAAAAAGTGAGAGTGTATCATATGCGAAAGTATAGTATTTTAAGATTAGATATGGTGCAAATTGCAATTTCGAATAAGTAAAGATGGTTAGGTTTTTTTGCAATGTTTCTATAAAATGTTTTGGAAATATCCATATAATAATTTGGACTTTGGTGGATATGATTAGATCTGTCCGACTATCCTTAATCCTGTCGACTTTTATTTGTATTTGCCTCTTCAAATGAAGGGGATCCCATTGACAAATACTTTGTAAACCGTTTGCCCAAACGCTTGCATTTACGAAAAGAGTGAAGATAAAATTCAAAGAAAAACTGATTTTTTTTTTTATGAGTCTTCAATTTTCCTATCTCATTAAGCTACCAAACAAGCTTAAAGAAAGAAATTGCCATCCCATTTCTGCACCATTTTCCGGTCCATTGTTAAATACATGGGCATATATTTGCTAAGGTGACTAATTAAGGAGATATTATAATTTTCAATGTAGGTATATTTTCAAGAGTGTTGAGCATCACATGGTAAGCAAGTAGAACAAAGCCGAGCACTTCCTTTCTTGTTTAATAATCGAGCCATAAACTCTCCATGAACTCTTCTAATGGTGGAGACCATAGAGTTTGCACATCCTTTGAAGGACAATTCTAGGTATATAGCGATAAATGCCTTAGATTTCACAAAATTTTAACCAAAAAATGACAGCACCTATTTCCACCATATAAATTACTTTATAAATTGCTTTAGACACACCATATAATTTTAATTTAAATAGTTCAAAATAGCCATCTCCCGTCCCCATTAATGGTAAGATATATAGGAAAGAGAAGCATGCATCTAACCGGGGTCTATGCACTTTCATTAATAATTGTTTCTTCTTTCCAATTATCTTTTTTTTTACAAGAGTCCCGTGAAATTTGAGTATTTTCACGAGCTTAGTGGCTTGGAATACGGGAATACTAACAAAGTTATGATGTGTAGAACAATTATATACAATCTCTATAAAGATTAATTTCTAATAAGTTCAAATTCTTTTCTAAGTAGAAATCTTTGGTTAAAATTGTGAACTTTTTATGATTATAACTTAAGTATGGGACGTGCGATTAATAAAGATTACCAACAAGATTCAGATTCATCCGCTACTCACTTTTGAACCCATATTTAGCATCCTAGAAAGAAATCTTCCATTTTCTCTTTTTGAGACTTATACTTAGATGATTTTCATATTAGCTTCCATAGTGCCATTTTCTCTCCCATAAATGCTTTACATAAATATTAAATGGCAAATTTAGATGGAAAGGAAACCTTGGAAGGACAAGGCTATTAACAACTTATGGAAACTAGTGCTTTTAGTTGCATAGCGTTTTCATGGGAGGTATCAATGACAACAATACCAGAAATTTGTTTATTCCCTTTTCCTTTTTGGTTTGAACCAATATGTCTTCACGTAAAATATTGAAATAAGCACTGTCCAATAATACTTTATTCTCTTCATTCAAACGAACGAGAGACAGAAAAATCATACAAGATCCAAAGCTTGAGATAGTCCGCAACTTCCTGGACCTTGGGGTCATTGTTTTTTAGACCGGATGATTGAAAGAAATGTTATAGGAATCAATCATGGAGGGCAACGAGGTACTCCTTCAATTGCTGCTTTAATAGCATCTTCAATAGATGTGCCCCACTTTCTGTTCATTCTCGTAATCCGTAACATGTAAGAATAGATCACTTGGATCTAGGAGTAGGACCATCCTCTTCTAGGAAAACAAGAAGCTTTAAATTCAACATCAAAAAATGATCGAAAGGGCCTCGACATCCTTCTCAAGTATTTATTTTTAGTCATTATTATTCTGTTTAATACAATTCTCATTTTCTTGCACTCAATTTCCACATCTATTCCTCAATAGGTGCATGGGGCTAGGATATAGCTAGGTACCCATTATTTGTCATTCTATAGAAAATAGCACATTTACTAGTTACAACATTAACGAAATAATACTTAATGAAACCACATATTCTCATTCTAATAGCATCATGGAGGTCTGATTCCCGAAGCTAGACCCCAATGGTTTTTTGTTTTATATAAGCGATTCTTTTTTTTTATTTGATTGGAAATAAGTAGTTTTAGCGCCTTTTCGGCATTGTTTATCTTATCTCGAGGGGTACGAAAATTGTATCTTCTCCTACCTTAGACCTCTGCTTTTCTACGTGTTGATCGGATAGTTTTTGGCCTTGCAATTAGGAGCTCCGGAAGCATGGTCTGCAACCAATCATGAAGCGTGGCGTTGTGGGGCTGGCTCGCCAAGATCGAATTTATGCATGTGAAATAATCACCTCTCTCTCTCATCTAGCTTGCACGCTAGCCCTGCATGTTCTCTCTCTTTCCTCTGCAGAGTCTCCACACATTTATTATCTTCTCTCTCTTCTTCTTCGTTCTTTCCTTCTAAGAAGAAAGAAAAGTAATTCCTCTCTCAAACGAGCAAAGGCTTCCTACATCCTTAGCAGTAGGAAGGGAAGAGCCATGCTTCCCTGATAAGCTTCCAAATATGAGTGATAATTTTTAAGAAAAAAGCCTCAAATAACTCATCAATTATATTTATTGTGAACACATTTATTAAGTGACATCAAAAATTCTAAGCATATACTTATATAACATATTTATTTTATAACAATATTCCGTGAATAAGCATCATTGCCTAAATGATGTTTTTGCTAATTGAATTTTTATAGAAATTTAATATGTTACACAGATAAAAAAATTTGAGATTTTTTCGTGTCATAAAGAATGTAAATATATAAAGGTGAGTATAATTTGAATTTTTTATGTTGATAAAAAGTATCAATAGTAAACATACTTTGGAATATGACGAAAGGGATAACAATCAAAGAGATAACAATCAATTAACAAAAATGGAGGGAAATACTACGCTCGTGATTATGTCGAGTGGGTTACATATTATATGACACGCTCTCTTTTTCACCCTCCATAGAAATTCCTTTGACGTGACGGATCTTGAGATCAAATCACATCTCCTGCTTAGAGTAATCCAAAAGCTATCTCATATTCATGCTAGCAAAGCCTTACTTGGTACAAATATATGAGGCGGTTTGTAGCTATTTCTAAAAACGAGTCACAACAAAAGGTAATACCTTACCTACAAAAATTTTAGAAAATAATAACTATGTTAAAAAATGCAATGAAGTTGTCTCTATTGAATCCTAAGAAAATTATTTAAAAATGCAATGAATGTCTTAAATTCATGTTGAGGAGCACATTTTCAAGATGTCAATCAAGTAAATTCTCAAACGACAACATCGATAATTATAGTTACGGTGGTCAATCAAAAGGATTAGATTGCACATTTTGAAAAGAGAAAGGATTATAACATAACGATAGATCAGTTGAAATATTTAGGAATTTGATTTCACTTCGCGTACAAATTTTAGGACTTTCAGTTTTTTTCCCCTCGAAATAGAAGAGGTCAACCATTCGGTGGTGGTGGGGTGCAGTAAAAGCGGAGGCAGGAGCCAACAGAGCAGGGAAGAGAGAGCGAGTGAAAATGGCTGAAACGTCGGTCGATACGTCGCTGTCAAGGAAGTCGCGCAGAGCCGCGGGACCACCCAACGCCAAACCCCACCCCCTACCTTTCCTCATTTTACAGTATGTCAGTTACCCCACAACGCACTCTGCCACGCTCTGTTCCGCCCTGTTCTGTTCTCGACGACGCCCCTTCTCTCTCTCTCTCTCTCTCTCTCTCTCTCCTACTCGAAATGCTGGGAATTCGCTTTTCTCAAGAGAGGCGACGCTGCCGTTGTCTCGAGCCGTGTCGGCTCCTAGCCGGAAACATTCTCGTCTTCGACAAAAGCGACAGCTTTGGAGAGCAGGGCAGAACGCAGACGAGGGACCGCAGGAAAAAGGAAAGGAAAGAGAGAGTGAAAAGGGTGAAAAGGAGAGCCGCTCAAGAGAGGACATGGGAGAGGGAGCTTGAGGGAGAGAAGTACCTGAGAGAGAGTGGAGAGCCAAAGAGAGGCTCGACCGTGCACGGGATCCCGCTCCCCGACGCCCTTCTTCTGGATTCGAGAGGGCACTGAAAGAGGGAAGGTATCTCCGAGAGATGAAGAAGAAGAGCAGCAAACGGCCCGTCCTTCTCGTCCACGCTCCTCGACGAGATCTACTAATCCATCGACGAACGCAAAGCCGAAGCGCGAGCCGGAGCAGCAAAGATCCTGCAGGGAGGCGCTGTCCAAGAAGCAGGGCCCGCGGTCCGCCTCCTCCGTCGAGAAGCAGCGCGGCAGCGACATGGCCAATGCCGCGGCGGACGCGAAGAGGAGCCATTTTTCGCAGGAGCTGCTCAGGAAGCCCAAGTATGAGCCCGACCACGACAGCGACGCGCTGAACTTTGGCTCCACTTCCATTTCTTCCGACTCGAGCTCGGGAGGGTTCTCGTTCTCGGACACCGAGTCCGTCAGGGGCGCGAGAACGATGACCAGTTCGTCGTCTTCTTGCTTCGCGCCGTTCAGGCTCAGGCCCGTGAAGACGAGAGTCGCCGCCGCCAAAAGGGAGGAGATACGGCATGCTCCGTTTGGCGAACGGAGAGAAGGCCGAGACCAGGGGCGTCAATGCTGAAAAGCGAGAGAGGAGCAAGTGAAGAGGTGGGGTTTTTCTTGTTTTTCGGCAGGTTTTGGCAAAAAGAGAAACCAAAGAAGAGAGAGTTGAGACAGAGAGGAACTCCAGGCATCGTTTTGAGCAACACGCAGATGCAGGGAGACAAGGAACAACGAGCATAACGAGGGGCAAGGAAATGAACGACCATTCCAGTGAAGTATTTCTCGCGAGTTCCTCGCCCGACGATCGATTCGTAGCCATCATTCTTTGATAACCGGAAGTTTGGTCTTGACTGGTGACCGTGATCTGTTCTATTCCAAAGACGAGGTTAGCCGAGCTCGATCCCCCTTTTGTTCTGTTTTGTCTCGATCGACCTAAGGGCTGAGATTTGTTTGCTTCGGTTATGCACGTATGGGTCTCGGGCGAGTCACCTCTTGACTTCGGGGAATGTCGTTTGTTGCTTGATTTCGATTCTGGACATGACTTCGAGCCCTGAATAAGCCAGCATTATCCCTCTAGCCTATGCACTCGGACTGAGAGTCGGTTCATGCTTGAACTCGAGATTGACGTGCCCTTGCCTCTGTGCTCGCTGAACCGCGTTTGTTTTGTTTATCGCTTGTGGTGTTTCTACGTGTTTGTCGCAAAATGGTCGGGTATTGTTGAGTTGGCGAAGGTTTTTCTTGGTTCCGGTAAGTGGATAGCGGTCGCCGGTGGTCGACGCCGGTGAGGATGGAAGCGAGTGGTGAAGGGCCGGTGGTTGTACAGCCACCAGCGGCCAAGGATTGCCAACTGTGAAGAAGAAGATGCACCATGGAAGCCGTCGGTGAAGAAGAAAGCACGCGGAGAAGAAGACCCAAAGGAGAAAAAAAAAAAGGAAAAGAAAAAAGAAAAATTGCAGAAAAAGTGAAACACAAAAGCTGGCTTTGGGAAAGAGAAGCCGCAGAGAAGAGATGTAGTAAAAAGACGAAATAGGAAAAAGACAACAAATTTGATTATAATATTAATATTAATGCAAAAACCAAAAAAAAAAAAAGGGTTTTAAGAAATCGGTTTTGTCTATTTTAGTTTTAATCCGGGTTTGTGTCAAGCCAATGGACCGAATTGGGTTTACCGGTCCGAGCCCATTTTTCTGAATATAATAATATTAAATATTATTCTTTTTTAAGAAAAAAATCAAAATAATAAAAAAAGTCAGAAAATTCAGAATTTCATTTGAACAATTTTAAGCACAAACTTTCTGAGCTATTTTCTTAAAAAATGGAAGTTTCTTAACTCTAAAGTGTGCTAAAAAGTGAGAAAGCCTTTAGGGCTCTACCTTAGGGCTTTAATGGTTTTTAAAGACAATTACTCTTGTTTACATGCTTGTACTATTTTGACCTCTTTAGTCCAGTTAAGATTAGCATTTATCTTTTCCTTAATGTTAAATACTTGCTCTCCCATGCAATTTATTTAAACGCTTACCTTGGCTGCTGACAGTTATTTTAATGATTGCGTACTTGCATGATCATCTCACATGTTAGTGGATAGTTATTAATTAATCCAAACTATCTCGACAAAAATATTTTATTTTAAAACTAACAAGATTAGGTACCGAAATGGTACTAATTGATTAATTGATGTAATCAAATCTCCGACCCTAGATTTTCGATCTTGATTCATAGGGGCAATCCAAGGAGGCAGTCGCTTTGTGAGGCAATCCCCTGAATGAATGTTTAAAACCATGTTTTGAGTGTGGTAAATTTTCTGTTTTGAAGTCACAAAGCTTCTCATGCTTAAATTGTCGGACTCTTTTGAAAAGAGAATTTCGATAATGGTTTTGCTTATTTAACTAACCAATTTCATGTGGAGATTTGTCAAGATATACAATTCAATGGAGTGATATCAATGCTTAAGAATACTGAATGAGACGTGTTGGGATGATAAAAGGCAAGTCTTATCCTATACACAGTCCCCTACATATACACTTGTGAGATGAGTGTAAAAAGTTCCATATCCGCAAGGTAAAGAGTTCTCTCACAAAAGGTACAATGACCGAAATGATGAGGAGTAGTTCATTTCTCTATCCCAAACACTACATATAATTCATTGCTTAATCCCTTTGAGCTCAATACACTTATGGAAATTCTTTTCAAATTACCCCTATTAAGAACCACCCCACATCAGGGCAAATTTGAGGTAAGATAGCACCATAAGATGAAGAAAATGATAAGAAATTTTCTTGTTCTCACTTGCATCAATTTTCAAGTCGTGCTATTACATTGAATTCATGTGATAATTTAAATGCTTTAGGATAACGAAGATAATTTATTTCTCTATCCTATACACTTATATCCATTGCTTAGCCCACTTAAGCCAGCAATTTCATTTCTTCAAACCCAGTTAGTGATCATCCCTTATATTGGGGCAAGGCAAGGTCGATGATGACCCTTGAAAGTTTGAGTATCATTCAAAGTGTAATTGATTGACATATGCATCACAATAGAATTAAGGGGCATGAAAAAGCAGTGTGTCTGGTAAAAGCAATGCCAATACTCATGAAAAAAGAAGTGAAGAAAAAATGAATGGGAACTAGGGGCATGAAAAAGCGGTGTGCCTGGTAAAAGCAAGGCCGATGCCCATAAATGAAAAAAGAAGAGAGAGTCAAGATATGTGACTATCGATTGTAAAAGGTTGTATCCTAATGAAGCAGTACTCAAAGACTCAAGATCAATAATGTATTCATAATGACAATCCCCGGTGAAGGACAAGACCTGCGACAATGCCTAGATGATCATCAACTTTGACCCTTATACATATCTTTGAGCCTAATAATCCTTTCATTTCTCAACCTATGAACCTAGCTTACGTTACGTCCCTTGCAAAGTCTCTTTTGATTAGGGCACTTGAATTAACGTAGGGGTTCATATGTTTTAAGTATCGCTCGAAAAAGTGTGAGCAAAATTATTTTTTTCTCATTTTGCAAGGTTCTTGACTTGTAAATCCGGAAATGATTATAGAATTGTTCTTTCAATTGCCTTAATTCAAAAAGTCTCTATGTTAAGCCATTGACCAAGCCCACATTACAGTCTCAATTAAAGACCTCTTAGATTGGTAAGGTCATACTGCTTGCGATGATACTCGGACCCTTGTTGGTATGATGATAGTGAGATAGAGCGATTCTCCTAAAATAGCCATTCTAAATAAGAGTGAGTGAAAGTCATTTCTAACTGAAAGTCTCTCATTTAGTATTCTTCGGAAATCCATGCCATTGTTTTGAACAACAATTCTCTCATGTGGAAATTTGGGTGATGCAAATATGGTAAAGTCATTATGCATAAACCTTGATTGAACTGATAAAAACTTCACTGAATTTTGTGCATTTTAAAGTAGCTCATATTGTCTACCTCTTTGGTGAATGCATAATCATGTTTGACAGATAATATTTTCTTGAAAACTGAATAATACTTGACGTTCAAGTTGCTCCCTGAAACCTCGAGATTTGGCGTGCTTCCATAGCCTAGAGTTCTTTTCATCGACATGGCGTGCTTTTGTAGGCTAGAGTCTCCTCTATCAAATTGGCGTACTTTCATAGTCCGATGTCTAATTCTCTTAATTGACACGACGTGCTCTCGTAACCCAGAGTTCTTGACCTGACGTGCTTCCGTAGCCCAGAGTCATTTTCACTGACTCGGCGTACTTTCATAGCCCGATGTCTCTTAATTGACACGGCGTGCTCTCGTAGCCTAAAGTTCCTGACCTGATGTGCTTTTGTAGCCCGAAGTCATTTTTCTCCCACTATTTCTTATTTAGGATGCGCACCAAATTCGTACGATCTTACGTGTTCTATTTGGGAGGAATTCCCTTTGGCTTGGTCGCTTTTGGGGTTCTGGCCATGCTAAAATCTCCTTGGTGACTTGTCAAGCATGGTCGTGTGGAGGAGGCTGGCACGGATCTCTGACTCCGAGGAGGAGGCGACACGTCGGCTGGATGAGGTCATTAGCCAGACCAGTGGGGAGGGCGTGTGGCAAGTTGTCATCCATCCAATCTGATCAATCCTGCACATGAGCATTTGTGTGTTTGGAATCTACTTGTTCCAACAAGCTTCTGGAGCTGACACCATGCTTGTCTACGGCCCTCGCATTTTTGAGTAAATGAGCATTGTCAACCACAGGGAACAGCTTCTCCTCCTCATAGCAGTGGATCTTGTGAAGACCATGTTCACCCTGATTTGCGCCATTAGCATTGATCGAGTGGGGTAGTGAAGGTTGATGCTCATTAGCGTTGACGGGATGATTTTGTCACTCGCCTCCTTGGATGTATCCCTTAATATCATCCACCACCATGAGGAGGTCAAGTGGGCTAGTGCCATATGCGTCTTCTCATTGCTATGCTACACAGCCTCCTTTTCCATTGGGATGAGGTAGGTAGCATTGGTCTACAGCTCAGAGATCTTTCCGATGAGGTTGCGTGCCCAGGGGTGCGCAATTGGCGTTGCAGTGAGCCAAGTGGTAAGCAGCGCGATGTTCATGAGTTTTATGATTTTATATAGAGCGATCACCTTGGGGGGTGCCACATTCCTATTTATGGGGATGGCTATGATGGCCCGAGTCTTTGTCTACATCTTAATGCCGGAGACAAAACAAAGGTCACTTGAAAAGATTACACAACTATTTGGCTCATGGACAGCGTGGAGCAACGCGAGGGCCAACCGGGGTGCTTGACATCGTTTTTATGATTCTATTCTGAATTCCGGACATACTCTACTTAGTAATTTTGAAATCTCAATTAAATTTTAGTGAAGTATGACGGTTTTCATTTGAAACTATAATATTGAAAATCTCAATTGCATGTTGATGAAGCTGTAATCATCAAATATCACAGATCAATATTATGCTCCCTTATCGTGTAATTAATTCATTTAATTTATCCCGTATTTTAGGAGTGTAATTAGTTCATTCAATTAGTTATACCATGTAATTACATGGTAAGGGAACATAATATTGGCTTGTGATATTTGATGATTACAGCCTCATCAACATGTAATTGAGATGTTCAATATTATAGTGTCAACTGAAAATCGTCATACTTCACTAAAATTTAATTGAGATTTCAAAATTACTAAATAGAGTATGTCCAGAATTCAGAATCGGAATCATAAAGATGATATCAAGCACCCTGGTTGGCCCTCGCGCTGCTCTACGCTGTTCATGAGCCAAATAGTTGTGTAATCTCTTTGAGTGACCTTTCTTTTGTCTCCGGCATTAAGGTGTAGACAAAGACCTAGATAACCATCCCCATGAATAGGAAGGCGGCACCCCCCAGGGTGATAGCTCTATACGGAATCATAAAACTCATGGACATCGCACCGCTTACATCTGACCCACTGCAACGCTAATTGCGCCCCCCTGGGCGTGCAACCTCATTGGAAAGATCTCTGAGCTGTAGATCAATGCTACCGGCTCCATCCTAATGGAAAAAGAGACCGTGTAGCATGGCAATGAGATGATGCGTATGGCACCAGCCCACTTGACCTCCTCATGGTGGTGGATGATAGTGAGGGATACACTCAGGGAGGCGAGTGATAAAATCATCCCGCCAACACTGATGAACATCAACCTTCGCCGCTCCACTCGATCAATGCTAATGGCACAGACCAGGGTGAACATGGTCTTCACAAGGCCCACTGCTATGAGGAGGAGGAGTTGTTCCCTATGGTTGACAATGCTCGTTTACACAAAAATGCGAGGGCCGTAGACAAACATGGTGTCAGCTCTAGAAAATTGTTGGAATAGGTAGATTCCAAATGCTCATGTGTAGGATTGATCGGGTTGGGTGGATGACAGCCTGCCACATGCCCTCCCTATTAGTCTAGCTAATGACCTCATTCAGCCGACATGCCGCCTCCTCCTCGAAGTCAGAGATCCGTGCTAGGATGCCCCTCGCCTCCTTCACACGACCATGCTTGATAAGCCACCGGGGAGATTCTGGCATGGCCAGCACCCTAGAAGCGACCAAGCCAAAGGGGATTCCTCCCAAATAGAACAGGTAAGACCATGTGAATTTGGTGCGCATCATGGATAAGAAATAGTGAGAGACGTAGGCCAAGAGGGTGCCCCCGTTCATGAAAATTTGAAACACCCAAACAAGCATAAAAAATAATTAACTTCTTTAACTTAAATTTTCTAATCTTAATTTTTACTTAGACAAAAGTTGATGATAAATTTTAAAAAATAAATATATGCTACAAAATTAGGAAAGAAATGACTACCTTGAAGAACGACGTGAGCAGGTCGCAGTAAAAGGTGGGAGATATTTCTGTAATGTAGACATAAGCTATAGTAAGGGTATAGTTCGCCTCGATATTGATGATAAGGTGGCCCAGTAGTAAGTAGAAAAAGCCTAGCCCAAAGATCATGAAGAGAGAGCTAACAAAGAGAATGGCTATAGCCAACATAACCTTGATATGGCTGGGAAGTCTGTTGGAGGTGGACCCAGCTAGTGCCGACCCAAAGAGGGAGAAGAGTCTAAATATTCCTAACCACAAATCATCGTCCTCACTACTCAACTGTAGGTCTGGCTTTATGTATACGCTCGCCTCACTCATCACTCCAATTTTTGTCAAAAATTTTATTTGTTATACTAATATTCCAAGTAAATTTAGCCACATATAAGAAATTGAAAACACAAAAATGAAAAAGAAAATATTATGTGAACTATTTTTTAGGAACTATTTTCCAGGATGATTTATCCCAAATTGGCTAAAAAAGAAGGAAAAAGTGGATGATGTTATATAACATTAAGTAATTTTTGTTGCTTTTTTATGCATTAAAAAAGGACATTTGGCAATAGATTTATCGTTTTTATCAGTAATAAAGTAGACAAAAAGAAAAAAAAAGTGCACTCAAATATAACCAAATTATTGTTATCGTTTTTTTGGGCAACATCATCGATTTACAAGGAATTGATTAGTTTTTATGAAAAAACTTGATGGAATGCTCGGGAATATTGGACACAATGCTAGAGAGCTAGAGAGAGGAGAAGAGGGACTAACCAAAACCTAGCACGATGCAAACTATAGATATTGCAATCGCACAGCAAGAGGCATACTGCTACAGTGCGGCCGGTTCCCTTCCCCTACTTCTACTTCTTCTAGCAGGCATTGGACTCCTAAGTGTGTTATGCATGTGTCGTGCTAGTATCGTGCATGTGCCGTGCCAGCATTGTGCATATGATGTGTATATTCCAACTGAGGGTAAGAGGGAGGTTTCGGTTCCTGGTTCCTTTTTTTTGGGAACTAGCGGTTCCTGGTTCCTATAGGAACTGGAACTGGAACCGAAACTAGATTCTAGAATCTAAAATGTGAAAATCCTAGATTTCAATTTGTTTCTTCCCCTTTCCCCTTTCTGTTTCTTCTTTTTCCTTGTTCGCCCTATCCCTGACTCCCCCATGTCACTCTAAAATCTCTCTCCGACGATTCGACTCACTCCTCTCGACGACGCCCCTCGATGACCTCGATGCCCCTTGACACCGCTTGTCGTCGCTCGCCGCCCTTGACGCCCTTTGATGCCGCTCAACCCTCCGCACCATTGGATGCCCCTTTATGCCGCTCGACCCTCGGCGCCGCTCGATACCCCTTGATGATGCTCGACCCTTGGCACTACTCGACGCCCTTCGATGCCGCTCTCCTCTCTTGAAGCTGCTCAACCCTTGGCGCCACTCGCCTTTCTCAACGCCACTCAACCCTCAGCATGAGTATGCATTCTTTAGGTCCCAAACTACACTCAGATGCCTGTGTCCATGAGAAAATAAACAGAAAATGAGAACGATATGTGAGAATGCTCATTCTCTGTATCTGCATGTTTTAGAAAATCCATACCTTTGAGCCTAGTTTGTTTGACCGTTTGACAATGCAATCAAGCTGCATTTTTAACAATTCCAAGGCATGTGAATTATCACTATTCTCTGCAACAGCTTCTATATTTTTAATGGAACCTACTCCTTATTTAGTGGTATTTGAAGATGCGATTTGTGGTCTCCTTTTTCCATGCACAAGGGCTATGAATAGTATTTGGACAAGGATTGGTGAAAGAACTACATAGTTTCGACAAGTGATCTGATTCATTGTTTTTTCCTTCTCAATTGATATATCCACTCATGTGCCAGGAATTCGCAGCTCTTGAGATATTTGAGTTGGACTACACAAAAGTGTATTTCTTTGGAAGAAATATTTGACATGACTTAGGAGTAAGTTTTTCCTTCGAATGAAAAAAGTGAGCTACTCAATCATCTATCCTAAATTTGCACTAAGAAATACAAGCTATATGAACAAATGTATAGATATTCTGTAGTTGTTATGAGAAAATAACTTTTAATTTGAATATCCTTCTTATTGCACTATTCTTTTACTTCTTGCGGGGATTCTACTTGTTAGCGACTTGCGTTCAAGAAAGATGGTGGGGATGGCAAATTTCTGGGAATCTACTTGTAACGAATTGCGTTCACGATTTGGGTTCGTGGTGAGGTAGTGAGGTGGGCAATCGTGGGTCGATGTGAAAACTGGGTGTAATGCGGATGGATGTGGAAAGTTCGCATTTTGGTTTTCTTTTGGTTCAAGATTGGAAAATCATGGGGCAATGTGATTTCCAGTTTGGTTTCTTTTGAATATGTAGTGACTCTTCTTCTTTCTTTTGTAACTTTTTTGCTTTATGGTTTGTTATAGTTAGTGCTTTAGGGCGCGTTTACTAACGTTTCGTTCGAGAATAATTTTTGAACATAAATAATTTTTTTTGTTTCTGTTATAAGAAACAATTTATGAGTATAAGAATGCGTTTGGTAATTGCAAAAAATTTATACTCCGTAAATAGAAATGCGTTTGGTAAACTTGTATAATTTTTTTGTTTCTTTTAATTTTTCAATATTTTTATTATATTTTTCCTTTTTTTCTTATTTCTTTATTTTTTTATTTTTTTCTTCTTTCTTCCTTTTGGTCGATTGTGGCCTCGGCCATGGCTGGTGACCGACCGATGAGGGTCGGCGACCTCGTCATGATTGGGTGAGGCTCGGCCTCGCCAAGCCACCCTTAGAGCGGTGGCCCAGCAAGACCGAGCCTCATTGATGGCTGGGTGAGCTCGGCCTCGCTAGATCTGGGTGAGGCCGAGCCTTGCGTTGCCTGGGCGAGGTTGAGCCTCGCCGGTGACCTTGCCTGGCCACTGAGGTCACCGGCGAGGCTTGGCCTCACCTAGGCGGCGTGAGGTTGGCCTCGCCTTGGCTAGGCGAGCTCGAGCTCGCCTAGATCTAGCGAGGCCGAGCTTGCCCAGCCAAGGCGAGGTCGAACCTCGCCCAAGGCCGGCAACGCTCTAGCGAGGTCATTGGCCATGGCCGAGGCCGGCAACCAGCTAAAAGGAAGAAGAAGGAAAGAAAAACGGAGAAGAAAAAAGAAGTGTTTCTCGGAATTGTTTTTTTTTTTTTTTAGGTACTGGAGGAACTGGCTTGCAGCCGATAGCCGCGCCGTAAACCCCCAGGTGACACTTAAGCAGGAGGACCCACCACCCTTGAGTCACACTTAATACACCTAGCGCCTCCCTTGGGTTTTGAACCCTTCACCTCTTCGTTGATGATCAATAGAGCCTTATCCAGTGGAGCCACCACGGCCGGTGGTTGTTTCTCGGAATTGTTCCTAGGAATAAGAAATAAATTTTTTCTACTTCTTGTTTATGTTCTAAATCTGTTCCCTAGAACAAAAATTTTACCAAACACATTTCTATTTTATTTTTGTTCCCCGAAACAAAAGAACATAAATTTTTATTCCGGGGAACAGAAACGAAAATAAATAAACAGACCCTTGGGTGAGCATGGTAACGCTTCTTGGCCGGGGAACAATTTCTTTTTAGAAATAGTTCTTTTCTATTTCTACTCCGAGAAACAATTTCTGAGTAAAATAAGACAAAATTTCTATTCTTGAAATAGAAAAAGAATATAAATGCATTTGGTAAGATTTTGAATTTTTTGTATTTATTTGTTTTTTATTCCTATTCACGAATTGTCAACCGGTCGCCGGCTGCTGCTGCCTATCGCCGGCGGCGGCGACCGGCAGTTGCCAGCGGTTGGCGATGGCTTTGAGTGGTTAGAGGTGGCCGATGGGCTATGGGCAACGGTCTTACGACGGCGGTTGGCAGTGACGGTTGGCGGCTGGCAGTTGTGCGGTGGCCGGTTGCTAGCGGCGATAGCCAATCGGCGGGTGGCGGGCGATGGTCAACGGTGGCTCTGAGCGATTGAAGGTGGTCGCGGCAAGAGAGAGGAACAAAAGAAAATAAAAAGAAAATTGACTTATTTTTAGAAATTGTTCCTGAACAATAAGTTACTTTTTTTGTATTTTGTTTCGTTCCAAATCATTGCGAGAATAGAAAAATAGATTTTTTGTTCTCGGAACAAAAGTTTACTAAACGGATTTCTGTTCTTTTTTGTTTCGGAAACAAAAGAATAGAAATTAGGAGAAACAGAAATGCTACCATGCAAGCCCTTAACTGCTACATCTTCATCATTTTCAGAGGTCCAAAGCCTCTGGTTTTGCCAACTTGGACATGTTGCGGGCCAAAACTCAAGCCCCTCCATTTCCCTCCCTTCAAGCACATCCACAGTGGCACGTCCTCCTAGCCACCCCCACTGCCGCTACCACCGCCCTCCCTCCTCTCCCTCCCCCCGCGCCCTTCACTTGCCCAAATCAAGCAAGCCCATGCCCACATCATCGTCCTCTCTGGCCACCTCGCCGACCCTGCCACCGTCGAGACCAAGAACCGCCTCTTGACCCGCCTCCTCCTCCACCTCTCCCTTGCCCCACCACTGTAGACGCTAACCCATCTTCGCTACCCCCTCACCCTCTATTGCAGCATCGAGCCCCCGTCCATTTTCGCCTCCAACAATGGGATCCGGTGCCTCGCCAAGGGCGGCCTCCCTGTGGAGTCGGTGTCCGTCTACGCATTGATGCTATGACGGCGGCAGTGAGTGAGGCCTAACAAGCATACCTTCACCTTCGTGTTGCCGGCTTGCGGGAAGGGCGCGGGTTTGTTGGAAGGGAGGCAAGTCCATGCTCATGTCGTGAAGTTTTTTTTTTTTTTTGGGGATCTGTATGTTAGGAACGCCTTGATTCACCTGTATTGCGCTGGCTCTGAAATGGGCGCTGCGAGGAGGTTGTTCGACAAGCTCCCTGGTTGCCGAGACTCATCATGTGGAATTCGATGGTGGCAGGATACGCGAGAGATGGGCAGATTGACGTTGCGGAGCAGCTTTTTGATGAAATGCCTAAGAGAGATGTTATTTCTTGAACTGCTTTGATTTCTGGATACGTTCAAAATGGTCAGCTGGAAAGGGGATTAGACTGTTTTATGGAGATGAGAGAGTGTGGTCTGATGCCTAACGAGGCCATCTTGGTGATGGTGCACTCAGCTTGGGCTCAATTGGGCTTGCTTGAGCACAGTTGGTTCGTACATTCGGTCATAAACTCGTTAAATTTCCCTATTACAGTCTCTCTTGGGACCGCTCTGGTTGATATGTATGCAAAATGCGGAAACATCGAACTGTCTAGACTTGTGTTCAATGAAATGCCACGAAAAAACATTTGGTCGTGGAATGCCATGATTTGTGGATTGGCCTCCCATGGCCTTGGAAAGGAAGCTCTTGCGCTCTTCAAAGGATTCTTATCTGAAGGTCTCCAACCAGCGAGTGTGACTTTTGTGGGGGTCTTAAACGCGTGTAGTCGATCAGGTCTGGTTAGGGAAGGTAGGCAATATTACAAGTTGATGACAGAGAAATATGGAATCGAACCTGAGATGGAACATTATGTACGTGTCACGGCCCGAATGAAGATCGATCCAAGAGGTTCCCAAGGGATGACCATGACTCGACTGTGGTAGACTTCCTGTGCTCGCTTGGGTTCCCATCAAGACTTCTCCCGGAGATTTCCAAGGGCGGACATCACCGTAATTACGCCTAATTTTAGAAGTCTCCTAATGTCAGTAGCTAGTAGTTAAACATTTATTTTGGTAGTTGAGGCGGTGTGATCTCGTCCGCCGGTTAAATTCTAGATCAATGGTTGTAAGCCGAAGCCCTCGACTATAAGAAGGGGTGTCCTTCCTTATTTGTAAGCATCCACTACTTCCCCAATACAAAGCAAACTTCTTTCCAGAGCTCTTCTCTCTAGATTCTCTCTCTATGATCTGGGTAAACGAGCGAGTGAGCATTTGATTAAGCAAGGCTTGGCTTAGGTGCTTTGGTGATCCAAATCGATCCTAAAGTGCCCGAGTCGCCGCGCGGTCACGATCCCAATCGATCGGCCCGTGACATATGCATGGTCGATCTCCTAGCTCGTGCAGGTCACATTTATGAAGCTGTTGATTTGATTGAAAACATGAAAGTTTCAGCAGATCCAGTCTTATGGGCAACTTTGCTTGGCGCCTTTAAAGTCCATGGCTTAGTAGAACTAGGTGAAAAGATAGGGAGCAAACTTGTGAACTTGGATCCCACCCATGAGGGGCATTACGTGAAACTATCAAACATATATGCCAAGGCAAGCAAATGGGCAGATGTAATGAGAGTCCGAAGACTAATGGCTGAGCGAAATGCCAATAAAGTTGCTGGTTGGAGCTTGATTGAAGCGCAGGGTAGAGTACATCAATTTGTTGCTGGGGATAGACAGCACGAACTTTCGTCAGAGATTTACAGGATGCTTGAAATAATTGAAGCACGAATCACAGAAGCTGGGTATTCACCTGACGTTTCATCAGTTTTGCATGATATTGGAGAGGAAGAGAAGGAAAATGCAATCAAGGTGCATAGCGAGAGGTTGGCAATTGCTTTTGGATTGTTAGTTGCAAAAGACGGGGATTGCATTCGGATCGTGAAGAACTTAAGGGTGTGTGCGGATTGTCACGAGGTGACCAAGGTTATCTCGCGGGTCTTTGGGAGGGAAATAGTAGTGAGAGATGGCAGCAGATTCCACCGTTTTAAAGACGGAACATGTTCTTGCCTAGATTATTGGTAGAGTATTAATTTCATCTTCTTGCTTTTGTGGGGACCATATTCTTCCACCAAGTTCGTGATTTGAGCTTACATAGTGGAGGTATATGGCTTACACCCTACAACTTAAAAGCCTAATGGGTTCCCAAGGGATGGAGCAAATGGAGACACCCTTTCATGGGGGTCCTGCACCAGCTCAGTTGAAAGCGTGCAGCCTAGTTCCACTAGAAAAGAAAGAAGTAGAAGGTGTCCGAGAAGTTCATGGATCATAATGAGTAGTAAATTGTCAATGGCATCCGTATGCTTCTAGCCATACTAAAAGTGGGTTTGATGGAAGAGAATATGCGAGTGTAATGCAATTTTGGGGGCCTTAATGTAAGCTCGGCCAGAGAGTTTACAGCAATTCCTACATGGTCATCAAACCTTCAATGAAGTTACAAACTTAAACGTGAACCTTTCGTTTGAGCTTTTTCATATTTTGGAAGAAGAAACATCAAATTCAAAATTTCACAATTTTGGAATAAATAACCAAAATTCCAATCACCACTCAATTTGCACAATTTAACACTCAATTGCATAAACTAAACATACCACTGCAATCAGTACGAAATTCCGGTCACCGGTTATCCCCGTATAATTTTCAGAAAAAAATAAATAATTAAATAAATTACAAAAATAATTAAATAATGCAATTTAAATCCAACAAATATTGATCTAGGCTGAAAATGCTAATCTAGCCACCTAACGAGCCTAGAAAATTTTCGAACCTATCTAGATACATAGTATAATCTATCTAGTTCTTAATTAGCCTAATTTAACCACCTAACATGCATAATTAAGCAATTAAATAACTAATCTAAACTAACTAATCACATAAACCATACTTAGTATAAAATAATTATCTACTAAGCGTCATTAACTCCATAAGCAGAGTTTAGCAAGTAAACTCACTGGTTTTGCGAGCTGGTGAGTCCACAACGATGGCAACGCGGAGGCGAGCGATAAACAAGACTGCGGTGACACCAACGCGGGTCCGAACGGGCGTCATGTGACATCCTGAATTTTTGACCCGTCCCGATAAAACGAAATAGGCTTTTCATTGGTGCGCTTATGGTCTTTTTGTTAGGGAAATCCCTTATGATGTTTTGAAGATGACAAAATAAATCAAAGGCTACTAACGTGTTTAATGATTGAGTAACAGACTATGCAGATGATAGAACATGTAAATGATATTATCAAAGACTATACTTGGAAGAACCAGAAGACTGAATGTAACTTATGTCCAAAGTATATTTTGAATATTTCCAGACTTTTGTGTCAAAGTCTGAAGATTGCTAGACTTTAGTGTCAAAGTCTGTTCTACATCAGAAGTCTGCTCACTTTGACAAATTCTAGACTGAATATAAATGAAGAACCAGAAGATAGACTTTATGCTGAAGCTGAACCAGAAGACAGACTCTATGCTGAAGCTGAACCAGAAGACAGATTCTATGCTGAAGCTGAACTTATTCAGCTTATATCCAGACCTTAAAGCTAAATCTATTCAGAAGCAGAAAATGTTCAGATTTAGATTGTAAAATCTATTGCACTCAAATTCAGATTGTAAAGTCTATTAGTCTCAAGCTTTACATCCAGATTCAAAAGAACGTAACACAAGCCCCAATCATATAACGGCTAGTGATCTGGTTTGGATTCTACATCAAGATTCATTTGATTGACTCAATCTAATTGATTGACGATTGTATTTTGAAGACAAGAACTTTTTATACGAAGAAGCTCTACTTATGGAAACCAAGATTCTGTTTGTATGGGCGATCGGAATCAATTTGAGATTCTACTTTTATCACTCAACGGCTACCAAATCTTCTAGATATAGATCTGTCCAATGGGTAGATTGGAAGACGATCCTTGAGATACTGTCCAACGGTTAGTTTAGAAGTGGATGAGTATTTAAGGAGATTAAGGACCGATGACCAAGTAAGAGACAGAGCGTATAATTTATAATTCCAAAGTCTGAGCGACCTTCGATTATACACTTGTCTTTGGTGAGCTTAAACGTTTGTGATCTTGAGAGAAATACCAAAAGAGTGACTTAGTGAGATAGTGTGATCTACTACTAAGTGTTTGCACTCAAAGTTGTAATCTCTTGTTGATTATATAGTGGAATCCAGCCAGGAGGCTGTTAGCGTGTGAGAGTGGACGTAGGCTTGATCTAAGCCGAACCACTATAAAATTTGTATTCTTACTCATTTATTTTGTTCGTAGTTCTATTTAACTGCTAAAGTCTGATCTCGCTCAAACTCTGCTGCTCTTCAGACTCAGTTTCAAAAGTTTGTTGTTATTCAGACTCAGGTTAAAAGTAAAGGTTTTCACTATATTTTGCAGAATCTGTTTTTACATCTATTCACCCCCCTCTAGGTGTTCATACTAGCCACTTTCACATTTTTCTCTGAACTGGTCACTCACGAGTTAACTAATCTATTTGGTGAAGCCGTTAAGGGATATATCCATGGTAAAATTCCTAAAAGCTACCCGGTAAGTTGGATTGGACTAAAATCGTGTTCGGTCGATTTTAACTACGAAATTAAATTTGGTTTCAGGAATCGGACGTTTGAGTATGTCACAGTTCATTTATAGGACGTTGTCTTGTCTTTCGGAGAAATTCCATCGAGTTCGGGATTTTTATGAAAAATCACTTTGGACAATTCGAAATCGAACGGAAATTCGGATTGGCCAAATTAAAGGAATTTTTGGCCTCCTTACTGAGCTATTTGGTGATGGGAACTTGTGGAAATAATGGTGGCTTTTTCCTTGGCAAAATTAGACATCAAATTGGGGAATTTGGTGAGGAAACTAAGGTCCATATTTGAGGAAATTCGGACCTAGGCTTGGGGGTGCAACATTTGGTATCAAATTGAATTAATTGTGGATTTCTTCTTGGTAGAAAGTAATTGGGGACAAGGTTTTAATGGAGTAGATAATCCTCATTGACTTTCTTCCTCCAAGGCTTCTCCAGCACGCTCAGCCAGCTGCCTCCCGTCGCTGTCCCTCCTCCTTCGAGCGTTTCTCTTCCCCGATTCTCCCTTGCTCTGCCTTTTCTCCATTTCATTTGCTTCCTTCGAGTTCTGCAGTCATCATCGTCCGCCCATCATTTTTCCCCTCCATCTTCGTTGCTCCTTGCCATACGTCCGTTTCTCCTCTCCCTTGCCGCGACGCCACCTGCCGCCCCAACTGCAGCTCATACACGCCTCCACCATCTTCGGTCCACCATGAACTTCTGCCAGCGCCTGTCTCCATCCATCGTTGACCGAAGCCAGTGAAGCCAGCTGCTGCCGCGCGTCTTCCTTCATCCCCTTGCAGCTGCCGAGTCAACCCAGCGAGGCAACCCCACGATCCTCTCCACATGGATTTTTTGCTGCTTCGCCTTTCTCTGCCCCAACTCCACCGAATCAGCCACGATCGCCTCTTGCCTTCGCCCACCGCTCCACGTCTCCTCGAGCAGCAGCCCTTTCCGTTTCTTTGCCGCGGCCAGCTCCAATTCAGCCCAGCAAGTTACCGTCTGCAGCCCACGCAATTTTGTTCAGCCCGTCAAGCCAAGGCCAGCAGCCCACTTGAAGTCAGGCCCAGCCCTTTTTTAGCCCGCAAGTTCAGCTGCTGCAGCCCGCAAAAATCAGCTCGGCTCATGCATCTCAGCCCATCAATTAAGCTTAGCCAAGCCCAGCAGTTGCTGTGGGCTTGCAAGGTGTTTTGGCCCGGTCCAAGCCCCGTCGACACCGCCGAAAGTTCGGGTTTCGGCTGCCATCGCGGTGAACCGGTTTTCGCGTTAAACCGGTGAGTTTATGCATTAAACTCTACTTAGTAGGCTAATGAAATTTAATGGGTGTTTAGTTAAGTTAATTAGGGATTATGTTGTTAGTTAGATTAGATTAGTGATTTAATTATTCAATTATGCATGTTAGGTGGTTAGATTAGAGTAATTAAGGCCTAGATAGGATGCGTTATTTATCTAGACAGGTTCGGGAATTTTCCTGACCCATTTAGGCGGTTAATTTAGCAATTACTGCCTAAGTGAGTATTTATTGAATGAATGTGTATTTGTTTAATTAATTTCGGTAATTAATTATTAAATTATTTTCCGAAAATTAGATTAGGATAGCTGGTGACTGGAAGTTTGTGTTGATTGCAATGGTGTGGTTAATTTCTGCAATTGAGTGTTGATTTGTGCAAATTGAGTGAAAATTATAATTTTGGATATTTATCCTAAAATCAAGTAATTTCAATAATTAATTTGAAAATTACCGGGCATCGGTTTACAATGCCAAAAATGTTTTTATAGACTATATTAAATAGTGAGATTTTCCAAAAGAAAGATATTATATTTTTGACTTAGGCCGACTGTGTACCCGCATACGATTATTTTTATCGGGTATTTTTAATACGAAGAAAATAGGTTAGGACATTATTTTAATTGAGGCATTTGAGTGCAAAGCACAATGTCCTTGGCCGAGATTGGATAATTGTGTGCTAGTTAAGAGAATTCGTTGCCCGCTATGTTTTGGGTGAATGATGCTTTCATGTGGAAAGCCATTTTGAGGTAGACATTGTCGTGCTCGATGGGGCGAGACGACACCTAGTTATGTGATAGATAGATTCGCTATGTGACGGATAGATCCACTGTATGTTAGTTAAATCCGCTATGTGACGGATAGATCCGCTATGTGACAGATAGATCCACTATGTGTCAGTTAAATTTGTTATGTGACGGATAGATCTGCTATGTGACGGATAGATTCACTACATGTCATATAGATCCCCTGTGTGACGGATAGATCTATTGCATGTCAGTTAGATCCGCTATGTGACAAATAGATCCATTGTATGTTAGTTGGATCCGCCGTGTAATGGTTAGGTCGTTCTTGTGTGACTATAATCACTTGAAATGCATGATCAATTGAGGTGTGGTGATTGACAAAGATGGGATTTGAAACACTTCATCGAATCGTGTGTTATTACTGCATATATGGTTGTGATATTAACTATGCTAACCTGCAGGGAAGATCCAAGACGAGGTAAGTCTCTGTTGTTATGTGATTGTGTGGTGGTGTGATTAGGACACTCTAGGCGTATTACCCTCCTATTCGGGGTTTAGAGCGTGAACTCGTTGAGATTTATATCTCACCCCCTGTGAGCTTTAACTTTTCAGGACTATAGAGTGGAGAACTTGGAGCTGAGGTGAGGTAATCTGAAGTGTAGGTCAGATAGGACAGTTTCCTTTTGAGAGTCGATCTATTGAAGTCTTTTGGTTGTAGACTTTTGTACTTGATTCAATGTATTTAAAAACATGTTTTGTTTGAGAATCTATTGTCTTGCTTTTTTATCCCGAGATGATTACTGTCAGGGGATTAGTTAATCACTTCCGCATGTGTAATAAAACAAAAGGGTTGACGACTAGTCGTGGAAAGTTGCAAAATTTTATCGACCATTGAGGGATGGGCACACACTTGAGGATTAGGGCATGACACCTCAAAACGGGCCTAGAAGACCTCAGCCCATAGCTGAGGTTCGGCCTTTGCTCTTGGGCTGTTGGGCTGGGCCAAGCAGTTAGGTGGCGTGGAAACGGTGAGGAGGTGGTGGCGGAGGTTGCAATGGCTCCTAGCAGGTGACGGCGGTGGCTAGATGGTGACGAAGGAGCTCCGACGAGGCTTCAACGGCGACCAAGGCACGTGGACGCATGGGCACGGGCGAGCGGCGGACAAGCTTTGAGTGGCTCCTCGGGCAGTGTGACGGTGCTAGACGGCAGCGGCAAGGGGCAGTTAATGGGCATGGGATGTTGGTCGGTTCTCTCTGTAATTTTTGAGCTCAAAACTTCCACAACAATGGATAAAGTGGGCTCAAGGTAGAAGAAGAAGCCAGCTGAAGTTTGGGGGGTCCCAATTGCCCCAAAAGTCCAAGGAAATATCTCCTTGTGCTCATTGCATGCCCTCACTAGCCAAGGCTGTCATCCTCAGCCAATTTGCAGCATCCAAGCTTCCTTAGCAAGCCATCCAAGTGGTCCAAAAGTGGCTGCCCCTTGGTCCTACGAATTCTGGACCATTTCCATCTAATTTGACGCAATTTAAACTCCAATTGAGCACGAATTGACCTCCACAAAATCAACCAAGGTGCCATTGCCCCTCTTATGATTTTTCCTCGTCAATTGAACCAACTTGACGGCCAAAAATGCGACAAAAAATGGCCCTCTAATTTTCTTGGTCCAAAATAACCTTATTTTGATTTTTCGCCGAAATATCGAGTTTGCAGAAAAAATTTCGGAGGATGAGTCGACGGTCCTAAAATAGAGTGTGACATGACAGAATTTTTAATTTCTAAAATTGGATTTAAATTCGTTGTTAATTTCAATCTGACGCGATTTTAACGTAACCTAACCTATGGTAGCTTTTAGGAATTTTTAGTGCAATTGACCCATGATCGATTATTTTCGAGCCACATTGTACATCTTCGATACATTGGTGACTCTCAATTGTTGTGAAAATTTTGAGATTTCAAATACGGGCACATGGTACAAAAAAGACAGAAAAATCGGTTTAGTACCGTTCGGCAATAATTTTGCAATCATGTGAAATCACCCACACTTTAATCACGTGCTTCAGTCGAAATGACATATTCCCAATCTCTGGTCGATTTTGATGGTGTCATATTGATCCTTGCAGTTTAGCACGGTCGAGCAGTCGATTTCTGGTCGAATTCTTGAGTTTGTTGCGTTTAAATTCCTTAATGGCTTCACCTAATAGATTAGTTATCTTGTGAGTGGCCAACTCAGAGAAAAAGGCTATAGGCGTGTCGATGAAAAGCCCGACTTATTCAATCGAAAACAGAATTGGAAAATCGGGATGTCACGTAAGCAAATCAAATAGGTTCGGAGCCTAATTATGATATTACAGATTTGTTTGGGACATCTTAACTTCAATAGCTTTGTGAAGTTAAGTAAGAAGACTTGGTTAGGGGTCTACCTCATTTATCACCATACTCCTCAATGTGTGAAAGGCTTTAGCGGCTAGGCAAGCAACACCGTAGCCCTCTGAATCCAAGTGACAAGTCCCTTTTTTCTTATATAACTTTCTTAATATCTGAGGTATTGTACACTCACTTCTTGTGATATCAAACCCTCAACCTACTCTAGATCTATCACGAACGTATGTCTTCCTATGAGATACATCGTTGTCATCACCCATTACTAGATGATCTGCAACACAATAATTACTAGACGATCCAATTTGCATGTTAGTCTCCCTTGCCTAATAGCTTAAGCCTATGCTTGGTTGCAACATAAATCAAACATAAACTTAAAGTTCATTCCTTCACCAGACGAAAAATTGGAAGTATGTTCCTTTCCTTTCCCAGATAAAACCTCCAACAAACACAAGCAAAATATTACAAAGTAAAATCTTCTCATCACCATATAAAGTGTAATGTTTCTTCCAAATGTAAAGCAGGAATTCCAAACCTAGCCAAAATTGACATCAATAACAAAACCCTAAGCACTCTAATGAAGAAATTCTCCCGCCAAAAAGCAGTAACAAAGGCATTCTACGAGCTTGAAGCATGTTTACAGTGGCAATAATAAACTAGCAACCCATGTCAGTGCACTTGTGCCAACTTTTAGTTTTGTACACTGAAATATTTATGCATCGGAACAAGTCATAGTTTTGAAGATAACAGTGGAATTGATAGATTTTTGTACGGATCAGATATTCGATTTGAGAGAAAATTAGAGTTCATTCATATAAGTGTGACTTTCCAATTTTTCTCTTCATTAAAGCTAGGCCTGCAGCTTTTAACTTGTTCAATCAAACGTGTCGAACAAAATTGAGAGAAAAACGTGCTTCATTTCAACAGGACAATGCTCTCCGCTGATTATTACCCTTACCTTTAGTCCTTGTTAGATGATTGCAACCGATTCCATCAGTTGAAGAACTCTTGAGATTCGGACAATAAAAAATGCTCATTCGTTCCAAGTTTGATGCAATGCGTAAGCCATTGAAAATGCTAATGAGTTCAGGCAATGAGAATAGGGATACCCTCTTTAGGTTGGGGAGGAAGTGAGTACTCTTGTAAAGAAGTATCTTCACACGTCACTAAACTTAAGACAAGGGGCAGTATTCGACTTTGAGCTCTTCTAAGCTATCCAGGTTTTCCAGTAGGCCAGGTGTGTATATAATAGTCAGTCGAGGGCAAGTGACTAAGGCCAAGCATTTGAGATGAGACAAGCATCCCCGGTGCTCGCCTCCTCATAAATGACCCTCAAACTCTTCATACAATATACAAAGATATACTAAAGTGATCCGAGAAACCTCTTAACATCCTCCCAAGATTCCAATACAATTTCACTTTTATCAGCTTCATCTTACATATCACTTCCATCAATAATAACTTGAATTTCATTACTCTCCCCAATTATGCAGCATTTTAGTTGCTCAATGTTCTCAATCCCAAAATCAGAGTTTCATGATATTTGTATGGCGATCTAAGAAAAATGCCGTAGTATGCGAGAGCCTATTATGGATATCTTTGGGTACACCCACACCATTTACATATTTCAGGGATCTATCCTAGTGTTCTAACTCAAACTCAAGATCCACTGGAAGACGAGACATGATGCATTCACCATGACTGCCAACAATGAATTTTAAATGTGACAACGATCTAGACACTTCTGATGTACCAATCCATTTGAATTTCCATAGATGTTCTACTAGTGGAAAGTACAATTTAAGTGTAGCCAAACTCAACAAACCACCAACATCATCAACAATAGCTTCCACAACACTCTCCCACCTCTCATCCTCTAGATTTACATCAATACTTAATTCTTCTAATTGAGATAGCGTGGAAATAATGCCTTGAGGAATCAATCATTCGCTTTGGCAGATTTTGTGCCTTGATTGATGCATGGACAAAAAGATAATTCTAGGCAAGTGAGCTTCGTTAGCTGCGCAATCTCATTGGGCAGATCCATGATCTCAGTCCCTTTAAGATCAAGCACCTCAAGCTACTGAAGTTCTCTAATTTTTGGAGGTAACACCATGAATAGCTCACAGTAATTTAAGAATAGTCTTTTTAGGCAGCTTAACCTGAACAGAGACTCCAGCAAGGACTTGATCCGAGTTCTAGAAAAATTTAGGATTTCAAGAGTGTCACGTCCCGATCCTCCGAGCGCGCGAACATCCCACTTTGGTTGATAGAATGCGACTTCCCGAGATACATCGCCGACCCATTCAATTTTATTATGCATGCGGAAGCGAAACAAATCCCCTGACAACATTTAACTTGGGATAGAAAAGCAGGCAATCAATCACAACCAAACAAGCTTTTTGTAAACACATATGTTCATATACGACACTGGATTGTCTACAAAATAGACAGGCTCAACAACTAGGGAACTGTCCTATGACCAACTTGTCAGACACGTTCGCCGATTCTTCAGCCTCCACCTTCTGAACTCTAGGACTTCCGGTCCTCCACGATCGTCATCTAGAGACCTAAAATATTTTCCCCAAACCGGAATGAGACCATGTCTCATCAAGTTCTACCCCACTAAGACCTGATTAGAAAGCCAATACGCCATAAGGGCCGCCTAAGCACAACACAGGTCAAAGGACTTACCTTGGCATCAGTTTCTTCCTGTGCATCAGTTCAATCAATAATATTGATAACTACAGCAATCAATCGCATTCCACCAATCAGATCGACTCAGCGATCAATCGACTTAATCGATTACATGTCACCACGACCTTTTCCTGGTTGGTACATTCAATACTATCTATAAAGTCCGACCATAGTTTAGGACTGCTCACCCAAAGCTGAAAATAGACAGCATAGCTCGCCTAAAGCTGATAGATTAGGGCCCTCAGGCCAATTTAGTATACTATAAGTATGTGATCGCCCAAAGCTGATAATATGGTATACTGCTCACTCAAAGCTGACATATCGCCCGTAGGCTGATATAGTATACTATGTATATGCTCGCCTAAAGCGGATAGATTAGGGCTCCCGGGCCAATTTAGTATACCATAAGTATGTGCTCGCCCAAAACTGATAATAAGGTATACTGCTCACCCAAAGCTGACATATCGCCCGTAGGCCAATATAGTATACTACTCCAACCATATAGTCAATTCATCATTTTTATCATTCACGATAAATAGCCGTGTGTGGGTATACGGTTGGCCTTAGCCAAAATATAATAATTTTTACTTACAAATATCCCACTAATTTCAACAGCCCATTTTATATTTTTGGCGCTGTAAACCGACGCCCAGTTATTTTTCCATTAATAACCAAAATCAAATAATTTAGGAATAAATCATAAATTCACAATTAATTCAATTCAGCACAAATTAACGCTCAAATAAATAAACAGACTATACCATGATAATTGGCACAGAATTTCAGTCGTCGGCCATCTCGATCTTAATTTCCGAAATTCAATTAATTAATTAATTAATTTCAATAATTAATCATTAATTACAATAAATTCAATTTAGCTCAAATTGGAGCTCAATTAAATAAACGGACTTCACCATGATCATCAGCATAAAATTCCAGTCCACCGCTATCCCGGTCAAAATTTCCGGAAAATAATAAATAATTAAATTTATTCTGAAAATTAATTCAAATAATATTATATTATATTAGTATAAATTCGAAATAATTATTTAATCCAAAATAATTAATTATGGCTTAAACAAGATTACTTTAATCCAAACATTTACTTAACCTTAATTAATTATCCACTAAACTAATCACATCCCTTAATCCACTTAACATTTAAATAAATTAATCTAATCACCTAAACCTACTTAGTCTAATCTAAACATCCCTTAAACGTGATTAACCTACTAAGCGGGGATTAGTGAGTTAAACTCACCCGATTAACGATCCGAGCGGCTCAAATCAACGGGGACGCCGAGGGGTCGATTCATTCCAAGGCGGGCCTAGCTTCCGGGGTCGGGAAGCCAACCAAAACGGGCCAAACGCCCATTGCCATACCCACTTTTCTTCTCTCCGTTTGCTGCTGGTTGAGGCCGGAAAAGGGCCGATCCGGGGTCGGTTGGGGCATGCAAGGGTCGAGAGGGGCTAGGCAGAGCTCCGGCGGCTGAGGCGGAGGTGTACGGCGGTCTACGTCAGCTCCGGTAGTGGCTCATGGTGCTGGACAGCTCGCTGGAATGGTGAGTTGGGCAAGAAGGAGGCCGAGACGAGCGGAGCAGTGGCGAGGCAATGGTGTGTAGCTCGGCGGTGAACGGCGAAGGGCAGAGGCACGAGATGGCAGTCCAGCAGCTAGCTGGCTGCTCTGGTGTCCTCAGATCCGCTGGGTCTTCAAGCAAGAACCAGAGATGGAGGAGAGAGACTGCGACGGGAGAGGAAGGGGGAAGACGGAGGGCGTGCGGCCAAGGCGGAGTAACGACGGCGTGCGGCGACAACCTTGGCTCCGGCTTTGCTGGTTCTTCGGCTTGCTGGGTTTCGAAGAAGAAGAAGATGAAGATGGAGAGAGGAGGAAACGGTCGCACGGGAGAGGGGAAGGAGAAAGGAAGAGAGAGGAGAGAGAGAACAAGGGGGGACCACTTTTCTTTTATTTTTAATCCTTCCAACATGACCCATCATGACATCACTTGATGATGTCATGCTCCACTATCTCCAATCTCCCATAATCTTAGTCCAATGGGTCCAATTTCTTTTTCCGCCGTGGCATGAAATTTTGTACACTTAATTCAATCAATTCTCAATCAATTCCATCCAATTGAAGTTCAATTAAATTAACCCATGTGTTCTCAACCTTCTTATGACTTTTCCCCATCAAAGAATCCAACTTGCTTCCCAAATATTCGATCAAAAACGGCCCTCTGACAATCTCGAACAAAAACGGCCTTACTTTGCTTTTCCGCCAAAAATCTCGGTTGTAGAAAAATCTTCTAAGGATGAGTCGACGTTCTTAAAATGAATTGTGACTTGACAGAACTCTAAATTTCTAAATTTGGGTTCGATTTCACGGTTAATTTCACTCCGACACGTTTTTAGCGTGACCTAGGCTACTAGGTAGTTTTCAGAACTTTTTAGGACAAATAACCCGTGGTTGATTTTCTTCGGGTTACAATGAACCCACTTGACACAATGGTGACTCTCGATTGTCGTGAAAATTTCGAGGATTCAAATACGGACACAGGGTACCAAAACGACAGTAAAATTAAATTAGTGCCGGTCGACGAGAGTTTTCTAATTTAGTGGAGTTACCCACGATCGGTCACTCATCTCAGTCAAACCGACCTATCTCTGATCTTAATTCGATTTTATACTGTGTCGCAATGGCCTCTAAAAATAGTCACGGTTGAGAACTCGGTCATTGGTTAAATTCTCAAGTGTATTTGTCTTAAAGTCCTTAATAGCTTACCCAGCTAGTCTAGTTATCTCGTGAGTGGCCAACTCAGAGAAAAACATTGTAGTCGCGTCGATGAAATGCCCAATTTATTTAATCGAAATCAAGACCCGAAAATCTGGATGTCACAAAGAGCCAGCGTGTTATCGAAGAAAGACCAGCTAATTGTTCTGAACTTGTAATTTCTATTTAGAAACAAGACCAAGAGTACTGGACACCGAGGATCCTCGGCTAACTCAGTTAACTGATTTTCCATCAAGTAAATCTCTGTGTAAGTCTGCCATTGTGTGACCTCCGGAGGCTCCATCAATCCTAGACCCCCCACGCATAAGCACCTTTCCGCTGCCATATTCAGGCGGACCGGGTTCAATGTCGTCAGAACATATCTCAAGTTCCTCTGCCTGGTGCAATGGCTCGAAGGTTCCTGATGGGTAAAGATCTATTAATTCTCCAGAATGATGAATAATCCTACTACGCAAATGAACTATTAAAACATGTATGTCAAACTACACATGGAGATTCCAGCCAAAAACGGATGATTTATTAAAAATTCAGGGAAATAAATGATTGCAAGAGATGTCGGAAACAAATGCTTGAACAGATTAACCTGCAACCGGAACAGAATCTAAATCGAGGACCTGTGATGGAAAAGTCGGTCTCGTCCTACTTCTATGGCGTCTCCACTGATCGATCAACTCTGCCTTGCTTCTGATGTTCCCGATGATCGCAGGAAGAAGGGATCAACGCACGCACTGTCTACAATTTCGAGGCGTCACAATAAGTCAGCCAAGAACGGGTTCTTGTAATAGAGAGAGCAGTTGAAAATATCTCAAGAATTTGAGTCCGGAAAGATAACTGGATCCAAGGATTGTTAGGTTATACCTGCTCAGTTTATTAATATGAAGACTTGCTAAGTGATGATTGGTGATACATGGATGCTGCCCGCCATCCTTACAACTTTTTATGCCGGAAAAATAAGTATTTATCTATTCGTGAGTAACATTCCGATCCAACCTTTCTAATAAAGTATACTTAAAGTGGACTTTTGGACATATAATCTAATGAGAGGAGACTTTCTTTTTTTCCAAATAAAAGTTTCAAATTTTTAAAGAGACTTTATTTAACCTTAATGAGGTGGATCTTTCTTCTTCAATTAAAAAAAAAAGGGACATGTGCAGTAAAAGTTCTAAAACTTGTAATGAAAGTACAAATGAGTCCTAAAATTTTCAAAAAAATGCAATCAAGTCCTAAAACTTGTCAAATTTGTATAATTGAGCTTTTAGTTAACACCATGAATTTGTCTAACAGAAAATGCTAATGTGGCTTTTTTAAATTCATTTCTCTCTCTTATGTGGTATTTTTATTAAATTTTTCTTTAAATTTTATTCAAATAATATTTAAAAACTAAAAAAAAAGTTAAAATAATTTTAGGAAAAAACAAACTAGAAAAAGAAGAACAAAAAGAGGTAGGGGCTGCCACAACCGCCTATCGTCGACCCCAGTGAAGGCCTCGTTAGCCCCAGGCGAAGGCTCATTAGCCCTAGGTGAGGGCCCATGTCCCTTAGGTCTGGGCATGCCGCCCTGGCCTCATCATCCTGGCAAAAAGGGTTCAGTGAACTAGCACGTCTAACCAATACCCCTGATCTAGACACTATGTGAAGAGTGAAGGTTGCAGTTAAACGGCAAAGTTAACGCTGTTGATGCCAAAGGAGCTTTGCAGGGGGCTTGACGAGTTCGTTGTCGGCCAATAAATGGCAAAAAGGCTTCCTTATTGTGTTTATGTTCAGGGATTTTCAAATGTGGTTCATTTACTTGGGAGGGAATTTGTGTAGAATTTGCGTATGCTTATGCTTCTCTTATCATCTCTAATTTTTCGGTGAAGAATTGGGTATGAACAACACTAGATAATATGTGGTATTTACGTTGGAGATATAGGACATGTTGGGGTAAACAAGTCAAACAAGTGGATTGGGTCGGATTGAAATGGTTCGATCTAAATTCACTCATTTTCATGCAAGGCAAATTTAGTAACCCATACCCCACTCATACATTCATATTATCAACCTATGAAAATCCATATCCATCCACTTGGGCCACTTTAGGCTCTTATGCGAATGTGTTATTTTGATAAAATTTCGTATCAAATTAAAAAATAAAATAACAAAATAAGAAGATTTACGTAAATAAATAAATATAAAAATCCTAGAAAGAACTATAACAGTGCATGTGTTGTAACAACAGTTTTTTGGATGCATGCTTTACTCAACAAACTGAAAAAACTTCATCCTTTCTCAATAATTTGCGTCAAATTCCATGGCCTACTTATCCTTTTTCAGCACATATTGCACAGTGACAACTGAAAGTGCTAGTATTAACACCTAGAGGGGGGTGAATAGGTGTTTAAAATAAACTTTGGCAAATATATGCAGAATAAAATAAACTTCGAACAAAACAAAGGAGTTAGGGAAGAGAATAAGAACACAAGATTTATAGTGGTTCGGCTTAATCCAAGCTTACGTCCACTCTCTCACGCTAACAGCCTTCTTGGCTGGATACCACTATGCAATCAACAAGAGATTACAACTTCGAGTGCAAACACTTAGTAGATCACACTATCTCACTAAGTCACTTTTTTGGTATTTCTCTCACGATCACAAACGTTTAAGCTCTCCAAAGACAAGTGTATGATCGAAGGTCGCTCAGACTTTGGTATTATAAATTCTACACTTTATCTCTTACTTGCTTATCGGTCCTTCATCTCCTTAAATACTTCTCCACTTCCAAACTAGCCGTTGGACAGTATCTTAGAGAATCGTCTTCCAATATACCCATTGGACAGCTCTGCATCAAAAAGATTTGGTAGCCGTTGAGTGACAAAGGTAAAATCCCAAATTGATTCCGATTGCCCATACAAACGAAATTTTGGTTTCCATAAGTAAAGCTTATTCGTATAGAAAGTTCTTGTCTTCAAGATCCAATCGTCAATCAAATAGATTGAATCAATCAAATCAATCTTGATGTGGAATCCAAACCAGATCGCTAGCCGCTATATGATTGGGCTTGTATTACGTTCTGTCGAATCTGGATGTAAAGTCTGATAGCAATAGAATTTACAATCTGAGTCTGAGTGCAATAGACTTTACAATCTGAGTCTGAACATATTCTGCTTTTGAACAGATTTAGCTTTAAGGTCTGTATCCAGTTCAGCTTCAGCTTCTGGTTCTTCCAAGTATAGACTTTGACAATATCCTTTACATGTTCTAACATCTGCATAGTCTATTACTCAACCATCAAACATGTTAGTAGCCTTTGATTTATTTTGTCATCTTCAAAACATCATAAGGGATTTCTCTAACAACAACTAGCTCGTGGAGGGAATTTATGTCTCTCTTTATTTCACCTTACGGTTCCACACTTAAGAACCCATCACGAGCTCTCTCTCTCTCTCTCTCTCTCTCTCTCTCTCTCTCTCTCAGCTCACAAGCTCATAGAATTCCACCCAAGAAAAATATATTGTATTTCAATCAAACGTAAAAACGAATACTCTGTGTGCAAATTTAGAGAGCCAATGTATGTTCAAGAAGGACAATGAATTGCTCGTCGTCTCCTCGTCGATCATCTATTAGGCCCCCGGAGTCTCTATGGGCATCCCGCAACAATCGATAAAGGTAAACAATTACATAAACACAATTAAAAGACAAACTACCATCATAATCAGCCAACACCCAAACGATGATGAAAAATGGAATTAGTAACTCAAAAAAAAAAAAAAATACTAATTCATCACACACCCAAAGCAAAAGCTAATATCCTCTTAGAAAACAGAGGTCCAATCCAATGTACAAATTTCATCACATGCCCACTATTAGCACGGGCGAGCTATGCACTCACTTAAAACATTGTTGACCGACAGTAGATGAAAATACCTCTTAAGAGAGCATTGCGCTCAAGTCCCGTTCTTTCCCGACGATGCCACACAGCCCCCCGAAAAATGATGTCCACGGTGGCGGCGGCGCTATAACTAGAAATTACCAACGGAAGAAATCAATAGATTGAAACGCTTTCAGGCATGAAAGCACATGACAAGCGCACATGCAAAACTGAAACTCCAAACCCTAGAAATGGAGGAAAGAATAGAGGGCCTGGGATTGTGGGGACGCCAAAGCGAAGGAGTGGACTTAGACGTGGAAAAGGGTGCAATCGAGGGAGTGCGGAGAAACGAAAACTGGATGATGTCGCAGGCAAAAAGTTTTTTCATTTTTTGGTAACACGCTTGTAATCTTCAAAATTATGTGAGTATGGTCATTTTTTTCTCAGTCGAAAAATGTCTTTGTTGAGATTTTACTGATATCAAAATTAATAAGATAAGAAGCTTTGGCCATTTGTTCTCTCTCGCATTACTGTTCATGGTTCTCTCCCAAAGCCGTGACTCTGACCTGTTCATCCCGCTGGTGTTTTTTGCTTGCTCCGGTGCATTCCGCCGGTCGTTTGGGCTGAAACTCGGGGGGTAGGGTCGTCTAACCCTTCTCTTTCTTCCTACCGAGCCGATTCCTCCTTGGTGGCGTGTGGAATCCGTGTAGCTCCGACCTAGGGCGCGGTACTGCTCCTGCATTCTCCCGACTGGTTTTCTGCTCGGCCTGAGCGTTTGGGCCGGTCTTTGGGGCCAAGATTTGGTGGGTAGGTTCGCTTCACACCTATTCCCAGTCTCACCAAGCCGTTGCTGCTGCATTGGGCTGCAAGTCCTCTGGCCCTCCCTGGTTCGTTCGAAGAACTGTTCTTCGCGACAAGGCTGTGCTAGGTGAGTAAGCTGTCCGGTGGGCCCAAGTGCTAGAGACCAGGCTTAGCTGCCTTTTTTCTTCCCTCCGAAGCCTGGTAAGACCCACCTCCCTTGCATTATGATAGGTTGAGGGTTGTCTTTAGGGCTGGTTGAGGTGGTTTTCTGCATTTATGGCGTCTGCCCTGCTGTTGAGGAAGGCCTCTTAATTGAGGCCAAACGTGGTGAAGGTAGACTAAAGGGGAGTACTTCCCATACGTCCCTTGCCCAGTCGTTGTTGATTCCGGGCCAGGCTGGCTCTAGTGTAAGAGATCCTGCTGCGTCGGAGCAGATTCAGCGAGGGGCTTCTAAGGCCCCAGGCCGTGGCGGATGTTCCCGAGGACGCAGCCGTGCTCACTCCTCCTCTAAACATCCTCAGGCTCCTGGCCAGATTCCAGCAAGCTCGAAGCCCCCCTGCCCGTTCTTGGGCTAGTGTTGCTAGACTTGTTGTGAGAGGATATGACTGATCTTATGTTCCTCCTACCTTTGTGGGTGTTAAATCGGTTATTAATTTGGCCGAGGAGGTGCTGGAGGCGGTTGATCCCAAATGGCACGAGTGCCTTATGGGGTACTACATAGGGAGGAAGCTCCCATTTAAGCTCACGGAGCAATCTTTGATACACGCTTGGGGTCCTAAGCTAGTGGAAGTAATGGCTAATGATCAAGGCTCCTTCTTATTTCACATCCCCGACCCAGTGTTTAGGAGAAAGATCCTTGAGGATGGATCCATTATGGTAGCGAGGGTTCCTCTCATCCTTCGTCAATGGCAGCCACTTTTGGACCTTAAGAAGGAAAGCCAATCCTCCGTCTTGATTTGGATTCGATTGAAGAACCTACCCTTCGATTTTTGGTCAGCGCCAGCAATAAGTGCGATTGCAAGTGTGGTAGGGAAAAACCTTTATGTGGATCAACGAACAAAGCAAATGAAAAATGATTTCGTTTGCTAGGGTGTGTGTTGAGATTCACTCTAAACAGCCAAGATGCAAGTCCGTTGATGTGGTCTTGAATGGGGTCTCACGCATGATCTCCATCGAGTTTGAATGATTGCCGATCGAATGCCCTTCTTGTGGCACTTTCGGCCACAGGTGTGAGGATGCCCCTGCCTCTACCAAGCCGGCTCGAGCTCCGCAGCAATCCCAGGCCGGCTCTTCTCCTTTGGCCCCTGCAATGGTTCCTATTCTAGCTCCGATCGCAGCTGAAGTTCAAGAAAAGCCTCAACAAGATTGAGAACAGGTCAAGGGGAAAAAGAAAAAGCCCGTCTTGTCAAAGGAAGGTCCCTCCTCTCATCCGGTTAGCTCTGGAGAGGAAGGGCAGATCCGGAGGCCAAGAGCTGCTGTTTCGGAGAAGTGTTGGAAATATAATGGCAGATATCGATTCCATATCGATTATATTGTCAATTAATTGATTAAGTTAATATATGTTTGGCTTGGTAAAGTGGGAATGTAATCGTAATGTAATCTTGTATATTTCATTTTCTGTCTTTCTCTCGTAACATATATAGAGCAATGCTCTTGTACATGAATATACAGAAAGAATACAGATTACAATTTCTCCCAAAACACTCTCCAATTTTCTCTTCTTCAATTTTTGTCATGGTATCAAAGCGTCGATCCTAGACCTAACTTCTGCAACCTCAGAATCTCTGTCTTTCATAATTGCCCTCGTTCCTTCTTTTTTTTTTTTTTTTTTTTTCTTTTGAGTTTTGTTGTTGCTGTTTTTCTAATCTGCAAAACAAACCCAAAAAAAGCTGAGTTGGAATTCAATTTTCTGATCCATGGCAAAAAGGGGGGATGCTCGAGATTTACCTTTGGAAGAGATGTCTCAAGACCAGACTCCAGCTTCATTGGTTCAAACCAATCTGAATGAGCAGGAGGATACATCCATCCCAAAGTCTAGGGATCCTCAGAACACCACCATTCTTCGTTTTGTTTCGGTTCAAGCTTCGGGACCGACTCACTAGCCTTCGTTTCCATGGTTTCTTGTTCAAGGCCAATGGGGCACAGGTCCAGGACAGGTATGGACTCAATATGGGCCATACCCGGGAGAGAGCTCGCACATTGTCAGACCACAGCCAAAGGAAGATCCAAGCATGCATAGAAACGGAGCTGACCCGAATCAGGGAGCAGAGTGAAGGGATCTGAACCAAGGGATCGGGTCCATACCGGGTCAAGGGCCAAATCCCTACTCGGTTTATGGACCTGGTTACCTACCGTATCTGTTCCCCGTCGGCAACTACGGCCGACCCGAAGCCGGCGACCCACTGTTCACATCACCGGTGGATGGACCTGATCTGAAGCTCATTCAGCTACAACTCACTGGTCCTGACAACTACAGCACCTGGGCACGCGATTTCCGTCGAGCCCTCATCACCAAAGACAAAGAGGGATTTCTCAACGGATTCGTGCCCTACCCAACAGAAGAATGACTTCAACGGCACTGGCGCCAGTGCAATCAGTTGGTACGTACTTGGATTGGAAATTGCCTTGCGCTGGACGTTGTAGCGGGGCTTCCTCCGACAGACGACTTAGAGACCTGCTGGGAGTCCATCCGTGAAATGTATGGACGGCTCGATTGGGTGAAATTGTTCACCATAACACAAGCCTTCTCCGAATTGAAGCAAGGGAACCTCACGGTTACCGCTTGCTTCAATCGGCTTTTAGCCCTTTGGAACGAGCTTGAGGCGGCCGAGGAGCGATTGGACGGACCTGAAGCAACACTTCGTCAGTATAGGGATATGAAAGAAAGGGAGAAAGTGACACGATTCTTGCTAAGCCTAAACGGGACATACACTACCTTTAGGTCGCAGATCTTGACGATGGAGCCAACACCCTCGCTCAAACGAATTTATCAATTGGCCGTTCAAGAAGAAAGTCAGAAGTTGGCGACCACCGAGCACGCGCGAGCAGCTGATGGAGTTGCTCTTGCTGCTGTGTTTGCCGAAGGCCCTGCTTTGCTCGACCCGACGCATGGTGGCCATGGAGGAAGCAACAGCTTTGGGAGCTTCCGTGGTCTTGCGGCTGCAACGACGAGGAGAACAAGTGGGAACCCTAAGAACCCACGGATGGACGGTCAGGATCAAAAGAAGCCATCCAACAGCTCATAGCCATCTGCCAACTTTTTTGGATCCAAGGGTGGGCAGCAAAGAAGATCTGACGGTGGATTTTCTTCCTTCGGTGCGCCAGAATCCGAGGGCTCTAACTTGGCCACGTCGGCTCAAATGTTTGTGGGATCCAACGGCCCACGTCATGCCACGTCATCACACAGACCAGGTGGGCAAATTTCAAAAAATAAAGGAAAATTTTGTGAATATTGCAAACGTCCACACCATACTATAGAAACTTGCTGGAAATTGCATGGCAAGCCAGGTGATAAAGAAAAAAAGGAAAATGAATTTTCTGCTTATCAGGTGTCGGCATTTAAGGACTGATGGGGCATACCAGCCAATCAACCAAGACCAATACCAGAATATCATGAGGGCTTTGGATCATTTAACCACAAGTGACAAGAGTGCAAGCTTTCCAGGTTCTATCCTTGGGGAAATAAACTCAATACCAACTGATGCATGGATTATAGATTCGGGTGCAAGTGATCATATAATATGCAACGAGAAATTATTTTCCCATGCTCAAAAAAGTCCATATTTATATTCTGTGCGACTTCCGAATGGCAATGTTACTCATGTCACTAAGGTTGGAACTGTTCACCTTAGCTCCAATATTGTCCTTAGAAATGTCCTCCACATTCCAGAGTTTGAGTTCAACTTGATATCTGTTTCTAAAGCTTGTGAAGACAATTCTTGTGGTGTCGTATTCAACTCCGACAATTGTTTCTTTCAGGACCTTTCGACTGGCAAACCGATGGGCTTGGGTAGTGTTACACAAGGACTTTACTTTTGGATTAGTTCTTCTGAAGTTTTTGATAAAAACACTTCTTGTAATGCTATTATCAATAATAAAAATCTTATTTTCTATCAACGCTTGGGTCATAGTGCATGTTTTCCTAATCCAAAATGTCCCATTTGTCCCTTAGCTAAACAGTCTCGGACACACTTTCCCACTAGCACATCTCAAGCCAACATTGCTTTCTCTTTGCTACATATTGATATTTGGGGACCCTATCACACACCACATCGTGATGGGTCACGATTTTTTCTTACCATTGTTGATGATTATAGTCGTGAGACTTGGGATTTCCTCATGCAGTCAAAGAGCCAAACTTTCCCAACTTTATCAAAGTTTTTCACTCTTATTGAAAATCAATTCAAGAAAACAATTCAAAGAATTCGTACAGACAATGGACATGAGTTCTATACTAGAGAGTGTGAATCTTTTCTATCATATAAGGGAATAATTCATGAAAGCTCTTGTACATATACTCCTCAGCAGAATGGGATAGTTGAACGTAAACATCGGCACCTCTTAGAGGTTGCTTGTGCTCTTAAATACCAGGCTTCGATTCCTGAAGATTTTTGGGGAGATTGTGTTGTTACAGCAGCATATTTAATTAATCGCATGCCAACACGGATTCTCAATGGGGGAACACCTTTTCAATTGCTTTATGGAAAGGAAGCGAGAATTGATCACCTCAGAGTATTTGGATGCTTGTGTTATGTCATGACAGTAGGGCCTCGATATAAAATGGACCCTCGTGCTATTCCATGTATTTTTATGGGATATCCCTCCTTGCAAAAGGGTTATAGAGTCATGGAGATCTCTACAGGGCACTTCTTTGTGAGCAGGGATGTGGTTTTTCATGAAGACATATTCCCATTCCGGGAAAGAACCCCCTCATCCTATATCCCAGCTCCCAGTCTTCGCCCCTTTTTATTAGAAGAAGATCTATGTATGGAACCTCCATATGTAATCGTTGCACAACCTACAACCGTGACAACTAATTCATCTCATCATGGAGCTAAATTACCTGTTCTTTCAGATGAAGAAAATCAACCATCCGGTTCTCCGGTCACTTCTTCACAACAGGAGCTACAGTGTTCTTCACAAGACTCATTAAATATCATTACTGAAGAAGAAAGAGTAGTGGAGCCTCGGCGTTCCTTTTGGTCAGTTGTCACCGGAACATATATGCTGTATTAGTCGGATTTCTGAGGAACAGGAGTCGTCTTCCTATCACAAGGCAGCATGTGACCCCAAATGGCAGGATGCAATAGAAGCAGAGCTTAAAGCACTAACTGAAAACCACACGTGGGACATTGTTCCTTTACCTCCACATCGAAGACCCATTGGCTGCAAATGGGTTTACAAGATAAAGTTCAAGGCAGATGGTTTCATCGAAAGATACAAGGCTCGGTTAGTTGTGAAGGGTTTCACGCAACGGGAAAGTTTTGATTATCATGAAACATTTTCTCCTGTAGCTAAAGAAGTTACCGTTCGTTCCTTCTTATCTATTGCCGCTATTCGTAATTGGCAACTACATCAAATGGATGTTCATAATGCCTTCCTCCATGGGGACTTAGATGAAGAAATTTACATGGAACTTCCGCCGGGTTTACGTAGACAGGGGGAGTCTCTAGTGTGTCGTCTACGTAAATCCCTATATGGACTTAAACAGGCCTCTAGATAGTGGTATGCCAAATTCACTACTGCACTTATTGACGCAGGATTCCAGCATTTCAAGCACGACTATGCCTTGTTTACTTGGACTGAAGGTACTTCATCAATTTATTTGTTGATATATGTTGACGACATTCTTATCATTGGGAACAATGAGTTGGCTATCACAAGATTCAAAAAATATTTGCATTCTACTTTTCATATCAAGGATTTGGGACCTCCCAAATAATTCCTAGGTATTGAAATAGCTCGCTCTAATAAAGGAATCAGCCTTAGTCAACGAAAGTTCGTTTTGGAGATAGTTTCAGAAGCGGGATTATCAGGATGCAAACCGGCTGCCATACCGATTGAACAAAATGCGAAGCTAATGATGCATGAATATGATATGAGCTTGCCCTCATCCACAGTTGATCCATTGCTGGAAGATCCATTGAGATATCAACGTCTTGTTGGAAAACTAATCTATCTCACAATAACAAGACCCGATATTTGTTATGCAGTACATATACTCAGTCAGTTCATGCACAAACTGAAGCAATCTCATATGAATGCTGCATTAAAGGTTGTGAAGTACTTGAAGAGATGTCCAGGACTTGGTATTTTCTTATCTCGTGATTGCGATATGAAGATAACAGCTTTTTGCGATACAGATTATGCTACTTGTCCAATGACGAGGAGATTAGTTACTGGTTTTTGTATCAAACTAGGGAAGTCGCTCATCTCATGGAAAACAAAGAAGCAGTCAACCATGTCATTATCGTCAAACGAATCAGAATATCGAGCCATGGCAAAGACTGTTTGTGAGATAGTGTGGATACGTGGGTTACTTTTTGACCTTGGAGTACGAATCGAGGGACCCAGTGAATTATTTTGTGACAATGATGCTGCACTCAAGTTAGCAGCAAATCCAGTTTTTCATGAGAGAACTAAACATATAGAAGTTGATTGTCATTTCACTCGAGACAAGATTCGAGAAGGGATCGTCACAGCAAGAGGAATTGGAACTGTAGAGCAGCCTGCAGATATCTTTACCAAGCCATTATGTCAAAGATAGCATACATATCTTTTGAGCAAGCTAGGTGTCCTTGACATATACAGGCCACCAGCTTGAGGGGGAGTGTTGGAAATATAATGGCAGATATCGATTCCATATCGATTATATTGTTAATTAATTGATTAAGTTAATATATGTTTGGCTTGGTAAAGTGGGAATGTAATCGTAATGTAATCTTGTATATTTCCTGTCCTGTCTTTCTCTCGTAACATATATAGAGCAATGCTCTTGTACATGAATATACAGAAAGAATACATATTACAATTTCTCCAAAACACTCTCCAATTTTCTCTTCTTCAATTTCTGTCAAGAAGGCTTTGCCTTCCACTTCTTCACGCAAGCATTCAAGGGTTTGAGTGTTCCTTTGAAGCTGGTGGTATCCTTGTCTAACCCTAGTGCAGATATCTTGAATATGCTTGTTCAAGGCGCGGATTCGAATGCCTTGGCCAGCCTCTCTAGCCGCTCGGATGAGGATCTACTTTCTCCTTGTCCATCCCCGAAAGCTGATTCTAGAAGGCGGGAATCGATGCAGGATAAGTTGTTGACTCTTGCCCCAGATGCACCGCCTACTACAACCCCTGCGGCCTCGGCGGCCTCTCACCGGAAGCCTCCCAAGCAGAGGTAAGTTGCTCCTCCTCTTCCCTATTAGTATTTCTACATATGTACATAGGTTTTTAGAATGTTAGGGGTCTTGTTAACCCTATGAGGCAAGCTGAGGTGCGGAGTCTGGTTTCTTCGAATGGGCTTTGTTTGGTTGGTTTATTGGAGACTAAAGTTTCGGAAGCTTTCTTCCTTTCTATCTCTTTGAGTCTATTGTGGGACTGGCGCTGGTTGGCGAACTATAGTAGCACTCCCAGAGGGAGGATTTAGATTGGCTGGAACCCAATGGTTGTTAGCTTTGAAAAGTCCTCGATTGGCGCCCAGGTGATTCACGGTCACCTAAAGTTGCTTTCTTCCGGTGTGGAGTGTTGTATCTCGGTGGTCTACAGTGAGCATACTTTCCCTTTCAGAAGGCTAAGGAGAAATCTTTCTTCAGACAAAAGCCCAAAGTCAAGTGGCTTAAGGAGGGTGATTGAAATTCTAAATTCTTCCATCATTATGTCAGTGAGAGACAAGTCATAAATAGTCATCTTTGTTATGGATGCTTCTAGTACTCAAATCACTAACCCTGAGCTAGTTCAGCAGCAATTTGTCAGTCATTTCCAAGATCTTTCGTCGCCTCAGTTAGTGCATGGGAGGCCTTTGGTTCAGGAGGTTCAGCAGTTTATTTGGGTCCCCTCTCAGTGTTGATTAGGTTAGCTTTCTTGCTCGGCCTGTTTATGACTTAGAGATTCGGGACACTATCTTTTCTTTGCCTAGAGGTAAGGCACCTGGACCTGATGGTTTTACAGTTGAATTCTTTAAGCATAACTAGGGAACGGTTGGCCAGTTGGTCACGACGGCGGTGAAAGATTTCTTCGTCTCGGGTAGGTTCTTAAAGGAGATTAACAACACAATTTTGGTCTTAGTACTAAAAAGCCCTAATGTGACTTCAATGGATGATGGTGGATGACTATAGGCCCATCGCCTGTTGTGATACCATTTACAAATATATCGCCAAAGTTTTGGCCAATCGAATTGCAGCAGTCCTTCAGGATGTTATCGGGCCTTTCCAAAGTGTCTTTGTAAAAGGTTGGCGGATCAGGGATAATATCTTTTTGGCACATGAGCTCTTTTTCGGCTTCCACCTTTACCCCTACTCGCCTAAATGCCCAGTCAAAGTGGATTTCAGGAAAGCCTACAACACTGTCGATTGGGACTTCCTTGAGATTGTTTTGTTGGCTTTCGAATTCCCTCATCATATGATTTGGCTCATTATGACGTGTGAGGACTCCCAAATTTTCTTTAGCCTTGAATGGGGATTTATATGGCTTCTTTGCTAACGGTCGTGGGCTTCGGCAAGGGGATCCCTTATCTCCCTACCTGTTTACTTTGGTTATGGAGGTGTTGTCTGGTATTCTCTCTTTCCGCTCTTCGTTGCCGAATTTCAAGTTCTTCTGGAGATGCAGGGCAACAAACCTCTCACACTTATTCTTCGCGGATAACGTCTTCCTTTTCTGTGAAGCCGATGTGCCTTCGGTGGAGCTCTTCAAGGAAGGCCTCCAAATCTTCTCGGAGTGGACAGGTTTGTACCCTAATACAAACAAGAGTGAGATCTACCTTGCAAGAGGGTCGCCTTCATTAAGGACCCAAATTCTTCTTACCCTTGGATTCCATGAAGGAACCTGCTGGTTCGGTACCTAGGGGTTCCAATCATAACTTCTAGGCTGAGCAAGGCGGATTGCTGCGCACTAGTTAACCGTATTATAGCCAGGGTTCAATCTTGGACCCATCGCTTTCTTTCATTTGCCGGCCGATTGTAACTGATCAGGTCAGTCCTTCATGCCATCCAAGCATATTGGGCTAGTGTTTTCTTTTTACCTATAGCTGTTTTGGATCAAATTGAGCAAATGCTTAGACAGTTTCTTTGTAAAGGCCCGAATTGGGTAGAGAGGGTGCGAAGGTGTCCTGGGAGGATGTTTGCCACCCAAAAGAGGAGGGAGGCCTTGGTATCCAAAGGCTTCGAGAGTGCAACAAGGCCTCCATGCTAAAGCATATATGGCTTCTGTTTTTGGAAAATGAGTTTTTATGGTGCAAGTGGATTCTCTCGACCTTTTTAAAAAGGATGAACTTCTTTGTTGCCAAGAAATCGATTTTCTGCTTGTGGGTTTGGAAGAAAATACTACAACTCATGGCTGAAATTCATAGCTCCTGTTTTTGGAGGGTTGGGGATAGCCGCTCAGTGTCCCTTTGGTTTGATAATTGGCACCCTAGGGGGCCTTTAAACTTATTCTTTTCGAATTCAACCATTTATAGCTCTAGGCTCTCTAGGCAGGCGTCAGTGGCTAACCTGTTCGCCAACCCTGCCTAGGCGGTAAAGATGGTCTTAGATTCTTGGGTGTAGCCCCTTCCAGTCCTCACCCAGAACTTGGACTGTTTTTGCTGGAAAGGAAACACCTCAGGCCTCTTCTCAGTGGCTTTGGCTTGGGAGAACATTAGGAAGAAGAAGGCTTGGGTCTTTTGGCATGAGCTCATCTGGAACAACTCAATCACCCCAAGGTACTAAGTAAACTTGTGGCTTATAGCCAAATGCAGGCTTCCTACCAAGCTTTGTTATTATCTTATGGTAGGATTGATAGTGCCTTATGTCCTTTCTACAATGAGGTATCGGATTCTATAGATCATCTCTTTTTTGGGTGTTGCATCATCGATGGCGTTGCTTTCTTTTGGGCGGCTAGATGCAACCTTCAGTGGCGGAATGGGTCGTGGGGAGTAGGGGTGAGTGCGGTTCCCAATTCTAAAAGATCCGGTTCCGATTCCCAGTTCTAAAAAGACCGATTCCGGTTCCCAGTTCCTTTTTTCCAGGAATCGGCGATTCCGATTTCGGTTGTGGAACTGGTTTTGGAACCGGTTAGGGCTCCAAAAGGAGCCCCCTCCCCCGCTTGTCCCCCTCCCCTACTCCCTATTCAGATTTTAGATCTTGAACTTTCACGCCGCTAGATGTCGCTTTGAGGCTCGCTGCCGGACGGCGCTCGCCCTCAAGGCTGCCACCGCTGGACGTCAATCGCTGACACCGCTCGCCCGAACCCTCACCGCTCGACGCCAATTGTTGCCCCAAATCTCTAAGTCTCTCTCGTGCTCTACCTTTGCCCGTCGTTGACGCTGCTCACCCTCGATGCCGCTACTAGACGCCGCAGGCCACGGCTCAGGAACAGGGGCTAAGGAGAAAACCTTTCACTGTGCTTTCCACAACTGGACTCGTTTATCACAAAACCTGAGGGGGATACGTCGATTCTCGGTTCCGGTTCGGTTTTGTCGGACGCCCTAACCCTTGACGCCGCTCACCCAGTCACCTCCGATGCCCTTAGTCGAGCGAGCCTCCCCCGAAGCTGCTCGCCCAGCCGCACGCTCAGTCACCCTCCACGCCTAGCCGCTCGCCCAACCCCTAACGCTGCTTGCCGCTCGTCCAGTCGCCCCCAACGCCACATCTCCGAAGTTGTGCATCTCTACTCGTGTGCGCTCTCCTAAAATGATGCTTTTATGATGCTCTATTTTGAGGAGTTGGATTAGCTCTTGCAAAGCGTTCTGCTTGTTCTGGTTGCATTCTTGTTCTTAAATGTCTCGTTGTCTCGCGTTTCTGCTCGAGATTCTTTGTTTGGGTTCTCCCTGCTCGTTACCGTTAAGGTAACATTGTAGGTAGCATTGTGTATCGCATTGGAACTTGTGGAATGTCGGAGTTTTCTTTGTTACCGTTAAGGTTGTGGAGAAAAAAGAGTAGCTATTTGCAATCGACAAATGCTGTTGATATTAAAGCAACATGTTAAGCATCACATCCACCCCACAGATAGTTCTTGCTGCTGATATTGTTATTGTTTAGGAAGCAGTTATTTGTGCAGAGTATCTGGCTAAAGCTAGTGGGTTGTGAATGTTGGGTCTAAGAATTTTACCTAATTCAATTATACCACTTTTTGTACTTCTAAAGTGCTTATATGTTTACTTTTCACATATATACATGTTAATTGGAGGGGTAGGTGAATTTTTCCTCTACTGTTCTGTCTCTCTTTCTGTTTTAGGGTAAAATTATTGCGTTTTTGTGAAAGATGGTATCCATTTGTTTCTGATTCTTCCTTTGCATGGCAAGCCTCCAGATTGGCAAGAAAGATAGAGGATCTTAGAAAGAGATCCAACATGGGCAAACGTAAGAGAGAGTTCTTACTCTTGTGCACTAATGGAGAAGATTCTGCTAAAATAACCTCACAAGAGGAGAAGCTTCAGGAACTTTCTGACAACAATTACATATGTTGACACTCATTTTGTTCTTGATGCATTTTCTGTAATATGTTGATAACTGGGGGAACCGTACATATTTCTGACTTCGAATACTAGTTAATGTTGTGGATGGATTTGTATCCTTAACTATATCTCTTCTTTCTGCAAAATGTACTTGCTTTGTCACGACATTATTGTCCTAGGATTTCCATAGAATGACTAGAATTTCGACAACAGTTAAAGGTCCTCATACTATAATTGCAGCTCCTTGCGGACCAAAATATCAAGTTTTCCAAGTTTTCCAATCTTGCAGGAGTTGCTTGTAGCTTTTGTTATATTCAAAACCAGATGGGGTGCTGCCCTTGCTGCACAATCTCAGCAACATGCACATTCGCTCTTATGGACCATTGAAGTGGCTCCAGAACCAAGAGATGTATCATGGAAGAATCTGGCGATTCCAAATAAAGTTTCACCACTTTACAAAATAGGAGTCATTCTTGCAGCAACACTACTTACTATTTTCTTTGTTGTTCCAGTGACTGCTGTTCAAGGAATAGCCAGATTTGAGAAGCTTAAGAAGTGGTTTCCTCCAGCCATGGCCGTGCAATTGATGTAAGGTTCTTATCTTCATCAAGCTCTTACAATATTTGAGTTTGTCAAGCACTTGAATAATTTCATTAGTGATTATTGTGCAAGAAAATCTGAAAGAGAGTAGGGTATGCTTTCTAGTTGCTGGTTGAGGGGATGGCATTGTGGTTCGCTAAATCTTTAACATCATGATGCAGCAAATTTACTTCTTATTGAATATGGATGCTACCATTATACCGCAGTAGCAGCTCATGAAAAAAAAAAGAACCTGTTGGAACCTGGAACTGACCCTGGAACTTGTGATAGGGTAGATTCCAAGTTCTTGATTCTGACGGGTAGGTTCCAGGTTCCAAAAAATGAGGAACCTGTACCCGAGGGTAAGTTCCAGGTTCTAGACAAAACCGAACTGGAACTGGGAACCGCTCACCTCTAGTGGGGAGACAACCTCAGTTGGGCCGCTTCCTTTCTTTTGGGCAAAGACTTTTATAAGTACATTGCCTGCTTCTCTTTTGGTGCTCTCTGCTACCTTATTTGGAAACATAGGAATGGCATCCTTTATAGGGAGCATAACTTTGCCATTATTGCGGTGAAGAACTAGCTTTTTAAGGCTGTCAGGGACAAGGCCATCATCTTTAGGAATATCAACAACAATTTTAGGAATAGGAGGCTGCAACAGAGCTGGGGTATTGATCCGATCATCTTCTCTTCGGGGGACACTGGTGCTTCTTCAGGGCCATAGCTTTTGCTGACTTCAGGTCGACTAGTTGCTGCCCTTTCTGCATTGCCCTTGTCATTCTGGTTTTAGAGATGCCATGACTGCTAACTGCTTTTGGGCGGAGTTTAGCTAAAGTGGGATACTGCGTTTGTCAGTCGTCACTTGGCTCCTCGGTGGCGACTGTTGCCTTGTGTTTAGGTCTTCCATTTTGCAGGTCGCCTCTGTTTAGCTGGCTGGTTGCCTTTCTTTTGTTTGGTTGGTCTGCGTGCCCCTTGCTTCGTTGTTGCCGTTTGGCTTTTGTTCTTCTATTGGTTGCCTTTTTTTAATCTCGGCACCCTTCCACTCATAATGCCTCCTTGTCATTGTGAGTGCAAGTTTTTGGTGCCGTGGTCGCTTTTGTATAGTTTGGTTATAGCTCAATATATTCTTACTTTTACAAAAAAAAAATAAAAATAAAAATAAGATAATGCACATCCTCTTGTATTATGCATATTGATTGTAGTATAAAAGCATTGTCTATTCTAAGCCCTAAATTTGTTTTCAAGGCAATAAGTAGGTTTGGAAATATCAAAGTGAATTATATATAGTTGGATTTGATCAAGTCCAACTATATGAATAGACTGATTGCAAAATGAAAATGTATTATTATATAATAAAAAAAAAGCAAGAATATCTTTGATTAGATTTTAAAGAAAAAGAAAAGGAGGAGAAAAAAAAAAAAAAAATAGAAATTTTAGAAAAGAATACACTTTATATTTATTCATGAGAAAAATAAACCCCCTCCCCAAAAAAAAAAAAGAATACCTCAGAAATTTTTTAAAAAATTATGGAAAAAAAAAAACTCAAATAAAAGAGCTTGGAGGCGCCACGGCACCACCATTCCAACCTCTGTCCTAGGAGTGGTTAACAGGCCTGTCACTCACTTGGGCCAGGCCGGCGCCCCATGTCAATTTTTCTAGGTTGGGCGGCATAGGCCGAAATAAAAAGAAAAAAAAACATCTGCATTGAATGCTTCGTCTCCAATAAAGAAAACTCGACACCGGTTTGAACGATAAATGCTGGCCCAAAAGAATCTCCAACAATTATCATGGCTGATATTTGCGAGAGCAACCATATATTTTTACATAGCAAACGAATTTGCAAATTCAAATGAACGAACACCCTAGTTATGTGAGAAATAGAAATACAACGAGATTACTGAAAACAAGAATATATGTCAAAGACATGCCACAACATGAAAAACTCGATACATAATACATTTCACAAGGTATGATATGTCAAAAAGGCACCATCAAAGGTAATCATCATCATTAAAATGCTGTAGAGGAGTGATAAGGTATCAATGCCCAAGCATACTTCCCAATTTCAGGCTTCACCTGATCACTTCTCAATGGATGACGTTATAAACGTAGCATAATTCATATTATATTTTACTCCGTCAACATTTCCATAACCAAGGGCTAATGTTCATATGGAAGCTAAAACTCTGGCACCAAAAAAGGAAAGAGGAGAAAAGGAGACAAGCGGGTTTGAATGACTGCTATTTACAGGCATATTGCCACAGTTTATCACTGGCTTCCAAAAATTGGTGGTGTGGTGGCATGGATAGGCGTTGGTCCCATCAGGAATTGAAACACTTGCATTCCTTGAATTCACCATGGTTTGAGTTTGGATGCCATTCCACTACTAGCGCTTCCTGTCTTGTCCTGAATAGTTGATGTACTTGCCATGTTTGGAAGATCTTGGATAGTCTTCAAAACTTTGACAACTCCACTCATCCAGGGACGAGCATCCGGATTGTATTCAAGGCAGCGAGCAGCCAACTGCAAAGCAATCTGGGCACCTTCTTCTGAGAATTCATTTCCAAGCCTTGGATCCATCAATTCGCACAAACTTCTTTCCTCTTCCATATGTGACTGAACGTACTTAACAAGGGGAGGTTCATCACCAGTAGGATCATACGGTTTTCTTCCGGTCAGGATTTCCAAAAGAACCACACCAAAACAATAGACATCAGTCTTTACTGTGACATGACCTGCAATAATATAGGTGCAGTCAGTAGTCAGGAATATCAAGAGTAAGTACCAGTCAGTCCTAATTAGATATAAAAACAATCCATGAAGTACCCGCCAAATATCTCAACCACCTCTAGCAATCAAAAACAGGTAAGGTTGAAACAATAACTTTGTTCTCTGTCCTTCCTTCACTCCTTTTTTTCTTATGATAATACTAGTTAAGCACCCCGGGCATTGCTGTGGATAAATAGCTATTCAGTATTAGTGAAATTATCAAAGCAATTAGTAGCATAGAAGTGTAGTAAAGCCCAAATTGTGATATTATCGAAGATGGCAATTCCAAAAAACAATATTGTATCTTGTCATCATAATATACTTCATTCATGGACTGTCATGTCAAGGTATTTGCTTCTGTGAAGTAGTAATTTATAGCCAGATAAATATGAACTAACTAATTAATCTATCAATTCAGAATGATGCAATTTATTAAAATTGTCAAGTCATAATCATTGAAACTTACAAAAACATGGTGAATGATTCTCAATGTATTGCTTTCACTGAAATTTGTAAGGATGTACCACGAAAAAAAAACAAAAAAAGAGAAAAAGATTCAACTCTTAATCAATAGATTTATAAGATAGAACAACCGCCTTTTTAATGGTTTCAAATGCTACTATTAAATGATAAATAGGAAAGTATAATGAAAATATACACAAATCATGATTACTACATGTAGCCCTAAACTGCGTCAAACAAAGGAAAAAATAATACCTAGTTTGGATTTACGTTTTTCTGTAATTATGTAGTGCGTGCAGGACGGACGACCACCACACTAAGGGGAAATTAACTAGCTACACGAAGAAATCTAGATACTCCATTCCGAACCAAAAATCCTTTGGACGTGTAGAATTAAAGCACGTAAAAACACAGACAGAAAGAACTTTAAAATCTGTGTTTCAGTAATCACTGGTCTGTGCATCATATAAAAAACACCAATTAATCAGAAGTTCAAAGGGCGAAGCAGACACGCCATCATTCATTGGAAAGAATACTACCGAGAGAGAGAGAGAGAGAGTAAAACAAAACTAAAATCACTTGCCAGCAACGCATGATTAACGTGAATTATGAACTCGCCAGATTTGCACCCTCAAAATCCAACTTTTATGTATTTGTAATCCCTACTTAACATTAACAAAGCCTGTGCGTGCTGCTGAAAAGTAAATCCAGATCACTTGGGGACACTAGTTCAGGAGTGTTGGAAATTGTGATCCATTTTCTCTAAAATTATCAAGAAACTACTAGCTTAATGGAGAATAAAGTTGAAGACTCGTGTTGGAGAAGTTTCTGGTACCACGTGGGAATGCATGCAAGCAGAAGCCAAGTTGGAGAAGGTTTAAGTGGGAAACCTTGGATAAAAATCAAGAATAGCGGCTGAAGGAGAACAAGCTAGAGAAGTCTGCGTGCATGGGAAATTTGTGCATGGGAAATCTTGAATGAAAGTCAACAATGGCTGCTTAACCATGAAGAATGAAGGATCAAGGGTATGTGGGCAGCAAGAGTACTTGGAGAAGAAGAAAATCAGTTGTCCTGCAGCTGTACTATGGTGGTGAAAAAGTCAAAAATGTCATGCTTTAAATCGGTTGTGATTGCCTATAAATAAACTTGTTGTTCATCAGTTAAGATGTGTGAGGGGAAAACCCTCCACCTTGTGTGTGGGGGTGAATCCTTTACCGTGAGAGGTCTTAAACCTTCACCATACTTCCATCAAATTATTTTGTTCAACTAATGAAACTATTTCTCATATCTCATGTTCTTTATCCTTCAATTATCTTATCTTATCATTTGTCCATCCACATACCATACACTTGCACACATCACTAACCAAAAACTATAACTGATACCAAAATCATGCTTCCACACACACACATCCAAAATTTTTAACAAAGAGGGTCCAGCAAATTTTCCAGGTTCCTCCTAGGCAAAAAAATATGAGAAAGACACCCATATATTATACTCGGAGGAAACGACAATTGAGAGATGCTTCAAACAAAAAAAAGGAATGCAAGTAATGAGTACCAATCAGTCATTCCCCAAGCTACATTGAGCGTAATGTTCCAGAAGTTTGAGCAAGACATGCAAAATAATCCATTCAATGATTGAATTTGTGGTGGACTGGAAGATAAGGGAATAACATCATTTGGGAGACTACGTGCAGGACTGAAACAGAAAAAAGTAACTTAAGCATAATGTGCAAGAACTACAGTTGATTGTCCCATTCCTGCAAATTGTGACGATATATGAGGACAGACCAGAGATAGGATGCACCTAGTGAAAAAAGGTATATCAGTGTATAACCGTCCCTCTACTTTTCTTGTCTTTGGTCACGATTGATATCTACCTAAATCAATTCAGTTCCTAATCATATTGGTGCACATGTTGTGCATGAGGTGTGTAGATTGGGGCTTTTCTCTACTTTTTAATGCTATAGGATAATTTGACATGTCAAAATATTTCTCAAACCACTTCTTTTGCAGGTTACTTGCACATTTCTTATCCTCAAATTGCTCGTACTAACAAATGCATACCAGTCTTGATGTATTCCGGGTCAAGATAGCCAAATGTTCCAACGAGCTGGGTGGTGAGAGAGTCATCTCCCTCGGGAACAATTTTTGCAACTTCTAAACCAGAAAGCTTGACATTGTAGTCCTAAAAAAGACATGTTAAGAAAATGTCAAACAACATGATTAAAAAGGAAAAGGAATGTCCCACAACTTTTGCTACATACAGCATCTAATAGGATCTTGGAAGTTTTAAAATTACGAAATATCACTTGCAGTTCTGCTTTCCCATGAAGAAAAGCAAGACCCTTTGCAGCACCCAGCGCTATTTTCATCCTGGTAGACCAAGGAAGAGGCAGAGACTTCTCCTACATAGCCCACAAAAGAAAACAAGAATTAACTAATAAAATACTTGTCGTCACATATAAATCAATATTCCCTTTCTGAAGCCACCATATGGTTTGGTTAAAACTGATACCAACTTTTGGAAAATAACTGCTGAGAATTAGTAGGCAGGGCAAGAATGTGGTAGAAACTACAGCAGGATTCCCTTTCTTTTCTCATGGAAATGAAAATAATGCTTATGCAAAGGAATATGCCCTACTATTAAAAACATTTAGTATCTTTCGAGAGTCGTTCAATTGGCAAGCATGTCCCTTCCATTAAATATCATTACTAGCATACTTGCAAGCTCTTTACTAAGTTTCATCCTCAATACGGTACAACTCTGGTGTTCTTGCGCCTAAATGACCAAGTTAGAGAGAATTAAGTCTCAGGATTCCCTGAGATGTATTACCGAGAGAGAAAGATGATAAAACGATACCAAAATCACACACGGATGAAGCTGCTAGAAAGTGACATTTCATGACCATATCACATGATCTTCCGTTATTTCTTTCCATTTTTTTTTTTTTTAATTACTGGCATCGAACTATAATGTCCTCTGAGTATATGATAACATTGAAAGTCTCTGGTGTTGCATCCTTTTGGTCGGTGGCACCAACATCAAAAAAGCAATTTACATAAAAACATTTCAGGCAGAAGAACATTCAACAGAGTATGAACATTGAAGAATTATCTAGGAAATTATGGTTCCGAACCCTACAATCTTCTGGAAAGACGTCCATAATAAGGACAAGTAACATATTTTTCTCCTTAAAATTATTATCCAGATTCTAGTAGCAATCAAATAGTTTTCTTGGGAAACATGAGTTCCATAACCAGCTACAGGTGGGTCGTTTTACCGTGAGTACTTATATAGTACGAACATAACGGAGGACAAGTAGGACATGTAAGGGCACCGAGCACATGTTAAGGGACAAGTGCGCATACTTTCAAAGAGGTGATAATGCAAGCTCCCTCGTTGCATATACTCATATACAAGCAGCCTTTGGTCGACTTCCATGCAATATCCAATTAACCTTACCAAATTTGGATGCATTAGATGACCAAGAATACTCACTTCAGCCTGGCACGTGGAAAGTGCAACTGTTCAAAAGTCATACTAACTGTCAAACATGCATTAATCCAGAAAGAAAAGATCATCACATGAAATATTACCAGCCATTGTTCGTGTACCAGACATTGTTCGTGAGCCGGCTGCCCACGACGCTCGAAAATCTTAACAGCAACAATCAGCCCAGTGCCAGGCCCCGCAGGAGCAGTCCCATTTTCTTCAATCCAACCCTTAAAGACTCGGCCAAAACCGTCTTGACCGAGCAGACCCTCGGGACTAAAGTTTCTTGTAGCTAACTTAAGATCCTTTAATGAAAATTTCCGCAGCTGAGGAGCGACTATAAATACCTCATTTGTAAATCCACGTACAGAGCCAAAACCACCTTTACCAAGAAGACTTGCAGCACTAAAGTTTCTAGCAGCTAACTTAAGATCATTAAATTTGAATTTCCGCAGCCGAGAAGCAACTTTAGGTTCCCTTTTGAGTTTAGAAGTTGAACGGTCTGCATTAACAGTGGTTGTAGACGAAACCACAGTAGGAGCAGGCTGCTCTCTGCTTGCATCATTTGGAATGCTTTGTGCTGCTCAAATACGAAATTAGCATATCAGACGAAACAAATGACCATCGATTTGGGTCACATAGGGAACAACAAGCACCAAGCCACTTCATCTAAACAGGAATTTAAAAGATGAATCAACTAATCTGCCAGTCGGCCTAGCAACTGTTACTTTTCCAATTGAAGTAAGTATCCAGTCCCGAATAGAGGAGGGTATGTAGCCACCTGGGTGGATATTTGAGGTTTACAACAGAAAACTATGACAACATACTTCAACTTGCAATCAACGCGATGGAAAACGAACAGCAATGAACCTACCCGATCTCTTGACATAGACTAATATAATTCTATGCAATCAATCTCTGAGGTACTTCGCTCACTTCTTGTGATATCACACCCTTGACCTACTCTAGATCTATCTCGAGCTTATGTCTTCCCATGATGTCTTCCTATGAGATACATCGCTATCATCACTCATTAGTAGATACTAGATGATCTACAACACACAATAATTGTTAGTCACTTCCCAAACCAATTCTCCCAATAAAAAACTCTGGGAACAAAGAGCACTCCTAAGGACACTGGCAATCAACTCCCAACTTCACAAGCGTTACTGGGGCAAATGCTTGAATCATCAAAACGCAAAATCAGAATTAGATTATAAATCCATAATAACAGCTACATATAGTAATAATAAAATATCTCACTTTGCTTCTTTTGGGGTTTATAATGGTCCTATGCTTTGCATCCACTTAGTACCTAAACTTTCAGATTGGGCTTTTAATTTGGTACTAGTGCCAGCTCTCAATTTTCCATGCCTCATTTATCATTTCATTTTGAGTGAGGTATTTTCTCTATCTTATTCCTAAAGTGCATTAATAATATGATTTATCCGGGTTTGCACATGAAATGAAATATTAAAATATTGAACATCACTTGTTTACAGAGCTTAGGATAACCTTCGTTTTAAGTAGCAGCACATAGCAATCAACAAGAGTGAAATTCACACCAACAGCGGGCGCTATTGGCCCTATTGTGGTGATAACAGCTCCAATAAGGTCGATAGCTTGCATCCGCGATTGTTGCAATGCAAATGGTAATGCAACTTGAAAATTTTATATACATGTAGTCTCTCTTGCCTTAATAGATTAAGCCTTTTGTTGGATTTTGTAACATAAACCTAACTTTAGTTCATTCTTTCACTAGACCCAATATATCCCACATAGTACCTCCAACAAACACAAGCAGAATATCATGAAGTAAGATCTTCATATCACCAGATAAAATAAAATAAAAGTAAAAAAAAAAAAAAAACTACGGAGTGTAAAACAAGATTCCGATTATTATTCACAGTTGACATCGATAATAACTCCCTAAGCACTCTAATGAAGAAATTCTCCTACCAAAAAATAGTAACTAAGCCAGCTATTGTTACGTCACTCTACAAGCTTAAAGCACATTTACAGAGGCAAAAATAAACTAGCAATCCAAATCAGTGCACACTAATGTTGTGTCAACATTTGGTTTTGTACACTGAAATATAATATGTATCAAAAGAAGTCATAATTCTGAAGATAACAGTAGGACGGCCAGAGTTATGTACAGTTAGCTGTCACTGCCTCATTCATACACATTTCAAGGGCAATTGATCAGATATCCAATTTGAAAGAAGATAGGAGTTCATTCAATTAAGTGTTGACTTTCCAATTTTCTCTTCATTAAAGATGGGTCTGCAGCTTTTAATTTGTTCGACCAAATGAATAAAATGAAAGTGAAAGAAAAAGACATGCCTTCTTTCAACAGAACAATGCTCTCGGCCGATTATTACCCTTACCTTTAGTCCCTCTCAGATGATTGCAACAGATTCCATCAGTTGAAGGACCCTTGAGATTCGGACAATCAGAAATGCTCATTCGTTCCAAGTTTGGTGCAATGCATAAGCCATTGGAAATGCTAATGAGTTTAGGCAATGAGAATAGGGATATTCTTTTCATGTTGGGGAGGAAGTGAGTACTCTCGTAACTTGAAGTATCTTCACATGTCACTAAGCTTAAGACAAGGGGGCAGTCTTCAACTTTGAGCTCTTCTAAGCTTTCAAGGTTTTTTAGGACACCAGGTGTGAATATAGTAGTCAACTGAGGACATGTGAGTAAGGCCAAGCTTTTAAGATGACACAAGCATCCTCGGTGCATCGGCCCCTCATAAATGCCTTTCAAACTCTTCATACGATATACGTAGAGATATTCAAGTGATTTGAGAAAACTCATGTTACCCTCCCATGTTTCTAATGCAATTTCACTTCTATCAGCTTCATCGTACACATCAGTTCCATCAACAATAACCTGAATCTCATCACACTCCCCAATTATGCAGCATTTTAGTTGATCCATGTTCTCAATCCCAAAATCAGAAAGCTTAGTGACATCTCTATGGCGGTCTAAGAAAAATGCAGTAGTATGCTGGAGCATCTTCTGGATATCTATGGGTACTCCCAAACCATTTACATATTTCAAAGATCTATCCCAGTGTTCTAACTCAAACTCAAGATCCTCCGGGAGATAACACATGATGCGTTCAGCATGTTTGCCAACAACAAATTTGAAATGGGACAACGATCTAGACACCTTTGATGTGCCAAACCATTTCCTTAGATGTTCCACTCGTGGAAAGTACAGTTTAAGTGTATCCAGCCTCATCAAGCCACAAACATCATCAACAATAGCTTCCACAACACTATCCCACCCCTCATCCTCTGGATGTATATCAATACTGAGCTCTTCCAATAGTGATAGGGCAGAAATAGTGCCTTGAGGAATCAATGCATTCACTTCTGCAGACTTTGTGCCACAATTTTTGTGTGGACAAAAAGATACTTCTAAGCAAGTGAGCTTTGTTAACTTTGCAACCTCCTTCGGCAGATCCATGATCTCAGTCCCTTCAAGATCAAGTACCTCAAGCTGCTGGAGTTCTCCAATTTTCGGAGGTAACTCCCTCAATAGCTTACAATGATTTAAGTATAGTCTTTTTAGGCGGCTTAATCTGAATAGAGACTCTGGCATGGACTTGATCCGAGTTCGGGACAAATTCAGGATTTCGAGAGCAGGCATGAAATCAAAGAAAGGCGGACTAATTGTTCTGAGCTTGCAATTTTTATTTAGAAACAGTACCAAGAGTACTGGACATTGAGGATTCTCGGATAACTCAGTCAACTGATTTTCCATCAAGTATATCTCTGTCATACTCTGCCATTGCATGACCTCCGGAGGCTCCGTCAGTCCTAAACCCCCACACATAAGGACCTTTCTACTACATTTAATCGGACTGGATTCGATGTTGTTAAAAACACTCTCAAGTTCCTTTGCCGGGTGCGGTGGCTCGAACTGACAGGATTCATCAAAGCTACCTAATGAGTAACTGGATTCGGTGTCATTAGAAAATCTCTCAAGTTCCTCTACCGGGTGCGGTGGCTTGAACTGACAGGATTCATCAAAGGTACCTGATGAGTAAAGATCCATTAATGCTCCCCAGTGATTAATAATCCTACTAGGAAAATAAACAATTAAAGCATGTCTGTCAAGCAACAAATGAAGATCCCAGCCAAAAACCGAAAACAGCGCACAAAGTTGGAGGTCCAACACCTAGACCTTCTTTCATAAACAGGAAAATTACGCTTTGCATCCTGAGAGCAACCTCTCTGTCTCTGTCTCTGTCTCTCTGTCTCTGTCTCTCTGTATATATATAAATATATTTGTATCTGTGTGTGTAGTGGAAAGAAAAAAACCTTAAAATAGGATGATTTTTCTCTTCATCTAAACCAACTAGTAAACCCGCTGAACCAACATTGTGTCAGTTTGCTTGTCCAAAAAGAAACACGGAGCATGGAAGTTGAAACCTTACCAGGAACCTGAATTTTCTGGGACCATTTAGAGGGCAAATAACTCCAACTCGACGAGTGTTAGTGGCGCAAAATCATACGTCATCAAAGCGTAAAACTACAATTAAACTATAAATCCACAAAAACAAGTTACATACAATGTTAAAATATTCCACTTCACTGGTTATAATGGTCCAATAATCCGCATTTTCTTAATGGCTTAACCCTTCAAATGAGACCTTTTGACATGGTATCAGAACCAACTTTAAATTTTCCATACCCCATTTACTATTTCATTTTGAGTGAGCTATTTTCTCTATCTTGTTCCTAGCGTGCATTCATCATAAGGTTTTACTAGGGCTTGCACACGAAAAGAGATATTAAAGTAGCAAATATCACTTGTTTCAGGAGCTTGTCATAACTATCGTTTTGAGTAGCAGACGACAGCCAAGAATGAAATTCACACCAATTCTTTTAACTCATTGAACCGTGTGCCTTGCTTTTCCCAAAAAGCAATTATTATTGTCGCTATCTTTTTGTTTTAGGTCAGCAGGAGCTAATCATTCCATTAATTAAGCTCCTTTTATTACCAAAAGTTTAATGGCCGAACTAAGCAACACAGAATGTTAAAAATGACTTCTCTGCGTCTTTTAAATCTGCGTCTTTAAAAAGTTTCGCCATTGCGAGTATTAGGAAAGGCACACCTGCGCCTAGGTGGAGTGCTTCATCCACCGACGGCTTGAACTCGTCATCATGAGCTTTGTCTCCCACCATCGTCTCAAACGATTCTTTTGCCTCTTCTTCCTTCAGCCCGCCAAGGTGGAAGTCCATGTCGCAGCACATTTCCCTTAACAAGACATCTAGATCCCTCGACGCCAATAACAACTTGCATCCTATAACTTTGTTGTCATGTCTGCATGGAATGCCAACTGATTTCAAGTCAAGCCCCTTCCACAAGTCGTCCAGTATTATGAGGACCTTCTTTTTCCCATTCTCCAACCTCCTGCGCAGACGATCTGCTCGCGCACTCTCATGCTCATCGTCCTTTAAGTCCAGGCCCAAAGTGCGCGCAATCTCTCCTTGAATCCTCTTGATGTCTGGAAATGCCGACACGTCGGCCTTAGCAACCAGATCGAACGGCTTGTCTTCTCTTATTCTCCTTTCCACATCCTCCAAAAGGGTGGACTTGCCCACCCCGCCCACCCTGTAAACCTGACCACGCTATTGCTGTCATCAGCAAGAGCGTCCACAATGTTCCGTATGATTGAAGCCCTGGATTCAAAGACGCCATAGTCCCCGATCCTAATTGATGTCGAGGCAGAAGAAGTGGATGCCGCCACAGGGGTGGCGGTCGACAGAGTGGCACGCCTGCCTTCTCTCCTGCCCGGAGTCCGAGCAGAGACATTACCTGGACGAGGGGGAGGAAAAGCAGCAGCAGCAGCAGGATCGATGAAGGAGATGTCGTTCAATTGCCTGAATTCACTGCATTTCTGAACGAGCCGCCGAATGACCTTGATCTTGGCATCGGCTTTCCTGCTGAACTGGTAGCGATAGTCGGGGTCGCCAAGTAATGCCTTACTGTCGATTTCGTCTAACAGGTATCCCGCCTCCTCCAAGGCCCTGTCAGCACTTCGCTGCCACTCCATGAAGCCATAATAGATATTCCGAACACTGCTTCTGGCCACTCCCGCCAAGCAGTCGACCCTTCCAGCCTCGCTCTCCAGACACCAGACTTCCACCCGAAGGCGGTCGGCATAGTGCTTGGGGGATATCAGGTATCCAAATTGGCGCCTGATCGGAACGGCAACCTTCTTCAAGGCATCCCGTGCAATAACGAAGGTAGAATCGGGCGACATTTCGAGATTTGAGTGCGAAAAATTAAAAAGGGAAATATTGGATCATCAATAGCCGAGAGATTTTGTACTAGTAATCCAATGATTTAGAACCTTATTCGAGACTCAAAACAAGAGGAGGATGAGAGAGGAGACGGAACTTGTTAACCAACAAAGCTTTCACCTAACCCCCTGTCAATTCCGTGGGACCTGAAAACTTAAGGGTGAATGACCAAACTAGCCTCCGACTTTAGCCCAATATATAATGCCATTTTCATACGGACTAAATTAAATATTTATCAAAAGTCTAAAAGTCATATTAAATAAATTGAAAGTTTACGAATCACTATTTTCAAACAGTATAAAGACTAAATTAAACATTTACCAAAATTTCAAAGATCATATTAAAGTTTAGTAATCACATTAAATTAAAGTTTAGAAACCATTTGTCATTACGTTAAAACTTTTAAAGTCATAGCCGGCCAAAAATAAAATTAGAAAGAGGTGACTGCCGTCTCCTCAATCCAGACAACTATGGGATTTTATAAAAATAAAATTTATAATAATAGATGGCACATAAAAAAAAATTCATATTAGAAATGGACAATGACAGCTCCCACGTTTCCATTTCCCACTGCGTGGACACTGGACATGTACGTGAAAAAGCATATTCCAAGTCAAAAGCACCGTGTGTCCCTGGAATTTTCAGAGTACTAAAGAAAATACGAGGTCCTGAGCATGACCTTAAAAGGCTCCCCCAAGCCCATGTGGGGTTAACCACTGGGTATGGAGTTCTATCCTAAGGGACTCCCAAAAACCTCAAGGAACAAGGTGTGTGACAGTCTGATTTTTCGCTTCTGTTTTCAATTAAATAAATCGGGCTTTTTGTCGACATGCTTATAGTGCTATTCTCTGAGCTAATCACTCATGAGATAACTTGACTAATCGGGAAAGTTATTAAAGGATTTTGATGCAACGGACTTGATAATTTAACCAGGAATCGACTGCTCAATCGTATTAGTCTACAATGATCATTTCGATACAGTCGAAAATCTATCAGAAATCGGAAATATGTCGATTCGATAGAGATAAAATTAGGCTTGGTGATTCCAACTAATTACAAAAGTCTCGTCGATCGACACTAAACCGATTTTTCTGTTGGTTTGGTACCTTGTGCTCGTAATTGAAATCTCAAGATTTTTCACGACAATCAAGAGTTGTCAATGCGTTAAAGATGTACATTGTGGCTCGGGAATAATCGACCACAGGTCAGTTCACCAAAAATTCCCAAAAACTAACTGATAGTTTAAGTTGCGCTAAAATCACATTTTGACTGAAATTAACCGAGGAAATGATGTCGATTATAGAAATTAAGAATTGTCACATGTTACAATTCATCCCAAAAACATTGTTGCATCTTCTCAAAATTTATTGATGATGGGAATTGTTCATGAAATGTGCAAGATCAGCAAATTAAAAGAGCAAGGGAATTGCCACATTTTAAGTAGGATTTTAAGACCTAATGTGAAGCAATTTAAGAGGTATTATAAGTTGTTACTAAGGGACTTGACCCTATTGAATTAGATGTTAGATTGGTAATTAAATAAATAAGAGAAGTCTCCTCAAAAAGGAAATTTGTAGGAATCCCTCTCTCCTACAATTTCACTTCAATTTCCTTGGTATTTAATGGAGATGGACATGGAAAAGATAGATGGACCACTTGATAGGAAAGGAACTCAATTTCCATGGGAAAATCTACGAGAATCAACTTCAAAATTCGGATTCAGCAGTTTACATGGATTCTAACATTTTCTTTCATCTCCTTTAAAAAGACAACGTTGAAACTTTGTGGGCCTATGATGTGATAGGCATACAAAATTTCCATGGAAAATTAGGCCAAAAGCTGAAGGAAACTTCAATGAAACTTCTAAGCAATTTCCACTCTCCTTCCCCACTATTTTCTCACACATAGACGTCTGTCTGCTATATTTTACAATGGCAACTTCCACCTTTTTCTTTTTTCCTCTTATTTTATTCTTCTCCCTTGTCTCTTTCAACGTACAAGCTATTGCTTTCTCTTCCCTTGAACGTGCTACTTCTGTTTATGCTCCCTCTTGAACGACAAACCGGAGACTAAGAAACAAAACAAAGCAAGGTGTGAACGTGACGTTACCAAAAATTCTTGGACCCACATAAACGTCGACCACCTACCACCATGGTTTTTATATATAGGTCGTATAGTTCGAGTGAGGAAAAAACCCCCTCACCCGCACAAGAACCGCACAACCGACCAAACTCCATATTTAGTTTCCTCTACCAAAAAATTTATAAGTTCGTGTGTTGCTGTTGCTATCGCACCACATCACATTCTTCTGCAGTTTCGGCTCAACACCATCACTGAGAGGATTAAGGCTGGTCTCTGTGTTGCTGCCCAACCATCAATGAGGGCCGCCGTTAGCTGTGATTAGGCGAGTTGTCTTCTAAATCTGGACTAGGGGTTGAGTGCCTCTATTAGGAATTCGTAAAAGTTAAAAATATGTAGATGACGTTATATATGGATGGATATTGGTTAGGGATGTTATGATGGTCATAGAGAGCAAGACAAACATCGTGGAGGAAGATTCGGACTAGAACAGTAGCTGATTTCTAAAACAGTTTCCAGGATGTGTGTGTTTTGCTAATTTTGTAGACAACTGTATGTTGCGATTTTGAAGGAATTTTATTTGAAGAAACGTTTTGGAAATCTTAAATAGTAACATGTATTTTTCTTAATTTTTAGAAATTAAAAAGATGACGATTTTAATGACATCATCCTCGGAACAGTAAATCGGACAATTTTGAAACCCGTGACCTGTTATGATTCCAATGGCTGTTATTGACCTTTAGAAGTCGAATTTTCAATCGGTTTCTTCACAAAAGTTGTTTGTTACAACTTATAGTTTATCATACTCGAATTTCAACTTAAATGAACCAGATTTCAACCCAAAAACGAATTGATTTCAATGAGTTAGGCTCTCTGGAACTGGACCCGACTTTTATGCTGGATAGAGAGAATTTCTGGGCCAAATCTAGAGGGACCTGGATCTCGGTGTCTCATGGAAAATGTTTGTTTATGTGTTGGCTAGCACGTGTCCGAATTTGAGAATTTTTCGAGATCGTATGAGTGAGTTTCTGACTTCGAATTCGGGAGAACATTATTCGGCAGTTTGCTGTCAATTTGGATGAATAAGAATATATACTTGTTTTGAAATTCTTGCTATGAAATTGCTCACTTGAGGCTGTGAATGCTATGTGTAACTGATTCTTGAAGTGTGACATTGATCATATACATTCACAACATGAGATTCCACCACGAGCCTTTGGGGCCGGACGATGCTCCTTTGGGAATGCCCCAAGTCAACGGATGCCGGTCGCAGTGGAGGCTGGGCCGATGCTCTTATATGGAATGCCGTCTAGATGTAGACGTTGCCGCGCTCGACGGTGTGAGGTGATGCCCAGTTGTGCCGGAAGACTGTTATCTGAACATTGAAATCATTTGTGATACATGAGATGCCCAGTTATGCCGGAAGACTGTTATCTGTTGCATTGACTGTGATCTGTATGCTTACATGGATATTCATGCCCTTGCATATGCTCATGTTAAAGTATTTCTGTGATGTATGAACTTGATACTGTTATGAATGTTTTATTTGATACTAATATGTAGGAACTTGCTGGCATTAAATGAGTGGTAAGAAACGTGATTAGATTACATGTTGAGTGTACCCTTCTCCTACTTTGGATTTAGGGGATTTACTCGCTGAGATGTGATCCCACCCTGTTGTGGGTTAAAATTTTTCAGGTCCCTAAATGGAGAAAGGCCGGATCGTGTACAGTCGATCGCAGTAAATGAGGAATAGGACTTTCACTATCTCCTTCCAAGTGATAACGGGTTTTCCGTCAAGACTGAATGTAGGGTGACAACTCACCCCCGAGATATCGAGAAATATAGTATTATAGTAGTAAACCCCAGTCTTATAAATAGAAACTTAGTTAGTGGGTAATCGAACAGCTTCACTTTTTGTATCAGACCTTGGGGTATTAAACCGGTCTATATGTATAAGTACTGTGATGTTGTAGGTGTGGCTTGTGAAAAATAATATCCTACGTTTCTATCCCACTGTTTTGTTGTATGGAGATCGTTTTACGTTTCCGCATGTGCAAAATAAATGAATGGGTCGGCAACAGTTCCTAAAATGTTGCAAATTTAAAATCGACCATTGAGGGATGTGCATGTGCCCGGGGTTCGGGTCGTGACAAGGCGGGCAGCTCCCACGTTTCCATTTCCCACTCACGCGGACACTGGACATGTACGTGAAAAAGCATATTCCAAGTCAAAAGCACCATGTGTCCCTGGAATTTTCAGAGTATTAAAGAAAATACGTGAAAAAGCATCTTGAATCTTTCTCATAATACCCATATTTTCATCGATATTTGCATGTGAGCGATTCCAAGGACCAATTAGAATACCCAGTTTGATTAGACAAGAAAGCATTCGGCATTCTGATTGGTGACGAATAGTTTCCCTATGCCTTCTTCTTGATCATTCAATACGACCACCCATCCTTAGGAGAATCTTATTTTCTAATTGCATAAATTTTTTCTCTATAAGTACTTTTCAATTATTGAGTATAATTTTGTCATGAACTCTATGTAAATCGACATACCATTCAAATGACTAATACTAAAAATTATTAACTGTTTATATGGTCAGATAGTTTGTGCATAAATTGCGGCATTGATTTGGGCTCTACAAGGTCCAATTTGAAATGATTCCTCAGAGTGACTATAGAAGGCTGAATAGAATTGTGGAGTAAGTTGTTTGGTGATATCATACCTAGAATTTTCTATAATATGTGATTCTTGCTTTGCACAACAGGGTGACATCCAATCAAATAAATAATTGTGAATATCTGAAAAATATAGAACTCAGGTATTGACACATTGTAACTAAGTGGCCATATTGTAGTAAGTTCAAACCATGTGGCTTAACACTCAATAGCAATTAACACCGCAAAAGTATAAAAAGCTTTTATATGTTCCGTCTCGATTAGGTCCACTTTCTACTGCTTTGCTTCATCAGAACCAAACTGCATCTCATTCTTGCCTAGGTCATTTCAAAGAGTTTGGTTGAAGTTTAACATTATCAAAATGAAACCGTTTGTCATTGTTGGTCAGACCATTTCTATAGCGCTTGATTTAAAGCTTAACATCATCAGGCTTTACGTCATAGAAAACGGCGAGGACATCTTTCTTCCCACTTGATTTTGACATTTTTTCCATTCGTAAATACCACAATCTCAAAGTATGGTTCCTAGAGAAGATGGGACCGTATATTTGGGATTCACTAAGGCAATTGTTTTGCCGATTGGGAATTGCCCCTGACGACACGGATCCTAACATGCACCATGTTATGGTAAAACAAGTATCTAGTCCTCCATAACTCAAATACTTTGCTCCTAATGTCTTCTCGAATTTGTGATGATCTCTTGGCATTGCCCCTAGGTTCCTCTCTTTCTCTCTCTCCTCATTTGGTCATGAAAAACAACTAGGATTGTTTTAAGAAATGGCAGATGGGGGAAGATGAATGAATTTGAGAGGCAAAGTTTGGTTTGGGTTGGCTTTGGTCTTAATGCAAACATCAATCAAAAAAGTCAGACAAGCAAATATCAGATAGTGAGTCAAAATTGGCCGACCGAACACCAATGTGGAAAATGTCCAATTCGACGAATATGTGATAAGGATAGAATTGTTGACACCTTAAAAAAAGAAAATCATTATTAAAGAATAATTAAATTATCATCAATTAATTAAAAATTTAAAAAATTTATGTACATATTTTGCTCCAACCTCAAAAACATAAAGAAGTCGGAAAAAAAAACATAAGGACAAAAAGGCTAGAAAAAATACAAAAACAAAAGAGAGAGAGAGACCGCGTTGGAGAGTTTGAGTTGTGTGATAAGGATAGAATTGTTGACACCTTAAAAAAGAAAATCATTATTAAAGAATAATTAAATTATCATCAATTAATTAAAAATTTAAAAATTTATGTACATATTTTGCTCCAACCTCAAAAAAATAAGGAAGTCAGAAAAAAAAAAACATAAGGACAGAAAGGCTAGAAAAATACAAAACAGAGGAGAGAGAGAGAGAGAGAGAGAGGACCGTGTCAGAGGGTTTGAGTTGTCTTCCTCCCTAATGATCGGTTACCTCATTTTAAATACAGAAACAAAAGAGAGAGAGAGAGAGAGAGGATCGTGTCGGAGGGTTTGAGTTGTCTTCCTCTCTAATGGTCAGTCACCTCAACTTTAAGGAAAAGATATTTTCTCGAAGAAGATTCTACTTTCTTTGGTTCCTTTCGACTTTAACGCCCACGATCGTCATCCCACTTTCAGAAGTCTTATCCACAGTTTCACGAAGAGAAAATGAGAGGGAAAGGAGCAATTGGAAATCCACTTGGGGTCCATCTTCTGTCTTTTCTGAGAATTAGTACAAGCGATTTACATATCACGGTGTTTTCTTACCGCCATAACCACTGCAGTTATAGCAGATATTACATGGCCCTGAGATTTTTGGAAGAAAGTACTTCAAACGAGGGATGAAATGAAGCCATTTGATTAGAGTTCTATTGGAAATTTCGAAAAGGCTTTAGTGTATCTTGTGGTCCTTGGCATCCTAAGGAATCTCTTCTTGATCACTGTAGCATATCTATGTTTTACCTGTCAGATTACGAGATACACTTGACATTGATTTCCAAAGGTGCCCACATCTTTTTAATCTTTAAATGCAATGCATTCGCATGCATCCAAAATCACAGTATTAACAACAACAACAAAAGAACTGTTATCTAATTTTCTCACCACCAATCACTAATTTTGATTCAAGGCAAAAGCACCATGTGTCCCTTTGGAATTTTCGAAGTACTTAAGAAAATACGTGAAAAGGCATCTTGAATCTTTCCCACAATGCTTATATTTTCATCCATTTTTGCATGTGGGCACTTGCGAGGACTGATTACGAAGCCCGGTTTGATTAGACAAGAAAGCATTCGGCAATTGATTTTCTGATCGGTAACTAATAGTTCCCTATGCCTTCTTCTTGATCATTCAATACGACTACCCATCCTTAGGAGAATCTTATTTTCTAATTGTGTAAAAATTTTCTCTATAAGTATTTTTCAATTATTGAGCATAATTTTGTCATGAACTCTATGTAAATCGACATGCCATTCGAATGACTAATACTGAAAATTATTAACTGTTTATAAGGTAGGACACTTTGTGCAAAAATTGCGGCATTGAATTTGGGCTCTACAAGGTCCAATTTGAAATGACTCCTCAAAGTGACCACGGAAGAATTGTGGAGTAAGTTGTTTGGTGATTGACTTATTATCGTACCTAGAAATTTCTATAATATGTGATTGTTGCTTTGCACAACAGGGTGACATCCAGTCAAATAAATAATTGTAAATATCTGAAAAATATGGAACTTAGGTATTGACAAATTGTAACTAAGTGGCCATATTGTAGGAAGTTCAAACCATGTGGCTTAACACTAAATAGCAATTAACACCGCATAAGTATAAAAAGCTTTTATATGCTCCGTCTCGATTAGGTCCACTTTATACTACTTCGCTTCGTCAGAACCAAACTGCATCTCATTCTTGCCTAGGTCATTTCATAGAGTTTGGTTGAAATTTTACATCATCAAAATGAAACTGTTTGTCATTGTTGGTCAGGTCATTTCTATAGAGCTTGATTTAAAGCTTAACATCATTAGGTTTTACGTCATAGAAAATAGGGAGGACATCTTTCTTCCCACCTGATTTTGACATTTTTTCCATTCGTAGATACCACAATCTCAAAGTATAGTTCCTAGAGAAGATGGGACCGTATATTTGGGATTCATTAAGGCGATTGTTTTGTCGATTGGGAATCGCCCCTGAAGAAACGGATCCTACCCTGCACCATGTTATGGTAAAACAAGTATCTAGTCCTCCGTAACTCATATACTTTGCTCCTAATGTCTTCTCGAATTTGTGATGATCTCTTGGCGTTGCCCCTAGGTTCCTCTCTTTCTCTCTCTCCTCATTTGGTCATGAAAAACAACTAGGATTGTTTTAAGAAATGGCAGATGGGGGAAGATGAATGAATTTGAGAGGCACAGTTTGGTTTGGGTTGGCTTTGGTCTTAAATCAAACATCAATCAAAAAAGTCAGATAAGCAAATATCACATAGTGAGTCAAAATTGGCCGACCGAACACCAATGTGGAAAATGTCCAATTTGACGAATATGTGATAAGGATAGAATTGTTGACACCTTAAAAAGAAAATCATTATTAAAGAATAATTAAATTATTATCAATTAATTAAAAAATTTTAAAAATTTATGTACATATTTTGCTCCAACCTCAAAAACATAAGGAAGTCGAACAAAAAAACATAAGGACAAAAAGGCTAGAAAAATACATAAACAGAAGAGAGAGAGAGAGAGAGAGGGACCGCGTCGAGGGTTTGAGTTATCTTCCTCTTTGATGGTCGGTCACCTCATCTTAAATATAGAAACAAAAGAGAGAGAAATAGAGAGAGAGAGAGAGAGAGTGAGGACCTCGTCGGAGGGTTTGAGTTGTCTACCTCTCTGATGGTCGGTCACCTCATCTTTAAGGTAGGACACTTTGTGCAAAAATTGCGACATTGAATTTGGGCTCTACAAGGTACAATTTGAAATGATTCCTCAAAGTGACCATAGAAGAATTGTGGAGTAAGTTGTTTGGTGATTGACTTATTATCGTATCTAGAATTTTCTATAATATGTGATTGTTGCTTTGCACAACAGGGTGACATCCAATCAAATAAATAATTGCGAATATCTGAAAAATATGGAACTCAGGTATCGACACATTGTAACTAAGTGGCCATATTGTAGTAAGTTCAAACCATGTGCGTGACATTCCAGATTTTCACTTATGTTTTCTATTGAATAAATCGGGCATTTCATCAATGCGCCTATAGGGCTATTCTTAGAGCTAATTACTCTTGAGATAACTATACTATTTAAGGGAGCCATTAGGGAATTTTAAAGCAATAGACTTGAAAATTCGACCAAAAATCGACTTCTTGACCATGTTCATCTTTAAAGGCCATTACGACACAGTATAAAATTGATTTGAGATAGGTTGATTCAACTGAGATGCGTTGCTAATCCTGGGTGACACCACTAAATTGGAAAATTCTCGTCGACCAGCCCTAAATTGATTCTTCTGTCGTTTAGGTATCTTGTGTATGTATTTGAATCCTCGAGTTTTTATGACAACCGAGAGTCGACAATGTGTCGAGTGAGTTCATTGTGGCTTGAAGAAAATCGACCACGGGTCATTTGCACTAAAAATCTCCGAAAACTACTCGGTACTTTAGGTCACGCTAAAAATGCGCCAAATGGAAATTAATCGCGAATTCAAGTCTGATTTTAGAAATTGAAGATTCTGTCATATCACAATAAATTCTAGGAACGTCGACTCAGTCTTAGAAGATTTTTCTACAACCCGAGACTTTTTGGAAAAAAGTCGATATAGAACCGTTTTTGTTCAAAAAATGCTGGGGATAGTTTTTGATCACACAATGGGGATGCAAGATGGATCAATTGGTCGGGAAAAATAATAATTTGAGTATTGACTTGATAATGGAATTTATTGAGGCCGAATTGAGTTGATTTGAAGACCGGTAAGTGATCAATTGGAGAAAAAATGTAAGAAATTCGTAGCTCCCCCTCCTCCTAGCCATTTCAGACCAATTCAATGTTGTAAAGAGAGGCTCGGTGGCCTAAGGACAGCCATGGGATATTGGCTTGGGGGACAAGCTCTAGGGGGACAAAAATGTGGAAAATGTGCGTGGTAGGCCCTCTTTGTTCCCCTTCTCTACCGAGCAACCAGCCATCATTCCTCTCCTCCTTCCTCCATTTTTGGCCACCACCAGCAACCAAGAAGACAGCAGCTTAGCCGTCGCAGCCACCATCCGATTGCCGCCCACGTCGAAGCTCCGTCCCACCGCCTACGTGCATGCCGCACGCCACCGCCTGATCCCATAGCCCCTCACCTATTCCATCTGCTTTTTCGGGTCTATTGGATCTCATCCAAAACTGTCCCGATTCCGTTCGACCCTCGTGAGTGTCCGTCAAGGCCCAGTTTGGCCTATTTCCTCTTTCCCGGTCAATTCACGCTTTAAACCAAGTTGTTTGGCTTCTGTTTCAGTAAGAACAGATCAAGATTTTTGTGGGTATCGCAGCGGCTTCTAGGCCCGATTTGAGGTGTTTCAGGGCCTCGAATCTTTGGCCCGCTTTGAAGAAAAACGTCCCCTACAACATTCCTAACGTTTCGATCTCCTAATGTTTCGATCCAAACGGATTGTTAAACGGGTGAGTTTTGCTCACTAATCCTTGCTTAGTGTGCTAATGATGCTAAGGGGTTGATTAGATTTAATTAAGTGCAATTAAGTGGATATATTATATTAGAGTTATTAAATTAGAGACTTATCAATGTATCTTAGACAAATAATTAGTGTAGTTAGCAAGGAAATAGGCTCTATTATTTATTGAATGAGTCTCGAAAATTTTTCAGACTCGTCTTGGCTTCCAATTAGGCATTACGAGCCTAAATTGGATTTATTGTATTTATTTAATAATTTTGAAAATTATTTATTTATTTATTTATTTTTGGAAATTAGGCGGGGATAGTCGACGATCGGAATTTTATGCCGATTACCGTGGTGTAGTTTGTTTATTTTTTTTTAGTGCTAAATCGTGCCGAATTGATTTAATTATGATTTTAGGATTTTATTCCTAAATTAATTAATTTTGGTAATTGATTGGGAAATTACCGGTATGATAAAAATGATGAATTGATTATATGGTTGGAGTGATATAGTATATTAGCCTACGGGCGATATGTCAGCTTTGGGTGAGCAGTATACTATATTATCAATTTTGGGTGAGCTATACTATCTATTTTTCAGTTTTGGGTGAGCAGTTCTAGACTAAGGTCATACTTTATAGATAGTATTGAATGTATTAACTAGGGGAAGGTCGTGGTGACATGTAATCAACTAGGTCGATTGATCAATGATTTGATCTGATGCTGTGAATTGATGTGTTTCTTGTACATTTGATACATACTGACTTGCAGGAGGGAACTAAGGCCAAAGTAAGTTCTCTGACTCATGTTATACTTAGGTAGCTCTAAGGTGTATTAGCTTTTTAATCGGGTCTTAAGGGATAGAACTTGTTAAGACGTTGTCTCACTAGTTATTGTATAACCATTTTCAGATCCTTATATGGTATTGGCGAAGGACCAAAGGCCCGAAGTGTAGAAGGTGGAGCCTGAAGAATCGACGATCCTATCTAACTAGTTAGTCATATAACAATCCTCTTTTCATGGAAGTCGATTCCTTTCTGTAGACTTTATTTTGTGAACTGGCTGTGTAAGACCTAATTGAATCGTCCAACTTGTATATATTTGCACTATGGTTTGCAAGGTATATAAGTGTGGTTGCTTTTAAAGTGAAAATCTGGAGTCCTACTTTTCTATCACATTGTTTTATTGTCTGTGGATTTTTATTATATACTTCCGCATGCGTATTAAAATGAAAGGGTCGGCGATGTGTCCTGGGACATCGCTATTAATCAACCAGTTGAGAGATGGCTGCGTGCCTGAGGATCGGGAAGTGACAATGTGGCTTAACACTAAATAGCAATTAACACCGCAAAAGTATAAAAAGCTTTTATATGCTCTGTCTCAATTAGATCCACTTTATACTACTTAGCTTCGTTAGAACCAAACTGCATCTCATTCTTGCCTAGGTCATTTCAGAGAGTTTGGTTGAAGTTTTACATCATCAAAACAAAACCGTTTGTCATTGTTGGTCAGGTCATTTCTATAGAGCTTGATTTAAAGCTTAACATCATCAAGCTTTACGTCATAGAAAACGGCGAGGACATCTTTCTTCCCACCTGATTTCAACATTTTTCCATTCGTAGATACCACAATCTCAAAGTATAGTTCCTAGAGAAGATGGGACCATATATTTGGGATTCACTAAGGCGATTGTTTTGCTGATTGGGAATCGCCCCTGAAGACACGGATCCTACCATGCACCATGTTATGGTAAAACAAGTATCTAGTCCTCCATAACTCAAATACTTTGCTCATAATGTCTTCTCGAATTTGTGATGATCTCTTGGCATTGCCCCTAGGTTCCTCTCTTTCTCTCTCTCCTCATTTGGTCATGAAAAACAACTAGGATTGTTTTAAGAAATGGCAGATGGGGAAGATGAATGAATTTGAGAGGCACGTTTGATTTGGGTTGGCTTTGGTCTTAATGCAAACACCAAATCAGAAAAGTCAGACCAGCAAATATCAAATAGTGAAAGTAAAAATTTGTTGACGGAACACCATTGCGGAAAATGTCCAATTCGACAAATATAAGATAAGGATAGAATTGTTGACACCTTAAAAAAGAAAATCATTATGAAAGATAATTAAATTATCGTCAATTAATTAAAAATTTAAAAAAAAATTATGTACATATTTTGCTCCAATCTCAAAAAACATAAGGATAGAAAGGCTAGAAAAAATATAGAAGAGAGAGAGAGAGAGAGAGAGAGAGAGAGAGAGAGGACCGCGTTGTAGGGTTTGAGTTGTCTTCCTTCCTTTCTGATGGTTGGTCACCTCATCTTTAAGGAAAAGATATTTTCTCAAAGAAGATTCTACTTTCTTTGGTTCCTTTCGACTTTAATGCTCACGATTGTCATCCCACTTTTAGAAGTCTTATCCACAGTTTCACAAAGAGAAAATGAGAGGGAAAGGAGCAATTGGAAATCCACTTGGGGTCCATCTTCTGTCTTTTCTGAGAATTAGTACAAGTGATTTACATATCATGGTGTTTTCTTGCCGCCATAACCACTGCAGTTATAGCAGATGTTACATGGCCCTGAGATTTTTGGAAGAAAGTACTTCAAACAAGGGATGAAATGAAGCCTTTTGATTAGAGTTCTATTGGAATTTACGAAAAGGCTTTAGTGTATCTTGTGTTCCGTGGCATCCTATGGATTCTTCTTGATCACTATAGCTTAACTATGTTTCATCTGTCAGATTAGGATACACCCTTAACGTTGATTTCTAAAGATGTTCACATCTTTTTCATCTTCAATCCAATGCATTCATATGCATCCAACATTACAGAATTAAGAACAACAACAAAAGAATAGTGTTCTAATTTTTGTCACGACCTACCCTTAGGGGGAGGAACAGGTTTAGGGGTATTGCCTAAAGGATGAGCTTAAGGCCCATCATTAGGTGCAGGCTCTCCAAAGCCCAATACCCTGCGTGACATTGGCATATTTTTTAGAAATTTTGCAAAAAGGGAGTCGCCACTAGCCTATTGGGGTCGGCTAGAAACCAAGTGAGGCATGGGAGTATACCTCACTTCCTACGCAACCAGAGAATCTAGGGTCGGGGACTTGATTACACTAATTGACCAATTAGTGCCCTTTCGGTACCTAATCTTGTTCGTTTTATAATAAAAGATTTTTTGTCGGCAGTTTGGATTGATTTCATACCTATCCACTAACATATGAGGTAAGCATGCGGGTGCGCAATCATTAAAGTAATAATCATAACTATCAAAATCATAATTGCAGTAAAATTAAACACGCGTAATTAAACATAATTAAATATGCAAATTAAATGCGATATAAAAATACTAGCAAGTAAATGCCTAATTACACTAAGAAGGCAAAATATGGCAATTCCTAACCAAACCCATCATTTTTGAATTTTCAAAATTTTTGAATTTTTTTTTTGAATTTTGAATTTAATTTTTTTAAATATATTTTTAATTTATTTAAATATATATATATATATATATATATATATATATATTTTTTTTTTTAATAATTCACGAAATGGGCGAATCGGGTCGGGCTCAGCCCGGTTGGCGACGACGGGCCCGAGAGGGCCTGAAGTTTTCTTCTTGATACTTCATTTAGAGCCCAAAGAAAATAAAAAGACCCACCTATTTCTTAAGCCCGCGTGAGACCAGCCTACCCGCCCACAAGCAACCCAAGCCCAACTTGTTCAAAAACCCTACCCATTTCACGACCCGGCCCAGCTCACGTGACCTGGATTCTGTAGCCCTCGGGTTCGGTGATACACGGCGCCGGAGGGGTTGGCTAGGACGTCAACGGCGGACAACGCGACGTGGTGGACGGTAGCTAAGGGCTTGACGGTGGTGGCGACACGGCAAAACAGAGGTGAAGACGCAACGACTGACCTGGGATTTGCTGGTGTCGGGGGTAGGGGCGTCAAGCTGCAGGCAAAGCACGGCGAGTCGTCACGATTGGTTGGGCGTCAGGTCGTCGTGGGCAGAGGCGGGTAGACCGACAGGCGTCGGCGTTCGGAGCTCTGGTGGCGATGGAGACGAGCTGCTGTGGCATTGGGCAGAGTTGTGGGTTGATGGTGGAGCGGTAATGATAGATTTGCAGACCGGCAGGCAATGTCGGAAGCCGAATGGCAATGGCGCTGGGCTGGTGCTGCGACGGCGGCAGAGAGATCGAGCTGCTAGCACGGCGGTCATCACGGCTGCAGGTGTTACAGCGGCGTCACGCCTTCGAGCTACTAGTGGTCGATGTGGTGTCGGCAACATTGAGGCAGCGAGCTCGGACGGCAACAGGAAGGAGGGCAGCGGCTTGACTTGGATGGCATTGGGTTGAGGCGGCGAGGAGGACAACGGCTCGAACGGCGTTGGGTTGAGGTAGTGAGGAGCAGCAGCTCGTCGAGATCGGTGAAAAATGCCTGGTGGTCGTCGTGGATCAGCAGACGAGCACAGAATGGCGGTGTTGGGTTGCAAGCGGAGCGGCAGTGGCTTAGACGGCGACAGGCAAGAGGGCGGCGGCTTGGCTTGACGTCAGGGTCGACGTCAGTTGAGCGCCACTACTGACGGCGCCGCCATCGCCGCCGTTTTTCTCGAGCTTTCTCTCTTTCTCTACTTCTTGTTGCTGTTTTTTTCCCTTTTTTTTTCTCAGGGTTTCTTGCGCGAAGATGGAGGGAGAAGGCTAGTGTAGGCCAAGCCAAAGGGGAAATGGGCCTGGGCCGTGCAAGGGAAAAATAGGCATTTTTTTTTTTCTTTTTCTTTTCTTTTTTTTTGGTTGTTTTGTTATTTTTTCTTTTTCTTTTTTTTTCTCTATTTCTCTAATTTTTTTTATGTATTGGAAAACAAAAAATTAGGTGTCAACAGCTGCCCCTCTTTGAATGTAACATCGAAGAGGTTGCATTCAAAGACAGAAGACACCTAAATTATTTCGGTAGTAGAGAGACCCTAGGTGCATAGGCACGCGTCAGGTCGATGGAAATGACTCATAACTATGGAAGCGCGTCTTGTCAATAAGAGGAAGAAAGACTACGGGTTATAGAAGCTCACCGGGTCATAAGAAGAGAGAAGACTCTAGGCCACAGAAGCCCACCGGGTCATAAGAAGGGGGAGAAGGAGTCCGGGCTAAGAAAAACCCACCGGGTCATAAGAAGGGGGAAAAAGACTCCGGGCTACGGAAAGCCCACCGGGTCATAAGAAGAGAGATAAGGACTCCGGGCTACAGAAGCCCACCGAGTCATAAGAAGAGGGATAGGAAAGAGGTCTCACCGTGTAATAATGGATTTCAACCAGATTGAAAATGCATGATTTGAGGAAAATCAATGAACCTTTGTAGGTGACATGGTTTAAGGTTGACCATGAATCTTTTGAAAAATCTTAGTTTAAAGATAGACTCATGAACATTTTAAAAGCTTAGAGCTGCTGAGCATCATGAATCGAAGCCGAAGAAGGATCAATTAAGGATAAACCCATGAACCATGTGGTTTAAGGATGGCCCACAAACCCCGTGGTTTAAGGATGGACCCACAAACTCTGTGGTTTAGACTGGAAAAAATGTCTCACCATGCAAAAACGGGTTTCGACTGATAATGATAGTCTTACCATGTACGAACGAGTTTCGATTAGGAGGAAGGTCTCACCATGTACGAATGGGTTTCGACCGAATATGATAATCTTACCGTGTACGAACGGGTTTCGACTGGGTATGATAGTCTCACCATGTACGAACGAGTTTCAACTGGGAGGAATGTCTCACCATGTACGAACGGGTTTCGACCGGGTGTGATAGTCTCATCATGTATGAACGGGTTTCGACTAGGAAGAAGGTCTCACTGTGTAAGAACGGGTTTCGACCCGGTATGATAGTCTCACCGTGTACGAACGGGTTTTGACCGGGTGTGATAGTCTCATCGTGTACGAAAAGGTTTCGAATGGGAGCGGACAAACATGGTTTGCAGATGAAACCACAAGCAGTGTGGTTTAAGGATAGAGCCACAAACCTTGTGATTTAAGGATAGACCCACGAACCTTTGGTTTTTAAGGAAGCACTCGCTAACCCCTTGAAAAAATGCATGGCTTCACTGGGGAACCCTATCAAGCTCAACTTGAGCAAATGTTATTAGAGACGTCATCAAGAGACACATTGGCAATATTGCAACACTGATTGAACAAGCTAATCAAGCTAAGTCCAACTGCTTTTAAAAAACATTTGTAGTCAATCGACATCATGTGGCACAAAACTATCATCTTGTTTGGAAATGTATCATTAATCATCAAATTCTCTAGGAGTCAAGTTCTTATCAAAACAACTACGACTCGTGAAAATGCTTATTAAGCATGTCAAGCTAGAGCTTCTTAGTCAAGAAGGGTTTCTCACACACTCTCGATAAAATGGTTGCTTGATCCCATCCATTCGCATGGGAAGTAACTAATTGCTGAAGGTATCTCACATAACCCATGTCAAAGGCTTTTAGAAACATTCGCAATGAGCACAATCTGATCGATCAAAAAGGTCTTTTGAAAGGACCGCAATATAGGCTCGATTAGGGCTTACACAAAGGAATTATTGCTTTGAGGCCAATAAAGGAACATTTGTCGTTATCTTCATCGGGTTTACAAGTCGAGAACTTTGAAGATAAGACAAGATAGAATTACCTTCACTCCTTCAAGTGATAGCTTTCTTTATGGCATTCTCATTTTCACTCAAACCATCCCAATCAGAAAAGACTTTGGAAGGGGTTGTAATGTTGGCTTGGGAGAGACTTGAAAGGCTTAAAATTTTCAAGAGGGTTTTTAAGAGTCGGTGATCATCATGGCATCGTGACCAGGTCACTCGACCTTTCAAAAGCATTTGGCTTTTGAAACACAACACATCTCAAAAGTCCCTTGACTAATCATTTATGCATGGGAGCTTTGCTCCTTTCTCTAATGTCCTTTGCTCCTACGATGAATTTTTTTTGCGTAGGCACTTGGACTTTGATAATTCTTTCTTCCACATAAGATGCAGCTTTTTGGCTTTTTTTTCCTTAACGGGCATTGGCCTTGCTTTTACCAGGCACATTGCTTTTTCATGCCCCATAATTTGTCAAACTTTTTGCTCTTTGAACTTTTGTAGCTCTTATGACTTTCGAGATGCTTTTCACATTTTCTCGTGATTGTCAATTGTATTTGGTCAATTCTTATGATTTGCCCCAGTGAAGGGAGATGATCACCGCTTGGGGTTCAAAAATGAATAATCAGTCCCAAATTGGTTAAAGCAATGGGTATCAGTGTTTGGGTAGAGAAGGAAATGCTCTTCTTCACCTTGGGATGAGTCAAGCTCTAATGAGAATTCCTTTGAAGCTATCACCAGAAAATTGATGCAAGTGAAAGTAATAAAATCTTTCTCAATCTTTCGCTCTACAACATGATCATAACCCCTATGCTGCCCCAATGTAGGATCGTTCTCGACAAGGGTACTTTGAAGTATCATCTTCTTTTTCGGCCCAAAGGGATAGTAAGAGATTAGTGCAATGCTTGGGATTGATGAAGGAAATGCCTTTATCATTTCGATCTTTGCGCTCAATGCGAATGAATCATTTGTCCTAAGAGAATGTTGTTTTCACTCAACTCTCAAAAGTGTTTGAAGGATGTGTTTGGAAATGGCTTGCCTTTCCTCATCCTAAGTATCCTCTGCTTGGCATGATTAACATCTCTATTTCACTCTGTCGAGATCATCTGAGTAGATTAATCTCCATAGGGAATTTGATTCAAAATGAATAATCCACAAAACGAGAAAACAATTTTGAGATAAAAAGGATGCTCAAACAATTTGTAGAAATTTTTTTTCAATTATTAATTTTTGTGCTTGTCTCTAGGAAAGCGCCAAAGGTTCTTTTTGGTAATGAAATTCTCTGTTTTTTTTTTTTTTTTTTTTTTAAATAAAAAAATGAGAAGAAGGTACTTACCTACGGCATGGTGACTCAATAACCCTGTAAAGAATGTGAAAGAATATGTTAGTGCAAAAATCTTTAGGGATTGAAATGTTGGAAACGATACATTATTACCCTTCATTTGCTTTCATCCTTTGGGCACTAACATCTCTTGGATTCACCTTCGTGGATATTTGGTAACTCGACAATACCATTCCCTTGCATTCACCTTTAAGTGTTTGACGTTTTCCTGATTCCTTGGTAGAAGGCGCCGCTTCTACAATCAAGGTGCAACTTTTTTTATTTATCACCCTATAAGAACGGGAGATGAAATGAGTTATCTCTATACTTAGTTAGGTTCAACTGAGGAACGATACATCCTTTTTGATGAATTTGACAATGTTGTTCCAGCACACTTCATTGATGGGTGAATGAGAGATTTTTCTCTAAATCAAACGTTGTTCTCCCACTCTTTATATGACAAACCTTTGTTCCATTCGAGTCTGTCCAGTATCAAAGAAAAGGACATGTCATTTTTTATGCTGAAGAGAATCAAGTTTAGGAACGAGATACATCCTTTTCAAAGTCGAGCAATCAACATCCCAAGGTATCTCTCATGGAGGAATGAATAATATTGCCCCTCTGTTTCATTTGAATCTTTCTTTGTTTAAGATGAACATGACTCAATAATGCTCCATCGCATTTGTTGGAACGTTACAAAACTTGGTACTCTTGATGTCTCCTTGACAATGAAAAGAAAATCAAGTCAGAAATAGTATTAGAAATGGATAATTGGAATCGATACAATTTACTTTTCCTTCAAATTCGCCCTTTTGGATATTTGGCAACTCCTTTCATTTGTCTCATCATGCAAAGTGAATGAGATGGATGGGTTGTTTTGGCCTCTAAGGCATTTGCAAATAACAAAACTTCCCAGAATGGAATTCAACTTTGTTCTGCCTCTATGGAAAATTGGCGCCGGGGATGCTTCGACGCATGCTTACTCCTCAAGTTCCATGAGCCTACACTTTTATCTTTTAGAATGAGCAAATGTCGATCTCAAATAAACTCATCATCCTACCGGAAGAGAGGGCATTAAGCAAAGTTTTCTTGAAATTCATTTTGGAAGGTAAACGCATAGGTTTACTTAAAACACTTCTGAATTTGCTATTTTTGTTGTTGTTTTGTGTTTTTTTTTTTTTTAAATGATGATTTTCATGAAACTGAATTCCATCATTAAAAATGCGAGTCGCGTGATTCACAAAAGTATCAGTTGGATTCACAATCAAAACCCAAAATAGAAAACAAGATTCTTAACTAGAATAAAAACAATGATAAAATACAAGAAACTCTTGCACATATGAAAGTAAAAATCAACTCTTCCTAACTCTATAATTCACTTCTTTATGTGGTCACCATGAGAATGTAAAGGAGCATCATGCATAACCTGCAAAAAGACGACAATGTCAATACATGAATGAGAAAAATGATCAATGAGGTTGCTTCTTACAATAAAATCGAGGCGACGGTACATGCCCCATAGTCCTTATTACAAGATTTTGTATTTTGCCAAGATTTTATCATAAAGAAGGCATCATTAAAATAATCAATCCACGGCCATCAATCGAATGTCCACTTTTATTCCAAAAGTTTTGTATGCAAAAGTGGCATTGATTTTTTTTTTTTTTTGGAAGAGATTGATTTTATGATTTTACTCTTGCAAAAAATGAAGTGACTTCTATTTTGAGAAATCTATACAAAATGTGATTTGCATTTCAGTCCCAAAATGTGAGAAGGAAAGAGTTTGATCAAAAATGCAATCTCAATTTTTGTGCCCCAATATATAATCGCAACTTGCGAGCTCTTTTTTGGCTTGTTTTTCTTCTTTTTTTTTTAAATGTGATTTTGAGCCCATAACTAGGAATTTAAATAAAATCATGTGTTCAACAGGGCCAAATGAAAATGTTTAGAACTTGCATTCAATGCTCACTTGTCAAAAGTGATTGCCAATTTTTCAATCATAAGCCTACATCACCAATGGCATTCGATTGATTTCCGCGAATTTCAAGATGAAAATGCAATACAAAATGAGCAAATAAAAAGGAAAATGACACTTACAATGGGTGCCAACCTTTGTCTCTTCTTTTTTTTTTTTTTTTTTTTTCATAGACATGCACATGAGATGTGGTTCGATTTCTACTCTATATGGCTCAAAATGAAGCCATAGGATCACCAAACTGAACCAACAAGGTTGTGGCTAGGTCGTGTTACCCATGGCTCCGGCTTTGTCAAAGAACTGACTCGTGTTGCATGGTTGTAGACCGGGGTGGGTGCCTTCGACATGAAGAAAGAAATTTCGAGATTGAGATGGGCGACTCGTACTACACGGTTGTAATCGGATTGGTATTCATCTCAACACCATCCTAGGTGATCCTATGCGGCCCAAGTTCGGCGGCAGGTAATGTGTGCCATGGTGTAGTGCAATGCAATGAACACAAGCATGACAATTTATAAGCAAACAACACTCCATACATAAAAAAATAAACCATACATTCCTACACCTCCCTGCAAGACAAAGGTGAGCAAACACTTCCCCTTATACCTCCCATTCTGCAAAAACATTTAACACATTTAATATTAGGGGCATACTTGGAATCCTCGCTGCCAAACAAAAATATTTTTGAACAAGATTAATTTTGGCCTAAGTTCTCTAAAGTTTAAAACCAAGTCCTCAGCGGAGTCGCCAACTTGTCGCGACCTACCCTCAGGGGTAGGAACATGTTTAGGGGTATTGCCTAAATGATGGGCTTAAGGCCCATCATTAGGCGCGGGCTCTCCCAAGCCCATACCCAGCGTGACATTGGGATTTTTTTAGAAATTTTGCAAAAAATGAGTCGCCACTAGCCTATTGGGGTCGGCTAGAAACCAAGTGAGGTATATGAGTATACCTCACTTCCTACGCAATCAGAGAATCTAGGGTTAGGGACTTAATTACACTAATTGACCAATTATTGCCCTTTCAGTACCTAATCTTGTTCGTTTTATAATAAAAGATTTTTTGTCAGGCAGTTTGGATTGATTTCATACTTATCCACTAACATATGAGGTGAGCATGCGGGTGCGCAATCATTAAAGTAACAATCATAACTATCAAGATCATAATTGTAGTAAAATTAAACACGTGTAATTAAACATAATTAAATATGCAAATTAAACATACGATATAATCAAAATACTAGCAAGTAAAGGCCTAATTATACTAAAAGGAAAATATGGCAATTCCTAACCAAACCCCATCATTTTTTAATTTTCGAAAATTTTTAATTTTTATAATTTTTTTAATTTTTTTAAAAAATATATTATTTATTTATTTTTAAATTTTTTTAATAATTCACAAAAATGGGCGAATCTGGTTGGGCCCGGTCTAACCCGACTTGGCTAGTGTGGGCTGGGTCTAGTCTTCGAACGGACCCGAGCTCGGCCCGGTTGGCGGCAACGGGCTCGAGTGGGCCTGAAGTTTTCTTCTTGATACTTCAGTTAGAGCCCAAAGAAAATAAAAAGACCCACCTATTTCCTAAGCCCGTGTGAGACCAGCCTACCCGCCCACAAGCACCCCAAGCCCAACTTGTTCAAAAACCCTACCCGTTTGGCGACCCGACCCGGCTCGCGTGACCTGGATTCTGTAGCCCTCAGGTTCGGTGATACACGGCGCCGGAGGGGTTGGCTAGGACGTCGACGGCGGCAACACAGCGAACAGCGCAACGTGGTGGACGGCGGCTAGGGGCTTGATGGCAGCGGCGACGCGGTAGAGCAGAGGCGAAGACGTGGGGACCAACCCAGGATTTGCTAGTGTCGGGGGCAGCACCGTTGAGCTGCAAGCAAAGCACGGCGAGTCATCGCGATTGGTTGGGCATCAAGTAGTCGCAGGCAGAGGCGAGCAGACCGACAGGCATCGGCGTTCGGAGCTCTGGCAGCGACAGAGACGAGCTGCTAAGGCATTGGGCAGAGGCGTGGGTTGCTGGTGGAGTGACAATGACAGATGAGCGGACCGGCAGGCGACGTCGGAAGCCAAATGGCGGTGGCGCTGGGCTGGTGTTGTGACGGCGTTAGAGAGATTGGGCTATTGGCATGGCGGTCTTCACGGCTGTAGGTGCTATAATGGCGTCACGGCTTCGAGCTACTAGTGGTCGTTGTGGCATCAGCAACGTTGAGGCAGCGAGCTCGGACGGCAATGGGCAGGAGGGCGACAGCTCAGCTCAAACGACGTTGAGTTGAGGCAGTGAGGAGCAGCAGCTCGTCGAGATCAATGAAAACACCTGGTGGTCGTCGTGGGTCACCAGATGAGCACGGAGCGGTGGTGTCGGGTTGCAAGCGAAGTGACGGTGGCTCGGACGGCAATGGGCAGGAGGGCGGCGGCTCGGCTCGACGTCGGGGTCGGCGTCGATCGAGCACCACTATTCTCTCTCTCTCTACTCCCAATTGCTGTTTTTTTCCCCCTTTTTTTTTCTCCAGGGTTTCTTGCGCGAAAATGGAGGAGGGAGAAGGCTAGTGTGGGCCAGGCCAAAGAGGAAACGGGCCTGGGCTGCGCAAGGGAAAAATAGGCATTTTTTCTTTTTCTTTTTATTTTCTTTTTATTTTGTTGTTTTGTTATTTTTCTTTTTCTTTTTTTTTTACTCTTTTTCTCTAATTTTTTTTTTATGTATTGGAAAACAAAATTAGGTGTCAACAATTTTCTTACCATCAATCACTAATTTTGATTGAAAGACAAGCATGTTACGGAATGTTAATATCAAGAGCACATAGATAAGTTAGTAGATGAATCTCTTCCTCTGAGCCGATGCATAGTTACACATCAACCAATTGAAACTTGTGCATCTAATGCTTTTTGTTCATACCATGAATACAATTTACACTTGTTTGGTTATAAAATGTTTAAATTACAATCAATAATCAAATTGATGAGATAGATGTAAGTCGTGAAGACGGTATCCCAAAATCTCCATAGCTAAAAACAAGAACACATATAATTTGGTAGAGAAATTTACGAATCTGATTTGAATCCATTGTTGATGATTCAAAGCTCAAATGTTTCTCCTATATTGTCCTGTGTATAACTGGCTTAATAAGACTGCCCCTCATTCTTAGTGTTTAGCAAACGCTCCTTATGTAAAGATATTTGTGTATATAAATTTAAGGAAAGACTTGAGTACCTTGTATAGAATTGTTAGCTAAGCCCGCTCATTACTAGTCGGACTCAACTCAATTCACACTAGCCAATCTCTTATTAAACTAATTAAGAAACCTTATATCTCATCTTATTAGATTAATGTTAGCCCACATTAGAAAAATTATTACAATAGGTACCGTATGAAGAATCGATTTTCATAATTGCATCTTCCAATTGGTAGCTCGAGGAGACGTCCAATCCAACTTTATCTTCATCGATCTCGACACCCCGGTCAACACTTCTAGAGATCTACAAGCTTTGATCCCCAAGCACTTTCAAAGACTCTAAGCTGGTGAGGCCTTTTGCAGCTCTTAGCATAGGTTAGGTATTCTTTCAATTGAATCGCACTAGGAAAATTCCAGGAGCAGCAAAGATTTCGATTCCCCCAAACTTTTAACCTCAACAACTATTTCTAATCGAGATAGCTCCAAGGATTGTAGATTTCTAAAGCATGATAGAGTAGGTGTCCTCATGAGGCATTCAAACCTAGTAATTCGCAATTCCCTCAAGTTCACCATCCTTTCCAGGATTGGTGAATGTACCGTCGAGCATTCATCAATACCAAAAGTCGATAGGTTTTTCAAGTTTGAAAAATGTGGTAGTGTTGCATCAGCTCAAGCAACTTTTCTACCGTTGTATATCCCATCCTAATTACACTTAATTTCCTCACATTTCCTTTCCCATCAGGTAGGTTGACTATCCGCGACCAAGATAGATCTAACTCGAGCAACGACTATAAAATTCCCGTTGAGCATGCAAGCTCCATTCTTTATGGTAACTGCATATGGACGACTGTATAAGGCAACCCAGCAGACAGAGCAACAACACATAAAGCGCCCAATTTATACGACAAAATGTAATAAAGATAAGATCTCAATTTCCCTACTAATCTAAATATTTAGGCTAATTATGCCGTGACCATCAGTGACAAGTTCTTCCAAACCCTTGACCCAAAACCTCTCCCATTACATTTTAATTGATGTTGCCTCATCATTTAAATCTAAATTTCAACGAACCAAGCAAAATGCATCGAGTTTATCTAAGAATTTTTCGTTGGAAGGTTAGGGATTGCTTGCACACTCCCTCATTGGTCAAAAAATTCTGAAAACGTTGACCATCCGCCTGAAGTTTAAAAGTTAGAGTGATGATTTTTTCTGGGAAAAAAGTCACTTCGTCCCGTTCGTTTAACCAGCATAAAAGTTGCTTATTGACTTTCTCTCTCTGGCCAAAAGAAAATGACTTTGTCCTAATAATTTGAAATATCATTTGAACTTTACAAAAATTAAAGAAGCAAACAAAAAGTAAGTGGACCGTGTTCAAACATCTAATGAAAGTTTGACACGTGGAGGAATTGTCCAAAACTTGCCAAATTACAATTATGTGCTAAGGTGCATTAGGGAATTTGCGCAATTGAATAGGTGCAATTTGGTCTTTCTGCTGAGTCAACGTCAATGGATCGCCTACTGATTCATTCTCTCTCTGGAGTAGCTTCAACTGAGGATTGCTTTCCTCACGTGTGATTCTAATCTTGCCAATCTCAATCTCAGCAGAATCAGGTACGCGAGATGTTTCTTCACTCTCTCTAAATCTTAGCTATGTTGCTTGTGGGACTGTATTTTGATCTTTTCTTTTTTCTTTTGTTTCTTTCCTTTCTGTTGCCTAAGCCTGTTCTTGAAAAGATCAAATCTTTACTGCAAGACTGCTCCTCTGCCCTTTAATGAAACGATGGTCGGATCACAAAGGATGCAACTTTTGCAGCTTGAACAGCTGCCATCCTTTGCCATCTCATAATACCTAATGGTCTAAATTTATCTTCTTCTGAATCTGTTGGATCTCTCAAATTGAACACGATGAATATACATGTAGAACCTAACATTTCTTCTCGTGTATGTGGGGTTAAGTAGGCAACTTCCTTTTAAGCACCCAATTATTAGATAAAGCTCTCGTTTCATTTAGTCTAACTTTTTCAATGCCCATTTTTGTGGAACTTGACATTTCAGATTCAGTGTGTACTTGAGCTGAACCAAGAACGTTCTCGCTGCTCTGACTTCTCTTATTACTCTAACTTGCCATATGCTTTTATTACATCTATCATGTCATCATGTTCTAGTTTAGGTACCGATTGTTCTCAACAACATAGGTTTGCACATCTGCATCAGATTCACTTGGACCATAATTGAGCCAAATGCAGAAGTTTTAAGGTTTTTGTTGTTGAGACATCCCTGCTGAAGTCTCAGAATCATTACAAAACTTTATTTCCTTCCTGTTTATGCTGATATTTTTCCTGTACATTCACTCAACAAATGTAAAGTTGAGCCTTTTCTTTTTTCCTTTGTCTGAGGAAGTATTATTAGCAACATCTCATGACTTTTGTTCTTGTTATAGTCATGGTTGAAGCAATAGCAACTGCAGCAGCTTCAGCAATAGTAGTAGAAGCATGCAAGGATGGGCGTAACGTTTTTAGCTCCTTCAGTGAAAAAAAGGACTATGCTAACAAATTCGAGATCAATTTTAAGGAGTTGACCAAACAAGCAGAAACGCTTTTTAAAAGAAAGGAAATTGTAGAGAAAGAAATAAAGGAAAAAAAGATGAAGAGGGAGGAATGTGAAGGTTGGATTGGCAAGGTCGAGATGGCTGAACGAGAATTGCTCGAATTGGACAGCAAGTACAAGAAAGAAATCAAGTATGCCTGGAGATTCCCTCGGTTGTGGTCGCGTGCAAAGCTCAGCAAGTACATGGCCAAAAAGCGTAAGGAATTACAAGACTTGATAAAAGAAGGAAAGCTCGATAATGGGCTGGTAGCTGAAAGACCACCGGAGCCCGTGATACTCATAGATGCCCCTAGGATTGAGGATAAACCTTCACTACGTGAGACCGTTGACGAGATATTGGATTTTCTGAGGGAAAGAAATGTCAAAAGGATTGGACTCTGGGGAATGGTTGGCATTGGAAAAACCACAGTCATGCAGAATCTGAATAATAATGAAGAGGTTAAGAAAATGTTTGATATTGTCATTTGGGTATCAGTGTCGAAGGCTTGGAGTATTGAGAAGGTGCAAGATGCAATCACACGGCGTCTGAAGCTAAAAGTGGAGGGTGGAGTGAGTGCGGTTGAGGCTGGTCAACTTATATCAAATGAGTTGAGAGGCATGAGGTACTTACTTCTCCTTGATGAAGTTTGGGATCCTCTCGATCTACATGAGGTAGGCATTCCTAATACTGACAAGGACAGCAGGGTAGTAATTGCCAGTAGATTCTTCGAGTCGTGCCGTAAAATGAATGTCGACGAGCTTGTCCATAAGAAGCGTTTATCCAATTCTGATGCATATAAAATGTTTGAAGAAAAAGTCGGTCGAAGTATCATAAATCCAAACATCATGCCAATAGCAAAACTTATGGTCAGAGAGTGTTGTGGTTTGCCACTGTTGATCGATAAAGTGGCTCGGACTTTCAGGAATAAGAAGAACATTCACCTCTGGAGAGATGGACTGAGAAGCTTGCAAAGATGGCCCAGTATTCAAAGTGAAGGCCTAGATGAAGTGCTTGAGTTTCTGCAGTTCTGTTATGATGATTTAGGCGAGAACGATAAAAAGGATTGCTTTCTTTATGGAGCATTGTTTCCTGAAGAGTGCGACATATTTGTAGACTATTTGATGGAATGTTGGAAGGCAGAGGGATTTCTTCACAACATTGATGAATTTAGAGATGCCCGAGGTAGAGGGCATAAGATATTGGAGGATCTGATTAATGCATCTTTGTTAGAAGAAGGTGCGATGAAGGAACATGTCCGAATGAACAAAGTAATTCGTAATATGGCGCTTAAAATCTCATCACGAGGGGTTGACCTCAAGTTCTTGGCAAGAACGTGCGAGGGGCTAAAGGAGGCCCCAAACGAAGAAGAATGGGCACGTGCAAGTCGAATTTCTTTGATGGATAATGACTTGCATAGTCTTCCAGCAACACCAAATTGTATAAATCTTTCAACTTTACTCCTGCAAAGAAATTACAACTTGAATTTGATTCCAGATAGCTTCTTCTCGTCTATGCAAAGACTTCGAGTTTTGGACTTACATAGGAGCGCCATCACATCCCTTCCACCTTCTTTTTCATTTTTGACTGGTCTTAGGGCACTCTACCTGAATTCCTGCACGCTTTTAACAGAACTGCCTTCGAGCTTAGGGGCACTGGTGCATCTAGAGGTGCTAGATATCCGACATACTGGAATCATCTCTTTACCTATTCAAGTTAGATGTTTATCACAGATGAGATGTTTGCGGATGTCATCGTCAAATTTCGGCATTGGAAATCTAACCTCTGAGGTGATTTCAAGGCTTTCATTATTGGAAGAACTCGTCATCGATGTAGACCCAAACACTTTGTGGTCTGATCAGGTAGCAAGGACCATCATGGAGGAGGTTTCTATCTTGACGCGGTTGACTTTGCTAACTATTTCCTTTCCTAAGGTGGAGTGCCTTGAAATCTTCGTCAAATCAAGCCGTGTGTGGAAGAATGTGCACTTCACATTCCAATTTTCAGTCGGTATTTGCAATTCAGTCAAGCATCATATTCTTGATTATTTTGAATATCAATCGTGCAAGTTCTTGAAGTATGCAAACCATGAAGTCGTACATCCTGTGATCTTAGAAGTACTCACTGAGACCAATGTATTTGAATTGATTGATCACAAGAATATATCAAGCTTATCAGATTTTGGCACTAAAAACATGAGTAATCTCAGAGCTTGTTCAGTGGAGGGATGCGAGGATATCATATGCATTATTGACGGTAACATAGCACCACATCCTACATTCCAACGGCTAGAGAGAATGGTTATAAAGAATGTCCCGAGTTTGTATTGCATTTGGAATGGTCCTGTGTCTGTGGGAAGCTTAGGTTGGATGACTTGTTTAATCTTGTACAATTGCCCTAAGCTGAAGAAGATCTTCTCAGATGGCTTGATTAAGCAATTAGCGGAACTTGAGCATTTGAGTGTTGAAGAATGCTACGAAATTGAGGAGATCGTCATTGAATCCGAGAATCATTGTTTGGACCCAAGAACACTTCCAAGACTTAAAAAGCTAGTACTTCGTGATCTTCCGAAATTGAGGAGCATTATGCCAGATGACTCATTGATTTGGCCTTCTCTAGAGAGAGTGGAGATAGCTTCATGTCGATCCTTGTTGAAACTTCCCTTTTCCGGAGAAAATGCTGTCATTCTAAGATCCATTAACGTTGAACTATCATGTTGGTCTACATTGGTGTGGCAAGACGATGCCATCAAACAAAGGCTACGGTCTTTTTGCAACTTCACTTAGTCTTTCTCTGCACCTCTTTGCTTTTTATTCATATTACTCGTTGTGATTGGAAAAAAGATTGGAGATTATGTATCAAGCCAGACTTTCCCTTTAAGATTTCTTTGCTTGTAATATCTATGGCTATTCGTTGTGGTATGAGGTAATGAAAATAATAATGACAATTCTGGTTTTGTTTTTCTAAGATTAGTATTTTACCTCTTGGTTGCAACATTGAGCTTCTTCAGTTTTGACGAACAGGAGTTGATGGAGTAGTGAATTAAATGAAGTTTCATCTCAATATCATGCAAGTTATATATCACCCGTTTGTTTACAGGGCTACAATCTTTAATATATAATGTAAAAGTGAATCTCGAGCATTTAATGGGTTTTATTAGGATCAGGAAAGAAGAATTGTGTAGGGCATACGTATTATGTTAATTGAGTTCATAATAGTTAGCCCAACATCTTATAACTGTACTCTGTCCCATGTATAAAAGAAGGGTTTTGAGAGAACCCAGGTCACTCTCTCCCTTCTTTCCTCTTCTTTTTCTCTTTTCCGATATCTATTTTGCTAAAAAAATCTCTTCCATGTCTATGTTGCTCCCTGCCTCTTCTCTCTTCCTTTTTTCTTAATTTGTAGTATTCTAAATTATTTTGAGTTCAAAGGAGTCGATTGTGCTACTTCCATTCCTTTTGCACTTTGTGGGTTAATGTCATATTTTATCGAAACTACAATTAGAGTTGGTCTTTTATTTTATTCATCACAATCTATTATATTTCTTTTTATATATTAAAGTACACTTCATATACTTATAATTCTATCTATCTATCGTTTCCTCTTAAAAACATTCTTTTGTCTTAATTGTTTTTCCCTCTTCTAATAATTACGATCACATCACACCTTGAAAAGTCTATAACCTTATCGAATTATGATGGGATGATGGGATAGTGTCGTTTCTTTTTCTTTTTCATTTTTAGATTTCATATTATACCCCAAAAATTAGATGTTTCTTAGACACTAGAGATGAATTCAGCGCTCCTGAACTTGATAAATGAACCAAAACCCATAATAAGCAGGTTGTGTTACGTAACTAATATAGTAAACTCGCCAGTTTTCTCATGGAATAGTGAAGTAAATATAGTTTATGTTAAAGATCACATGACTCAATTTATGGATATGTTAAAAATTGCATCGAAGTGATGATAACCAATCAAAAGTCTAATAGAAGGAAATTATGACCTTTTCTGTCACGCCCCGAACCTCGAGCGCGCATACATCCCACTGCGGTCGATCAAATATACGACATCCCAAGATATGTCGCCGACCCCATTCATTTATTAATGCGCAAGCGGAACATATTATAAAACCCCTGACAATGAAATACGGGATAGAAAAGCAGGAAGCAAAACCATAACATAACACTTTTATGATTCGACAGAATTACAAACAAAGGTCTACGGCCAAAAGTCTACAAAAGACCGGCTCTCAAAAAGGAACTATCCTACGACCTACAAGTCGGACACGCTCTCCAATCCTTATGACTTTACCTCTATAACTCCTCAAGGCCAACGAAAGCTATCTAGCCGCTCCGTCCACCAGGGACCTAAAATTTTAATCCCCAAACCGGGACGAGACAATGTCTCAGCAAGTTTAACCCCCTAAATCCCTATTAGAAAGAAAATACGCCCCGGGTGGCCTAGCCACACAACATAGAGAACTTACCTTGTGTCATGCCCCGATCCTCCGAGCGCGCGAACATCCCACTCTGGTCGATACAAATGCGACTTCCCAGGACACGTCGCCGACCCATTCATTTTTATTACGCATGCGGAAGCGAAATAAATCCCCTGACAACATTTAACTTGGGATAGAAAAGCAGGCGATCAATCACAACCAAACAAGCTTCATTATAAACACATAGGTTTATATACAACACTGGATTGTCTACAAAATAGACAGGCTCAACAACTAGGGAACTGTCCTATGACCAACTTGTCGACACGTTCGCCGATTCTTCGTCTCCACCTTCCGAATTCTAGGACTTCCGGGTCCTCCACGACCGTCATCTAGGGACCTGAAATATTATCCCACAACCGGGATGAGACTACGTCTCAAATGAGTCCTACCCTCTAAAACTCAATTAGGAAGAAAATACGCCTCGGGCGCTCTAGCCACACAAATAGGATAGAGGACTTACCTCGCCTCGCCCCTTTCCGCACGTCGCACAATTCATATTCAACAATGCTCACACAAGCTGAAACTACCAACACACCCATCGGTCTATCAATTCAATCAATCCAATTGATATCATACGATCCACATATCTATCAATTCATACCATCTATTAAACCATACCATCTATTCATCCATCAATACATTCACGGCTCACACAAGCTGAAATGGATGCAATGCTCTCACAAGCTGATATAGATGGTAGCTCGCACAAGCTGATATATACATAGATGGTAGCTCACACAAGCTGATAGATAGATCGTGCTCGCACAAGCTGATAAAACGATCTTAGCTCACCAGAAGCTGCCGCAATATTCAATATAGTATACTATAGCTCACCAGAAGCTGCCGCAATATTCATTATAGTATACTATAGTTCACTGTAAGCTACCATATATATATATATATATATATATATATATATATATATATATATATATATGTATATCATAATTGCTCGCCCAAGCTGATACATATATATAAACCAATGCTTGCCAAAGCTTGTCATTCAATAATAAACCAACTCATATCTCAATTCAATCAATCAATCAATCCAATCGATTCAAACTAGTCATACAAACCAATTACGGTGCTAAAAGCCAGCATCGGGTATTTTCAAGTTAAATACCACAACTTCATCAAAATCACTCAATTCCACACTTTTGGAATAATTAACCATAATCATCAATCACTCAATTTCTCAATTTAAACATACAATTAACACAAACCGACCGCACCGTCGCGATCGATCGCGAAATTCTAACAACCTACCATCCCAAGATAATTTTCAAAATTATTAAATAATTAAATTTAATTCCGAAAATTAAATAATTAAATATTATATTATAATAATATAATTTAATAAAATAATATTTAAAAATTCGAAATAATTAATTAATTAAAAATAATTAATTAGGGCTTAAACAAGATTACATTAATTTAATCATACAATTAGCCCTAATTAAACATCCATTAAACTAATCATGCAACTAATCTAATTTACATTAAAATAATCTAATTTAATCACATAAACCTAATTAGACTAATCTAAACACCCTTAAGCGTCATTAACTCACTAAGAAAGAATTAGAGGATAAACTCACCCGATTAACGAGCCGAACGGCTCAAAACGACAAGGACGATGCGAGGATCAATAGTCTCCAAAGCGGGCCTAGCTTCCGGGGTCAGGAAGCCGGCCAAAACGGGCCAAACCTTCGCTGCGATACCCATTTTCCAACTCTCTGTCCGCTGCTGGTTGAGGCCGAAAATGAGCAGATCCGGGACTGGTTGGGGTCGGGAATGGGCGGAGAAGCTGAACCGGACCTAGGCGGGGCTTCACGGTGGCCGGAGATGGGCTGGACGGCTCCGGCGGAGCTTCCCCAGATCTGGAATGGTTGCTGGAACAGAGGAGCCGGCGAGATGGAGACTGAGACGGACGGAGCAGCGGTGAGGCGACGGCGTGCAACGGTGGCGACTCCGGCTGCGGTGCACGGCGGTGAGGCCTCAACGGCGAGCTAGCTTCGTCGGTCTTCAACTTGCAGGGCGTCGAACAGCAAGGGGACGGAGGAGAGAGACGGAGATGCACGCGGGTAGGGCGACGACGTCGCGGTGGCGCGTGGAGACGAGCGGCGCTGCTGGCTGCTGTTCCGGCTGCTGGCTACGATGGAAGAGGGAGCTACTGAGGTCTTCTTCAACTTGCTGGGTTCTTCGCACTGCAAGAACACGAGGGGGAGAGAGGCAGTGACGGGAGAGAAGGGGAGGAAGAAGAAGACCGGTTCTTCTCTCTCTCTCTCTCTCTCTCTCTCTCTCTCTCTCTCTCTCTCTCTCTCTCTCTCTTTCTCTTTCTCTTTCTCTTTCTCTCTCTCTTTGGCCCCACCATGACCTCATGGATGATGTCACCTTCCACTATCTCCCACAACCTCATTCCAATGGGTTCAATTTCATTTTCCGCCGTGGCATAAAATCTTGTACACTTAATTCAATCAATTCTCAATCAATTCCATCCAATTGAAGCTCAATTAAATTAACCCATGTGTCCTCGGCCTTCTCATGACATTTCCCCATCAAATGATCCAACTTGCATCCCGAAGATTCGATTAAAACGGCCCTCGACAATCCCGAACAAAAACGGCATTACTTTGCTTTTCCGCCAAAAATCTCGGTTTGTAGAAGAATCTTCGGAGATGAGTCGATATTCCTAAAATGAATTGTGACTTGATAGAACTTCCAATTTCTATAATCGGGTTCAATTTCACGGTTAAATTCAATCTGGCACGACTTTAGCGCGTCCTTAACGGCTTCATGATCGAATTCTCAAGTCTATTGCGTTTAGATTCCTTAACGGCTTCACCTGATAGACTAGTTATCTCGTGAGTGACCAACTCAGAGAAGAGAGCTATAGACGCAAAGATGAAATGCCCGACTTATTCAATTGAAACCAGAATTGGAAAATCGGGATGTCACACCTTGCCTCAGTTCCTTCCTGCAGATTAGCATAGTTCATATCACTCAATCATATGCAGTAATAAGAACTTAAACAACCGGAACGCATTCACTTTCATATAACCAACAATCACGGGGGTCTTGATTATAGAACTAAATCGTTATGACACGTCCCATTCCATGCCACACAATTCCATCCCATAATTCGACACATCAACAACACTCAACATGTATTCCAATTGATATTCACTACCACACAAGGGCATAGCCTACTCGCAGTTCAGCTATCTACTGACACTAAGGCCAGGCATTGCCTCCCCCCCATGGAGCACGGCTTCGTCATTACGTCGACGGCATTCCCGAAGGAGCATTGTCTCCCCCCTTGGAGCACGGCTTCGTCCCTACGTCAACGGCATTTCCGAAGGAGCATCGATCTAGTCGGCCCAGCCTCAACTGCGACCGGCATCCACCGCGTGGGCATCCTATATAAGGACAAGTCCGGCTCAACAGCCCGGGACGATTCCTCTTAGTTATCACACAGCCAAAGTAAACTCGGCCCCAGGATACTTTGCATTTCACTCAATACTTCCACTTAAAATAGTGATCCCGGCCATTTTTCTTCATATTAAAAATATTCAAGAAATTACTCACGTGTGTGGGGACACGCTAATTTCGAATCAAAAAGCCAATATCTCATTTTTTCAAACCCCACTATTTAATATAATCATTAAAATCCAATTTTTGCATCAAAACCCAACACTTGGGTTTTTATGAATAAAATCCCTATTTACCACAATTAACATTAAATTGGCCACATCCATTCATCAAATTCAAATTCTAAATGCACAGCCACGATCAGCACGAAATTCTGAGAAAATAAGGTTTCAAAATAATTTTTAGAATTTATTAATTAATTAAATTTATTCCGAAAATTAATTAAATAATAATATCTCTATCTTTCACGATCCACGCTCAATTTATAATATCCAATCATCAATTTCAAAATCTGACTACGCAGTAGCGACCGGCACGAAATTCTGAGAATTTAGGGTCCTAGCAAAATTTTCGAATTTAATAAATAATTAAATTTATTCCGAAAATAATTAAATAATAATATTTTAATAATTTCGAATAATAATATATTATTAAATTATTTAATAATTTCGGAATATTTAAATAAATCAAAAGTAAATTACTTTATGTCACATCAAAGCTTATATTAATATAACCACTCACTTAGCCTTAAATTAAACACAAATTTAAGTTAATCAAACACCTTAATATAATCTACACTTAAATAAATTAAACTAACCACATAATAATACTTAACATAAACTAAACACACCTAAAGCATCATTAACTCTCTAATCAAGATTTAGTGAGTTAAACTCACCGGATTAGCGAGCCGAATGGACCCAAAACGACGAGGACGACGCGAGGATCAACTTTCCTCAAGGCGGGCCAAGCATTCGGGCTCGGGAAGGCGGCCAAAACGGGCCAAAACCGGGCTGCCATACCCATTTTTTTCCAGCTGCTGTCCATTGCGGTTTGAGGCCGAGGAAGGGTAGATCCAGCGCTGGTTCGGGCGGAGGAGACCGGCGAGGGCTTGGACGGGTTGAAGGGGAGGTCAACGGTGGCGGAGGGAGCTCCGGCGAAGGCCCGAGCTGCTGGAACGCGGCCTGGCGCGAACAAGGGCGATGAGCAGGTGAGCTGATCGACGGAGTGGCGTGCGGGCGGCGCGGGGCGGCGGCGACAAGCGGACGGGCGGAGCTACTGGCTTCAAACGGTCTTCGGCTTGCCGGTTCTTCCTACCGTAGGAACACGAGCAACAAGAAGAAGAAGATGGAGGAGAGAGGTGACGGGAGAGGAAGGGGGAAGATGGAGGGCGTGCGGCCAAGGCGGAGCGACGACGGTGCGTGGCGGTGTCGGGCTCCGGTGACGAGCGAGCTGGCAGCTGAGCGGCGTGAGGAGCTACTGCAACCGGATCTCTCCCGTTGGGCGTGCGAAGAAGGAGAAGAAGATGGAGAGGGGGGGTGCCGACGGAAGAGAGAGGAAGAAGAGAGGGAGGAGAGAGAAGGAGGGGCCATTTCTTTTTCTTTTTCTCTTTCTTTAATTCAACACAAATGGCCCACCATGACCTAAGATGACATCACACCCCACTACCTCCCACAACCTTATTCCAATGGTTGCAATTCCATTTTCCGCCGGGGTCCAATTCTTGTACCTCCAATTTCTTCAATTCCCATCAATTCTCTTCCAATTGAGTCCAATTGAAGTCCATAAAATTAATCCAATGTCACCGCACTTCAATTCACATCTTCACTTGTCCGTAGAACCAACTTAAGTCCCAAAAGCGCGACCAAAGACGAGCCTACTAATTTCTCAAGCCAAATTAGCCATTCTTTGATTTAATTGCTGAAAAATTATGATTACATGAAAAATCTTCTACAGATGAGTTAATATTCCTAAAATGATTTGTGACACACCCAGACTTTCAATTTCTGAATTCGATCTCAATTCCACGGTTAATTTCACTTTGGCACGATACTAGCGCGGCCCAACCTACTGGGTAGCATTTAGAAATTTTCATGCATTTGACCTGTGGTTGATCATCTCAAGCCACAATGTACATCTTTGAAACATTAGCAACTTTCGGTTGTCGGGGTAATCTCAATGTTTCAAATACGAACACAGGGTACCCAATCGACAGAAAAGTCGGTCTAGTGCCGATCGACAAGAATTGTGCGATATGGTGGAATCACCCACACCTGATCACATGCCTCTGTCGAGTCGACCTATCTCTGATCTCTAATCAATTTTAATTGTGCCGTAATGACCCTTACAGATTAGCTCGGTCGAAAGATCGCTTCCTGGTCAAATTCTCAAGTCGGAAGCATTAGAATTTCTTAACGGTTTCACTTGATAGACTAGTTTTCACATGAGTGGCCGACTCAAGAAAAAGAACTATATGCGTGCCAACGAAATGCCCGTCTCAATTTATTGAAAATAGAATTGGAAAATCGGGATGTCACATTTTCAATAATAAATTCTAAAGAAGTATCCATACCGTATCAATATCCTTGTGAACTCATTCCCGGTTAAAAGCAGGATTCTTGGTGATATCTGAGATGGAAATATGTTCTATACCCGGTCATCAGCCTACAAAATTTTACTACAATATGTTCAATTCCCAAATTAAACCAAATTAAACTCCTAAATCCGCAACCTGCTCTGCGTTATGCATTGATCCAGCCTAGGAACAGCATGGAAATACGCCTACCATCCGATTATCAAAATAGCCTCCTCAAAAGTTCTATGAATGGAAGAAGCGTCTCTTACGACTGGCGACGATGCCGGCCGCTCTCTGATACGCGATAAGAGGATGGAAACTTGCTCGGTCACCATGTCTAGCATCTCCTTGGACTTTGGCTGACTCCGATATGAGATTCGATACCATGCTCTCTGGAGTAACTGTAATCTTGCCGTGTGATCGCTTGGAGCATTATGAAGGAGCATCGACGAAGACTTGCTGATCTTCCGCCGTCGGAGGCGGAAGATACTTTTCGAGGATTTGGAAACAATTCCCTGCCGAGAAGACTCGAAGCACATGCCGGCACAGAATTCTAGAAAGCTCGAATGGATGGCACAATCTGTGGATGTGGATTTATTTACATCAAATAGACAGTTGTAGGTAAGAGGAGGACAAACAAGAAATATATGACATGATAACAATAATGGTGAATTTAACTGTTAATATATGTATATCGTAAAAGTTTCAAATATTTGGGAAAAATTCTAAATAAAGGTTTAAAATTCTCTCATTTTCTCAAATAAAGATTTAAAATATATATTATTTCAAATAAAGGCCTAAAGTAGCCAAATTGTTTCAAATAACGACCTAAAGTGGCTATAGCAATCTCAAAGAAAGGCCTAACCTTATTGGCCAAAGGGTATTTTAGTCTTTTAATTGTTTACATTTGTTTCCTTTTTTTTCCTTTTTCTTTTTTTTTTTTATCTCTTCTTCCCTCCACCGGCCATGGCGAAAGTTGTCACGCCCCGACTCTCATTCACGTGACCATCCTTCTAACTTGGTCGATTTTATTATGCGATATCCCCAGGACTACATATCGCCGACCCTGTCCTTTTTAATAGCACATGCGGAAGCAGTCATAAAAATCCCCAGACAATAGAGCAATGGGATATACAAATAGGACTAGAAACCTGAACATGAAAACCACATCCTTATGTACAAATATACACTTCAGGTCTAACATCTATTCACATGCACACAAGGTTTGACAAGACAGGATGGAATCTCAATCCTCATCCGGGTCGTACTCAGGGTTATCCTCGGGGTCCTCATCCATGTACTCCTCTTCAGGTTCCTCAACAGGGATCTCCTCATCAGATTCATGCTCCTTAGGCTCCTCATCCAGGTCCTGCAATGGTTATTCAATAACCACTGAGACAATGTCTCAGCAAGTTCTACCCCCTAAGACCCGATTAGTAAACTAATACACCTTAGGGCTGCCTATGCACAACATGAGTCAGAGGACTTACCTTGGCCTCAGATTCCACCTGCATATTAGCACAAATCAAATAGGCACTCAAGCAATAACATCACAGATCGAAGCATTGATATAATCGACTTAATCGATTACACGCCAACAAGACCACTCACGGTCATTTCCATTCAATCAATCAATTCGCAACATCAAATCAAGGCAGTGATCAATCACATTGAATCACACTCAGATCGAATCATCGATCAATCGACCTAGTCGATTACAAGTCAGTCGAATCATTTCTAGGTCATTCACTCCATCCCACATAACCTCCAATAGTACACTTAGTCACAGAGCTCCATCAATGCTCTCGGGCGTTGTTTTCGCCAAGGTGACATAAGTATCAGACGGTCTACGTGCGTTCTTTAAGGCGCCGTTTTCACACAGTGATATTCCTCATCACCGAACCACGCCCGTCACAGGTTACAAATCACTGACAGTCTACGTGCGTTCTTTAAGGCACCGTTTTCGCACAGTGATGTCTTTCATCACCGAACCACGCCTGTCATGATTCATAGGTAGTCTACGTGCGTTCTTTAAGGCGCCGTTTTCGCACAGTGATGTCCTTCATCACCGAACCACGCCTACCATAAGTCATAGACAGTCTACGTGCGTTCTTTAAGGCGCCGTTTTCGCACAGTGATGTCCTTCATCACCGAACCACGCCTGTCTATACTTCGTACTTGATTCGGTCTCAGCCAATAGAATTCTCAGTTAGTTCTCAACACTCTCTCCACTTACAGCTCAACAAGGCATTACAATTGCTAACTAGCCATACTTGGCCATCTACCAATCAATAATTCAATTTCACTCAATTTCAATCAATTTAGGGTAAATCCCTAAAATATCACAATTTATTTAATTTCACACAACGTAGAGCTCAAATAAATAAACGGACTGCGCCACGACAATCAACATGAAATTCCGGTCGTCCGGCCATCAAAATCTTAATTTCCGAAAAATAAATAATTAATTAATTAATTTTGAAAATTAATTAATAATTATTAAAAATTCAATTTAGCACAAAATAAAGCCCAATTAAATAAACGGAATTCACCACAGTCATCAGCATAATATTCCGGTCATTTACCATCTCAATTGAATTTTCGGAAAGTAAATAATTAATTAATTTAATTCAGAAAATAAATAAATAAACACAATAATTCCAATTTAGCACAATATGAAGCTCAATTAAATAAACGGTCTGCGCCACCATCATCAGCATAAAATCCCTGGCACTGGCCATCCCAAATAATTTCCAGAAAATAAATAATTAAATAATTAATTTCGAAAATTAATATTAAATTCCTAAAAATTCCAATTAGGCCCGAATCGCCTAATTAATACCCGATAAGGGACGGGAAAAATCCCAAGAAACATCCAATAAATACTACATGCAATTCTCTATCTAATTACACTAATCACACAACTAATATGCAAAGCAATTAACTAATAATCACTAATCAATTCTAATCTAACAACCTAATTACACTTAATTAACACTAATCAACATTTAAGTATAATTAGCGCACTAAGAAGGCATTAGTGAGTAAAACTCACTCAAAACGACGGGCTCGACGCGAGGATCGACTTTCCCCAAAGCGGGCCGAGCATCCGGGCTCGGGAAGGCGGCCAAAACGGGCCAAACGTCACTGCGATACCCATTTTCTGACTTCTCTGTTTGCTGCTGATTGGGGGTGGATCCAAGCTCGGATTGAAGCAACAGCAGACCTAGATGGACGGAGGGGCTGAACAAGACTCAGGCGAGGCTTCACGGTGGCCGGAGGAGGTCGGGCGGCGGCCGTAGGTGGCCGATCCGCGGCCTGAGCTGGTCGAACAGCTCCTTGGGCGCACGAGTAGAGGCCAACGGCGCATGGCCAGCAGCAGCGCGGGAGGACAGCAGCTCGGCAGTGAACGGCGGAGGGCGGTGGCGTCGCGTACGGCGATGGTGGCTCTGGCTCGAGCGACATGGCTGCTGCCCCTGTTTTTGCTTCGTTCGAACAAGAGGGGGGGAAGAAGGGGCGGAGGCAGAGGGCGTGCGGCGAGGTGCGGCCGACCGCGGAGCAGCGGCGGCGGCTCCGGCTTCGGTGGGCGGCGACGGTGGCGAGAGGCGATGACGGTAGCTCCGGTTATCTTCTCTCGGCACTGCTGTTCTGCTGCCTTCAGACAGACCGAGCGGGAGGAGGAAGAGAGAGGGCGAAGCTGTGCACGGGCAGCAAGACGGCGGCGACGGCAACTCCGACGGCATGCAGTGGCGTGCGACGAAGGCGGCAAGAGGTGGTGACGGGCGGAGCTGCTTCGGCTTCTTCAGCTTCCATGGTGCCGAGCAACCGAAGAGGAAGAAGTAGGGGGGGTTTTGGTCGACGGAGGAGAGAGAGGAGGAAGAGAAAACCAATTTCTCCTTTCCCTCTCACTCTCTCTCTCTCTCTCTCTCTCTTTGGCCCCACCAATCCAGCTGTCTTCCACTCCATTTTCCTTGCCAAAAATGGCCCTTCTAGAAGCTTTAAGGTAATTTAAATTTTTGGTTCTATGGGCATACGAATTTTGAAACAATTGACTTCCATTAATCACTTGATTTACTTTAAATCCATCTCAATTGGCCTCAATGCTTCCATTAAATATTCTCCTCATCCAATAGCTCATCTCGCATCTCAATTTTGTATTCCATTTTAATCCCCGACTCCAATTGCATAGAAATGACCTGATTAACTCAATTGAAATTAATACCGAATATTTTGGATATCACAAAAGTTACTAGCCTCAGGCGAGGGCTGCCCTTGCCAACGTGAAGTGAGGGTTGCCCTCGCTTGGGTAGGCGAGGAAGACCCTCGCCAAATCTGACAAGGGTGACCCTCACTAGATCTGGCCTTTGCGGGCCTCACTCGATCTACGAGGGCATTCCTCACTGGGCGGCCCTTGCTAGATCGAGCGAGGGCGACCATCACCCAACATCGGCGAGGGCAGCCCTCCCTCTCGCCGTCACTTGAGTTTGGCAACCTCAGCCATGGCCGGCAAAGGAAAGAAGAGAAAATAAAAAAGAAAAGAGAATAGGAAAAGGAAAGAAAAGAAAACAAATCAAAAATAAAAAATACACTCCGAATTTTTTGACTAAAATACCTCTTCTCCAATTGCCGAATAGTCACCGCCAATCAAAAGTCCTTATTTGAGACGATTTGGCAACTTCAAGCCCCGTTTGATACGATTTGGCCACTTCAGGCCATTATTTGAAATAATATTCACTTCGGACCCTTATCTAAGAAAATATGAATATTTCAAGCCCTTATTTAGAATTTTTCCCAAATATTTTGAATTAAAAATGTGGTACCCCACTAACCAAACCGTTGTCTTATCTATAAGTATCCGCATCCATGATTACTCGGCATGACAATAATATTAGAAAATTAAACAACTAATGATTAAGTTAATTCCCTATAAGTTCCTATATTAATAATAATAATAATAATAATAATAATAATAATAATAATAATAATAATAATAATAATAAGGTCTACATTATATAATAGAAGAGAATTCAAGGAAAGACCAACTTCCATAAACGCTGAGATCTCGGCCTCTCTCTCTGAAGGTAAGAGACGAAGGAAGAAGAAAGAGGAAGGATGGCAAGTGAGAAAGATTTGTGAAAATCCTGATGGAGTGAGTCCCACGGGACACCGGTCAATCAACAAATAGACTATTATTTTTCTGAGTTGTCAATCACAAGTGTACCCAATATTGAGTGATGAATTCAACCATCTGGCAACCGATGTCAACCGTCTAGATCTGAACGATGCGATGGACGATCAGGTTCTGGATTCGTCCATCTCCAATTGCCTGAGCATTGTCTCGGCTGATCAATCTGGAACTGATTCTTTGCTATTCACCGGCAGCGAGCTGATGGAGCTCAATGAAGGAGACAAGATCCACTCCTATATCGAGGAGAGATTCGCCTCACGACTAGTTGAGCTTGGGGCGCAAGTTACCGTGGTGGCAATCCTACTCTAGTTTCTCGGCGAAAACACGGGCCCAAGCTTTTCAACTTTACTCAGAGGCAGTGCAGAAGAAAGGCGGCATCGACACTGCCAACGCAAGGTACGCATGGTATGCGACCTCAAACGAGGAAGTCCACAAGATCTTCTCCTATGGGTTTTTATTATAGTGACAAGCCTGAGAACAATGGCTTCTATGGTTGTGGAGTTTATTTTGCTACTCTTAATCATCCTCTCGAAATGTACATGAGTTCCCTTTGAACATACTTTTTGTAAAGTGGTACGATAATGAAGATATGTTAATATAGCATGTTACTAGATTTCCTTTATCACATATGATCGGTTATATCTAATAAAACTAGTATATTTCGTGATCATGTTGTTGTTGGACTCATGTTAGAATGTTGTGCGTAAGATGATATTGGCCTTAGATGGTTTCTTGGTGATGCCTTGGCAGTGTTAAATCCGCTGCTATTAATTGCACAAATAATCGGAGAGATATTGTTTGGAAAGTCTTATTTAGCAAGTTATTGTATTTCCCTTTTACGCTATGATTGGTTAGATCCGATAGATCAAGTATGTTGATTGGTGAAATTTGACAGATCGAGTACGTTTTGTGAGCATGTTGTCTTACGTTAACAAATGTGCATGTGATGATATTGGCCTTAAATATTTTCTTTATATTGCTTTGGCAGCACTACAACTGCTCCCATAGATAAAGATGGCGTACGACATTTGTTGATTTGCCATGTCATACTGGGGAAATCAGACCTTGTTAGTCATGGCTCAAAACAGTCTCATTCTAGTTTAAAATAGTATGATTCAAGCGTCGACGACTTATAATCTCCAAGAAGATACATAGTTTAAAGCACCCACAAGAACATTTATGTGTTGTTGGAGTTTATTGTCAGCTTTAGAGCCCCTTATTGTTCAAAAGGTAATCGAATTTTCTTTCCCGTTCCTGTTTTTGCATTGGTGATATTTGTGTGTTTGACTTTGTCTGTCCTATCAATTAGCCGGATGATTTGTGAAATTTATATGCAATAGGGCCGTTGGATCCCATTTAAGGAACGAAAACCTTCCCTGCATTTGACATCAATTTGGTCTCCAAGTATTATAAGGCTTACAGGGTAAGTGCCACATCAACATTGTCATCTCACGAAATTCTTGTCTTGCAAGCGTTTTTCTTTGAGAAAAAGTAAATGAAAGCGTGCGTGCGGAAACATCATTTTCCTTCCCTTAAGATCTTAATTTTATTCTAGCATAATTCCTAAAGTTTAGAAAAAGGGAGGCAAAACCAGATTTCCTTTTACTATATAGAAGATATAAGGGCAATGTTAGACAGGATCGTAAGTTCAACTATGAATTTTAGTTTGGTCATTCATGATTTATCAATTTGGAAAGTCCAATAAATCATGAAAATAAAATAAATTGTGTCCTTTATATTTACACAATGCGTAGAAAATAATATATTAAAAATAAAAAACGTCATTCATTTAAAGGCTTAAAATGTGGGGAATTTTTAAGAAAATCCAATTAACACTGAATCATCTTTTGCTGGAGGTGTGATACCGCCATCCACCAACACCTCCCACTTGAAATTGAGTCCCTTCGGTGGCGTCACCCTCAGAGAGCCATGTTCGGCGTTCGTCCTCCGCCGCTGCCGAGCTGTCCTCAAACGCCTCTCCACCACCGCCACCTTCGTCGGCAGACCTTCCTTCCAGCTGAATTGCCCCATAATCGTCGCCTCCTCATCCAGCTGTGATCGCAGGCGCCACAAGTGGGACAGTATCGAGTATGACCGCATTAGGGCAGACGCAAACTGTCCTTAGTGCTTGAAGCATGATAGAATAAAGTGGAAGAATGAATTTCTGTATGTTTCAGTGTGTAATACTGATGATACAATAGCCTATTTATAGGCTAGTCTAGGCAACTATCTAAAGTAATAAAATATTACAATATCATAATCAAATCAAATCAATTATAATCGATATGAAATCAATTATAATCAATTAGGAAAATAAATATCTCTAACATCCTAAGATAAATATCTCTAACATCCCCCCTCAAACTCAAGGTGAGATAGAAGAGGTCAACTGGAGTTTGGAGAAAAGATCTTTAAAACGCCCAGGTGGATGTGCCTTGAAAACATTAGTAGTCCTGTAGCACGGCTGACGTGTGGCTTCTCTCCGTGGTAGATCAAGGTGCTGCGACAATGGCAACCACTCTCTCAGACAAAACCTCGCTCTGATACCATGATAGAATAAAGTGGAAGAATGAATTTCTGTATATTTCAATGTGTGTAATACTGATGATACAAGAGCCTATTTATAGGCTAGTCTAGGTAACTATCTAAAGTAATAAAATATTACAATATCATAATCAAATCAATTATAATCGATATGAAATCCATTATAATCAATTAGGAAAATAAATATCTCTAACATCCTAAGATAAATATCTCTAACAAAGCAAATGCCCCCCCTTTCTCCAACCGCCCCTCTCCTTTACCGGCTGAGAGCCCGCTGTTTACCTGGCCTTTAACCTTTTCCCCCGATGTTGGACCGCCTTCTACTTCAGGCCTTTCAAGCTGGAGCCACTGTAGGAGGAAGCTTCATCGAGATCAGCCGCGTCTTTGCTAAGGACATGGAGAGGCGTCGAGATGCATCGTGCGCGAAGAGCGAAGGTTGCAGTGAAACGGCAGAGTTGCCGATGCTGATGCCGAAGGAGCTTTGCAAGGGGCTTGACGAGTTCGTTAAATGGCAAAAAGCTTCCGCCGTTGTGTTTATGTTCGGGAATTTTCATTTGTGGTTCATTTACATGGGAGGGAATTTGTGTACAATTTGCATATGCTTCTACTTCTCTGATCATCTCCAGTTTTTCGGTGAAGAATATAGGACATGTTGGGGTAAACAAGTCTAACAAGTGAATCGGGTCGAATCGAAAGGGTTAGATTTAAATTCACTCATTTTCATGCAAGGCAAATTTAGTAGCCTATACCCGACTCATGCCCCCACTTACACATTGATATTATCAACCTACTAAAATCCATATCTATCCACTTGGCCCTCTTTAAGCTCTTATCTGAATGTGTTATTTAGATGAATTTTTGTATCAAATTAAAAAGTAAAGTAACAAAATAAGAAGATGTATATAGATAAATAAATTTAAAAATCCTAGAAAGAACTATAATAGTGTCCACGTGTTGTAACAAAACATGTTTTTGGATGCATGCTTTACTCAACAAACTAAAAATTTAATCCTTTCTCAATAATTTGCGTCAAATTCCATGGCCTACTTATCCTTTTTAAGCACAAATTGCACAGTAACAACTAGCTGGTGGAGTGAATTCACGTCTCTCTCAATTTCACCTACAGTTCCACACTTAGAACCCATCGCGAGCTCTCTCTTTCTCAGCTCACAAGCTCATAGAATTCCACCCAAAAAAAGTATATTGTATTTCAACTAAACATAAAAACGAGCACTGTGTGCAAATTTAGAGAGCCAATGCATGTTCAAGAAGAAAAAACGAACCGCTTGCGGGTCATCGCCAACAAGCTAGTAGGCCCCCGGAGTCTCCATGGGTGTCCCGGAATGATCAATAAAGGTAAACAATTACATAAACACAATTAAAAGACAAACTACCATCATAATCAACAAACACCGAAACGATGATGAAAAATGGAATTGGTAACTCACAAAAGAAAATTACTAATTCATCAAACAACCAAAGCAAAAGCTAATATCCTCCCATAAAAAAATAGGTCCAGTCCAATGTACAAATTTCATTTGGGGCGAGCTACGCAATCACTCAAAATAGTATTGAGTTACAAGAGATGAAAATACCTCTTCCGAGAGTATTGCATTCAAGTTGAGTTCGTTTCCCGCCAATGCCACACCGCCCCCTGAAAATTGAAGTCCCCGGCGGCTGGCGGCGGCACTACAACTAGAAATTGCCAACGGAAAAAATCAATAGATCGAAACACTTTCAGGCATGAAAGCACGTGACAAGCGCACACGCAAAAGTGAAACTCATAACCCCATAAATGGAGGAAAGAATAGAGTACCTGGGATTGTGGGGAGGCCAAAGTGAAGGAGTGGACTTAGACGTGGAAAAGGCAGCAATCGAGGGAGTGCAGAGAAAAGAAACCTCGGCGATGTCGCGGGAATTTTTTTTTTTTTGGTAACACCCCAGTAATTTTAAAAATTATGTGAGTATCATTATTCTTTCTCAGTCGAAAAATGTCTTTGTTGAATTTTACTGATATTAAAGTTAATAAGATAATGCACATCCTCTTGTACCATGCATTTTGATTGTAGTATAAAAGCATTGTCGATTCTGTGACCTAAATTTTTCTTCAAGGCGGTTCAGAAAAATTAAAGTGAATTAAATATAGTTGGATTTGATCAAGTCCAACTATATGAATAGACTAATTGCAAAATACAAAAGGAAAAAGTATCATTATATTAAAAAAGCAAGAACATCTTTGATTAGATTTTTTTTTTTTTTTTTTTAAGGAGGAGGAGGAGAAAAAGAAAAAAGAAATACAAATTTTAGAAAAGAATACACAATATTCATTTATGGGAAAAATAAACCAAAAAAGAAAAGAAAAAGAATATCTAAAAAAAAAAAAAGAACTCAAAGAAAGAAGCTTGGGTTGCACATGACAACGTTTCTTGGCTGGAGAAGAGTTTTTTTTTTTTTTATAGAAATAGTTCTTTTCTATTTCTATTCTGAGGAACAATTTCTGAGTAAAATAAGGTATTTGTTAACTACACAAAATTTCTACTCTTGAAATAGAAAAAGAATAGAAATGCGTTTGGTACGAAATAATTTCTTTTTTGTATTTATTCGTTTTTTATTATTGCTCACGGATCGTCGACCGTCGACCGCCGGTCGCCGTCGCCCATCACCACCCTCCACCGCCGCCGCCGCTGCACAACCACCGGCTGCCGACCGTCACCACCGACCACTACCACCACAGCCCATCGGTGGTCGGCGGAGGCAAACAGGCAGCCGTGGGAGGTGGTGGCAGATGGGCTGTACGGCGGCGGTCGGCGGTGATAGTTGGCGGCCGATGGTCATGCAGCAGTGGTAGCAAGCAAGCGGCGGTCGGTGGCGGCTTTCGGCGGCAGCGGCAGCGGCAGTCAGCGGTGGCTCCGAGCGGTTGGAGATGGCCGCAGCAAGAGAAAGGAACAAAAGAAAAATAAAAAAGAAAATTTGCTTATTTCTAGAAATTGTTCCCCAGAACAAAAAATAACTTTTTTTTTGTTTCTTGTTTCTACTCCAAATCTATTCCCGAGCTAACTTTGTATTCCGGGGAATAAAAAAAAAAATTGGCGTTACCAAATGGATTTCTGTTCTCTTTTTGTTCGGGGGAACAAAAAAACAGAAATTATGAGGAACAAAAATGTTACCATGTAGGCCCTTGGAGGCACCACAACACCAGCATTCCAACGTATGTCCTATGAGTGGTTTTTTACGTTGGGCTGCATAGGCCGAAATAAACCCAAAAAAAAAAAAAAAAAAGGCCTGCATTGAATGCTTAGTCTCTAATAAAGAAAATTCAATAACGGTTTCAACAATAAATGCTGGCCCAAAAGAATTTCAAACAATTATCATGGCTGATATCTAAAAGAGAATAACCATATATTTTTACATATTAACAAACTCAAATGAATGAGCGCCCCGGTTATGTGAGAAATAGAAATACAACGAGATGATTATTGAGAACGAGAACATGTATCAAAGACATGCTACAATGTGAAAAACTCAATAAAGAATAAATTTTACAAGAAAAGGTATGTCAAAAAGGCACCATCAAGGATAATCATTATTATTAAAATGTTGTAGAGGAGAGATAAAGTATCAATGCCCAAGCATACTTCCCATTATTAGGCTTCACCTGACCACTCCTCAAAGGATGCCTTTATAAATGCAACATGACTCAGATTATATTTTACGCCATCGACAATTCAATAATCAAAAGCGAATATTCAGATAGAACCCGAGACTCTGACATAAAAAAGGGGAAGATGAGAAAAGGAAACAAATGGGGTCCCGGCTACTTATAGGCATATTATCCCGGTTTACCACTGGCTTCCAGAGATGGGGGGGTGTGGTGGCATGGCTATGCGTTGGTCCCGTCCAGAATTGAATGACTTGCATTCCTTGAATTCACCATGGTTTGAGTTTGGATGTCATCACGGCCAGCCTCCCCTAGTCTTGTTCTGAATATTTGATGTTCTTGCCATGCATGGAAGATCTTGGATAGTCTTCAAACTCATCCGGGGACGAGCTTTTGGATCTTTGTTAAGGCAGCGAGCAGCCAACTTGAAAGCAGTCTGGACACCTTTCTTTGAGAACTCTTCAAGCCTTGGATCCAGGAATTTGTAAAATTCTTTTTTCCTTCCTAGATGAGGCTGAACGTATTCAACAAGGTTAATTTCAGGGGAAGGCCTACCTCGGTCCATGACTGTCCGTCCGGTCATAATTTCCAAAAGAACCACACCAGAACCATAGACATCGCACTTTGCTGTGAGGTGCCCTGCAACAGCATATGTCCACTCACTTTGCGAGGAAGGCGACCAAAGACTGCTAATGAGGGAGCTTGAACAATCACCTCTTTAAAAGTATGCGCAGTTGTCCTTTATAATGTGCTTGGTGCCCCTTGATGACATGTCCAGCATTATGTTCATACTATAAAAGAACTCACGGTAAAACAAGCGAGTCCATCGGTCATTTGACAATGACAAAGGCATATAAGCTAGAATTGCTTCAATAAAATAAGCATGACAGAATTTCAGGTGTTACGGTCAAAGCTATAAGTACGTAAAATGGCAGTCAATGAGCAGTCGTCGTAGTGGTCTTCTTCAAGTCAATCTTATCGACCTTAACTTCCCCAGCAATGAGTCCATAAACATAAACCACCACGTGCAGGCCATCAATATCCATGAGCATAAAGCTAGGTTTCACATCGTAAGCGATGCTGCTGTATGCACCCGTAGCAGAACCTGGGTTTATCACGACCCCTCCTCATGCTTGTACGCAGTGAACTAGTGGGTGTGACCCGTCACAAGGATATCAACGTCCAGCTGCCTTTGGAGCATCGCTAGGAGTCCAGATTGTAAGAGTTTTTCCTGATGTGGACTAAATTAATTGATATTGTAATTTACTATTTTTACGGTTACCGTAAAATAGGGTTGGTCTAAGGTGAGATAGAAGGTTTCTTAATTAGTCTAATATGGGCTGGCTAGTGTGGGCCGAGTTGAGCCTGGCCCGTAATGAGGGGGACTGACTGGAAACTCTATAAATAATGCTCCAGTCTCTCCTCTAACACTAATTCTCACATATATCCTCACCTAAGGGGCGTTTACCTAACGCTACACGTGAGGGGGGCCGCCTCATTGAGCCAGTGATACGGAGGGCAATAGAGGAGAAGGACTTGCGCGTGGAACATTGTGTTTCCGCTTCCGCTTCAAGAACAGCGGATTACCTTGATGAGTGGGTAATCCATTTTCTGCTTCCGCTTTATATTTGATGGATCCCAAAACAGGTGCGTTAATCTTTCTACTCAATTATGCATGTTCTTGTTCTGGTTATGGAGATCTTGAGGTTGCGCAATTTGCGTCCAACATGTGGTATCAGAGCAACCATAACCCTAGAACTTAAACGCATAAAGTTTTTGCCCTAATTTGTGATTTGCGAGATTTTTTGTTCAATAAAAATTAAATTAAATTACAAATTCGGACTGGGCTCGACAAGACGAGCAAGACGGTCGGTGGCGCGTCGCCAGGGGAGGCCTCACGTGCCCCCACGGGTGGTCACGTGCTCCCACGCGCGGGGTGCGGCTCGCGCGTGTGCTCCACGCGCCGCGCACTCAAGTGGCGCGTGAGGGCGCGTGGAGCATCGGATCGACGCATGGCCGACGGCGTTGGATTCGTATGGCCGTCCTCTATCTTGTGGTGTATTTATTTTACATGTTTGATAATTTTATGGATGTAAAAATACATACGAAACCCTAAATACGTGTATTTTTAGTGTATTTTTGCGTATTTTTCTTATATTTTCTATGATTTTGAAAATATAAGTGTTGAGTTACAGGTATGTTATCACATAAACATTATAATGGTGTGATACAATCATTATGGAATAGTAATTGAGTTATGTATTGAGCTGATGAGAAACAATAAAGGTTATAAAACTTTTGTTGCTCAAGTATACTCCTTGACACGCTGGTAATCTTTGAATGATGGATGTCTTAAGAACTCGTGACCAAACTGATTGTACTGATTAACATATATGTTGTATGTGGGTAATGCATGTCGATTAAGTTACTGCATATTGTACATATACTCATATGATCACTTATTAATGTCTATCAAGTTGAATATTTTTTTATGGTAAATGAGTATGGTAATATTTATGCAGAGCAATAGTATCTACCGTTATAATTTAGATATTTAGTTCTGTGGTTTGACTTAATTTATAGGCCACTAGTTGAAGTAATGATATTTGTTATCTAAAATTGATTAATATATCAGTTGTTGGCATTTGAGTCATTTTTTGCCTTATGAACTCATGAGTGATAATGGATCAGCTGTCAAGCTTGTCGATTTGGTGTACCCTATATTACCATTGATGTTAATTTGTGAGAGATATTTTAGATTAGCATTCCTTTTATGTTGTTCTAGTAATATGTAATTGGGGTGCATAAGAGATGTTTTATTCTCTGTTATGAGAAGTTTCTTGTGTTACTGTGATCAATGATCTCATTGGAATTTGTCTTTCAGGTTCGCTGTATATATATATATATGATTAATTTTTATTAATGAATAAAGTAATGTAATTAGCATGATATGTGATTTTGGTGATATGTTGCCCCTATCACTAAAGTTAAAATCACATGTATATGGTGTATGTGAGGAGTAAAGTTTATATCTCTAATATGAGAGAATTTCAATGATTCAATTGAGTAGTGACCGCCAAAGTGGCACGCTTGATTGGGTTTGAGAAATTTCGGTCTCGTATGATGATTGAGATGTCTCCTGGTCTAATGCATAGTCATACTCCAAAAGAAGGTGATTGTGTATTAGTTCATGGAGGGATACATAATAGTGTGGTGGAGGAGTGACTGATTCTAGTGATTCATATGCCCAAAGGTGATGAATTTACGAAGAATTGAAATATATTCTCATAACCGCTATCATGTGGGGAGTGTACAACTGCATGTCATGTATTCTGCCCAAAGGTGATTATATGATTATGTGTGTAACTCTCTGGATATGTACTTGTATGTCAAGTTACACAGTGCTCACATGATGCTAATTATATACATTGCTTGGTTTTCAGTCACCTTTTCTATAATTAATAACTTCATTATTATTGAGGTTTTTACTACTTCAAATTTTAAGTTGTGGACATATGATTTGTTGCTTAAGAAAAGAGCAATTGAATTTGCTTACTATCCATGAAGCGTTTCATTCTGGAACACTTGAAAAGAGGTTTACCTGCGAACTGCACTGCTATAAGATGATGGAAGCCTTAGTTGCTTGAAATTATGTCTTGTTTGATATTGAAATTAGGACACATTTGCAAAGATTGTGTTTAAGTCCTAATGACATATACATCCCATATATGATTAAAAGGTTGTCAGGTTTAACAGTGGCCATGAGTATTTTGGCAAGTATGACAATGCGAAATCGCTTAAAGGGTCATTTGTCAAATACTCGGTAGATTCTGGGGTGGTAATTTAATTACTATACCTGAAAATTCTGACAAAAAGATTTGGTCGAAAGGTATAAATGCATATTATTAAACATGGTGATGAGTATGATTAGTAAGACTAATTTATCTGGTCTTTTGTGGGCTGATATTATGAAAGCAATTTTTTTATATACAAAAGGTGTCTCTTATCAAAATTGTTTCATAAACTTCTTTTGAGTTATAGACTGGACACAAATTACTTGAATCGTATGAAATTTAGAGGTGTTATGCAAAAGTGAGGTTATCTAATCTAATATTAAGTGTGTTGGAATTCAGATCCATTCGGAATTATTTTGTATCTTATCTAGATTGTTAAAGGGGTATTGATTTTATGACCCTAAAGAAGGTACAAGAATTATGGAATCACATACTCTAAAGTTTCTAAAGATTGACGTAATTGTAGAGGATAGCTGCTCTCGGACTATTAAAGATAATCGTATGATGGAGGTTAATATATTTTTGTCTTTATCTATACAGATAATTATGGAATCTCCTATACCATAGACTAAACTTGTTGAGGTTCAAGGTATTATTCTTGATATAGTTTATAATGAAATTTCTTAAACCTCTCAAGTGCAGAATGAAGTGGTTGCAGCTTTATTAAGGAGATTTGTTAGGGAAAGACGTTAGTTATATCATCATACTATATAGTCTATTTGTGAGAACATGATTACAATATCCACTACATGGTTGTTTTAGCAACTTATATAAATGTCGTTTCTTATTCTCAATTAAGTATGTGATTAAATACCATAAAAAAAAAAAAAAGATAATAATTTTTTCACTCTGAAAGAGGGTGGATTGTTTATAGTGAAGAAATAATTATTTCTTTAAATATTTTTTCAGAGTGAACGTGGCATTAATAATTTATTTTGATATAAAGTTACGCCAAATAAATACAAAATCTATATTGTGCAACCGGATGATTTTGCAGCAGATTCAAGTAAACTTGTGTGTTGTTATTTTGTTCAATTGGGAACAAAGTAATTCAATATACTTTTGCAAGGTCAATGGGAGGAAAATTATTTTTTCTCATACTTTATGTACATGATGTTTTGCTTACAAGTTGTGACCTTGAGACATCTTATATCCTTTGTACTGAGGTCTGTAAGGATTGTTTTTGCCATATTATATTAGATTTTCTCACAGGACATTTGCTGATTGTATATTGGAAATATTCAATATACATCATTGCAAGCCAGGAATTGCTCCTGTTGTTAAGGGTGGTGGATTGAATCTATCACATTGTCCTTATTTAGATATTGAGAAAATCTAATTAAATAGTGTACCTTGTGTTAATGCACTTAAAAGTATAATGTATGCTCGAATTTGTACTAAACTAAATATCGCCTTTGCGATAGGACTTTTAGGCAGATATAAGTTGAATCCAGGACGCGATCTGAGTTGCTGCCAAAAGGTTTTAAGGTACTTAAAAGGACAACATAATATATGTTAATTTACAGACCGTTAGTAGGGTATTTAGATATTAACTTTGCTGGCTATTAGGATGATATAATATCAATAACAAGATACAAATTTATGTTAGTAGGAAGTGCAGTAAATAAAGTTCTATGTTATCTTCTACTATATATGCAATGTTAGTAACATTCTTTTAGGTTGTTACTTGGGCTATTAGGCTCCAGAATCTCATGATGGAGTTGATCGTTTTAACTTGATGGATAGACTCATATTGTTGTATTGAGATAACAAAATTTGTAATATTATTTATTTACTACAAAGGTCTCAAGGGGTCTAGATATATGGTGGTCCAATATTTTTTACTATAAAGAAATGGTACAAAAGTTGACTTATAATATAACATATTTTCACAGATGATGTGATTGCTGATCCATTAACTAAAGGTCTACGCCCACATGTATTTGAGTGACATGTCATTAACATGGGCCTAGGAGTATCTTCGGATACTGTTGTTTAGTAGGAGCGATTTTGGCTTTACTCTAGTAAATGTTTCATCTATGTTCGTTACACTTTGTAATGATTTGATATGTATCAACTTTTGCATTAATAAAATATTTTGAATATGTTATTATTATGTTTAATACATATTAATAAAGTCTCAAGAGATTGTATAAACCTTGAGTGAAGGCTAAGGGCATTCGGGCATCCGGTTATTAGCCTTGTGTAAATGTCTTGTGATACATAAAGAAATGTTAACCATAAGGGCAAGACATATGTGGGTTCATTGGAACCATAAAGCATTCTCTTGTGGCACAAGTTTTTGTGACACCTAAGGTAAGAGAATGGTGACTGACAAATGGGATTTCCCTATGAGAGATGTTATCCATTTAACACACTACCATATTGAATCCATATCAATAAAGTTGAGAACATTCGTGACCATGGAAGACTCTGTGTGTATACATGCAGTTACTGCCATGATTCGGTGTTTAAGACTTTATGGGATAGGATTGATTATTAAGAATTATCTCTAGACCAAATGTGCGCACATACAGTACGATTTCAATTAATATAGTCCAAGTGGGAGAATGTAAGAGTTTTTCCTGATGTTGACTAAATTAATTAATATTGTAATTTACCGTTTTTACGGTTATCGTAAAACAGGGTTGGTCTAAGGTGAGATAGAAGGTTTCTTAATTAGTCTAATATGGGCTGGCTAGTGTGGGCCGAGTTGAGCCTGGCCCGTAATGAGGGGGACTGGCTGGAAACTCTATAAATAGTGCTCAAGTCTCTCCTCTAACCCTAATTCTCACATGTATCCTCACCTAAGGGGCGTTTACCTAACGCTACACGTGAGGGGGGCCGCCTCATTGAGCTAGTGATACGGAGGGCAATAGAGGAGAAGGACTTGCGCGTGGAATATTGTGTTTCCGCTTCCGCTTCAAGAACAGCGGATTACCTTGATGAGTGGGTAATCCCTTTTCTGCTTCCGCTTTATATTTGATGGATCCCAAAATAGGTGCGTTAATCTTTCTACTCAATTATGCATGTTCTTGTTCTGGTTATGGAGATCTTGGGGTTGCGCAATTTGTGTCTATCACAGATCTCCCCAAAGAATAACCTACAAAGCACCAAAGGAGAGGGAGTGAGATAATTAAGATCAATACAAGAAACTTTGGTGTCATCTAAATAAGACACTTCTCTTTTATTGGGCTCCAATTTCCAAGTGCCTTTCAAACTACTACAGTACTATGACACAAGTACAGGAAGCGGAATTGACTTTAATCACTAGCAAGCAAGAATGAAGCTCCATGATAGGGGCAGAGATAGGTTCCGCACAAAGGTCCTCCGAGGAGCAAGGAAGTAAGATAAACTTCCCCCCATGCACTGTGACTTGTAAAACTATTTGTCCATATCTAACTAACATAGTACTATGACACTAGAACAGGAAGAGGAATTGATTGTAATCACTAGCAAGCAGCAATGATGCTCCATGATGGGGCGAAGATAGGCTCCACAGATTGTCTTCCCAGGAGCAAGGAAGTAAGATGGACTTCCTAATATGCACTGTGACTCGTAACAGTATTTGTCCATCTCACTCTTAGTTAGCAATAAATTCAACAGATTAATGTCCTTATTGTTAAAATAAGCTCAGATAGCTTCCGCGCTTGCCAACTTAAGCTTAAGTTTCCCAGGGACAATCAGTATAGAAAGGCAGTGAAATATCAACAACTTTCTGATTATTATTAATCTAGCAACGTAATCCCTTAAGCATTCTAAACTTTACTGCTTGAACCATGTCTTCTCTGGTTTCATGCCACCCATCAGTTCGCAGTCAGTTGCATCGTTAGTGGTTGAATATCGATTAATGAAAAAGCTTCAGCCCCCAGGAACTAACACTTTCATATTGCAGAATAAAAAAATCAAATAAAAGTCTTTGGGCTTCAAAAAAAGTACAGATAGAGTGAAATAGTAGAAGCATCCAACATGATGACCATGGCAAAGTCCAAGCTTGTATTGGCCAATAATTAATGTCTTAGTCTCTGGATATCAAGTTTCCTCATCATACTCACCTCTAATTATATGCAGGTACGGTGGAGAGTTTTCAGGTAATCATGAACTTCCTGGAACACATTTCAGAGAGCAACTTTCAGCCGGTAACAATAAAGTGTGCCCAGCAAATGGAAAGATGATTTGCCCATGTTCCAACTCTAGACAGAGACCACTAAAAAAAAAGTCAAAATCAGACTAAGAAATTGCGAATGCACCATTTGAAAAGATAAGGAAACTCATCTGAAGACACAAGCAATAATTATTATGGCAATGCAAATGTCAGATTTCCCTGTCGACAGCAACAACCAGAATTTCCAGGAATTTGGAGAGTTAATGAAAGAAGGAGCACCACCTCAGCCAAGCATTCACATCTGAGGGAAAGTGGTTGTTCTATTCTGAAAGGGTTTACTAGCCGCAATACCAAACAGCTCATTGAGAAGGTACTTCTTGTGCTTCATTCGAGATCAAGGCAGCTCAATGACATATTTCTAGAATCCCAAGTCTTCATCCATAACCAAGCCACAACATACTAGAATTTCAGGTTGCTATAGCTGATCTAAGTTCCTTATAATTCATACACCACCAAAAACGCAAGGCGCGTGGTAACTTGGTAGTGAGATGCTTTTTGAAAGACAAAACCCTTTATCATAAACATTCTGCATGCAAGAATTCTTCATACTACAGGCAGCACCTGAGACCATTCTTTCCAAGGCGTTATTTTATTAGAATTCAGTGGAAACAATGGAGGCTATGACAGATAAGACACGTTCCTATCAAATAGCATGCCCAACAGAGCTCTCCTTGCAACTCGCATGTAAGTGAACTGTCATTTGCAACACAAGCAAGAAACTTTGACACAGCAACTGCACAGCAGGAGTGGCGAAGAGCATTGTCAATTTCCACAAATCAAGAAACTTGCAGGACAACCAGTAATTGCACAATGCGGCAGTTGGCAATCTAAAAGCCTCCTCTCTTAGAAAGAAGACTGAATCCGGAAGTGCCAAGAACACACCAATCTAGTGATTCAAACAACACTCTCGAATGCATCCATGAGCCAACAAGGTAAAGCCCCATAACTGGGTAGAGTGATGAAACTAACAAGGTGTGAAGGGAGAGAGGAAGAGAGAGACGTTGACTCGTACATACCTTGGAACCGAAGTTAGGGGTGAGTGGTTCCAGATTCTTTACAAGTTCCACTTGAAACCTAGAACCCACATTCGAGTACAGGTGTCTCATTTTTGGAAACCTGAAATCTACCATTCGAAATCTGGATACTAGAACCTACCCTATCATAGGTCCAAGGTCCAATAGGTTACTTTTTTCCTTTTTTAGTTAAACAAAAGGAAAATGAATGCAACAATAATGAACAAGCTTAGATTTGGCTTCTTAAAAATAATAGAAGAGCGGCAAAAGAATTTCTTAACAGAAATATACAAAAGGAGAAATTATTGAAAGGGCTAGAGAATACACCTAGAGGGGGGTGAATAGGTGTGTATAAAAATTTTCGTAGGACTTGGTAAAAGTAATTTTTCCTTTTAGAAGATGATAAACATTAAACGTATTTCAACTTTGAGCAAATAAATACCCAATAAATCAAAGTAAGGAGTTCAAGGAAAAGAGAATATAAACACAAGGTTTATAGTGGTTCGGCTTAGATTAAACCTACGTCCACTCTCCTTGCTGACAGCCTATTAGCTGGATTCCACTAAGAATCAAAAGAGATGTTATAGCTTGTGATCTCGACTGTCTTAGTGACAAGTCTCTATCGAACTTTCACACTATCTCACTAACAATTTCTTTCTTTTGTATACAATGTTTAACTCAGTGAATGAAAAAGCGAGAGACTAGAAAGCTTCAGACTTTGGAATTCTCTTTCAAGCACTCTATCGAACAACTAAAGAGTAAATCATTAAATACTCCTTCATGCCTTCTTGACCGTTGGCATTTTCCAAATGAATTCTTCCAATCTACCCGTTGGACAAAATCAATTAAGGTGATCTCAAGTCGTGGATGATTTGTGATGAAAGCCCAATCATGTTTGCCCATACAAATCAAGATCTTGAGTTTCCATAAGTGGAACCTTCCAAGTTTGTCCTCCTTTCAAAGATCTTCATATCGGAGTAGTTTCCAATAAGAATAATCAATCGAGTATATGTGAAATCCAACTAGAAGGTCTTCCAATAACCATACGAATCGAAACCTTGAAGATAATCTTGCATCTAGATAATAATCCTGCATTTGGATAAATCTTCATACTTCAATCTGAACAGTCAATGAGGATAGATTTTGAGACTAAAATCTAGTGGTTCGTCGGTCTTTAGACTTTGACAATAAAGTCTTGAGATCTTCCGATATAAATTTGGAAATGTTTTATCAACTTCAAAATGGTAAATGAGTTTTCTCTAACAATCTCCCCTTTTTTATGGTGACAAAACTTTCTTGTAGATTTGTAAAACTTTTGACCTGCAAAACAGTACTTGTGCAATATATAATATCTTATAAAGGTAAGTTGATTAGGACTTGGAAATTTTAATTCTGCAACCATAGAACATATGTTAATCCATAAGGATAAATAACGGTTCAATCATAATCAATATTGCAAACAATAATCAATGTAAGCAAGTTCAAAGTCAAACAATATCCAAAGTCAAATGTCAAAAGCAAACCAAAATCAAAAAGTCCACAGAAAGTAAAGTCAAACTAATAAAACCAAAACCAATTTGCAAATCTACACTCAAACTCTCCCCATTTTTGTCATCAGTAAAAAGTGGAGAAAAATGATTTAAAAGAGTTGAATAAGATCAGTGCTGCTTGGGGATATGAACGAGCTGAAATCCCCCATGGACTTGACGGTGTCTTCAAGCATTTTTAGAGACTCCTTGAGTTGAAGTAAGTCCTCACCTTTTGCAATTTCCTGCATTTGAAGCTTCAGGACTTGAATCTGTTCTTAGATAAAGTCTGTTGTTGTCTTGAAAACTGTCATCATGTTCTTCATCTCAAACTTGAAAGCATATTGATGTCCCTTTAATTCCAAAAGAAGTTCCATCACTCTCTGAAAATCTGCTAAGTGATCTGTAGTAGTACTGGGTCTAGTCGAATCAATTATAAGAGTTTGAAAATGAGGGGGAACATTAGTTATTCTATCACCGTGACTAGGAGTGTATGCCTCAAAATCTGCTTCAAGGAATTAAGAGGCATAGACTTCCTCTAGGTCTGGTGGAGATCTGCTAACATCACTAGCAAAGATGGGTGAAGAAGTATCTCATTTCTCACCATCTCCCCTGTCTTCGTGCCTTCAGGTGGAAAAATATGTTCTTCTTCATGCTCTGCTTTAGCACTAGAGCAATGTTGTTCTCCAGTCTTTCCATTCCTTGTCTTCTCTGAATCATCGAACAATGAAGCAACCAGTGTTGGTTCAAAAGAGTCATTGCAACTCCTTTCTTCTTCGTTTCTCCTTCTTTCTTTTTCTTCTATTTCTTCGTCTCTTCTCTCTGTTTCCCTATGGCTCACAAAACTCTATAAATTTCGCAAGGCAAGAGCTGAGATAGTCAGATCATCATCATCTTCTTCTTCATCTTCCAAGATAAGTGATCTTCTTTTCTTCACTGTTTCTATCATAGGCTCATTGCCTTTCTTTTTCTTTGCAGTAGAGTCTTGCTTCATCTTCACAGGGGACTTCTCCTTGAAGCGCTCCAGCTCCTTGTTAGTTCCTTCAGCCAATCTTAGAAACCATTTTGAGACCAATGCAATGGTTCTAACACAAAGAGGAGCGGGAAGTTTGATCTTGAAATGCTTGAAAAATTGAGAGATAAGCGCAGAGTAAGGGAGTTGTCCCTTGTCTTTCACCACAATCCTATACATGTGCATAAGAATTGTGTGAGGCGGAGAGAACTTACGACCAATGTTGATCGCGTACATTAGCTTCGCTTCGGAGTGAGAAACATCCATTTTTGAGGTAGACTTTGGCCTGATGTAATTAATCACCACCTTGTAAAGAAGAATATTGGAGGCACTCATTCTTGAATAAGAAATATTGCCTTCAACCATTGTCATTAACAATGGATAAGGTAGCATGGGCATAAGACACACCAATTGGTTGGAATCTTCCTCTTTCCACACCAATTATGTCAGTCAAAGTGTCTACATCAACTATGAACTCTTTGTCCCTCACAGTAAAACTGAATTTATTCGCATCTAAAAATGATAGATTTGAATAAAAGTAAGCATTAAGTTCGGGCTATGCGACGGTCATCTCGGTGCAAAAGTGTTCAAGTTGAAGCAAACTAAGCTTCTCCCTCAAATTGACCTTTAAAGAGTCAAGAAAGTTGAAATCCACACTCCTGGGGTTCATAACCCCTCTTTTCAACAAACTCGAGTAAGCCTTCATGTGGTCTTTGGATCGAAATAAATTTGTCCCTTCACCACGAACTTTTGTAGCAACACCCATCCTGGGTTGAAAATGAGCGATCATCCTTTCATCATCATTTTTCTCTTTTGGCTGACCAAATCTCGGATCACTAGGAAAATTTTCAAACGTCCATTGTGCCAAACCCTGAGGCGCAACTCCTAATCTTTCCATAGTGTTCAAGAAAAATGTCTCATTTTTGTAACCATGAGCTTTTAAGAACTCATCGATCATATTCATAGTAGAACCACCCCTTTTCAAGTTGGAATTCAGTCTATAGATAAATTGGGGTTTTTGAGTTCTCACAAGTTCAACGTCTTCAATAACTTCTTCTTGTTCTTGCTGTGGAGGAGGATTTTGCGCTGCTTGTTGACGCTATTGAGAATGTTGTCTTGATTGTTGCTGTTGTTGTTGTTAAGGAGAGTTCTTTTCCTTGGTCAAATCGAAATGCGTAGGTCCCTCACGCATATGCTGTGGTCCCCGGCTTGCAATTCTCAAAACTTTCTTTGGTAAGACATTGTAGCAGTCGAGGGGAATTTCTTGAACTCATTCGTTGAAAATGTGAAAACTTTTTAGATCAAACTCAAGCAAAAATGAGAGAGAGAGTAAGATCACAATATTCTAGGGTTTCAAGAAAAGCGTAAATGGAGAAGAAGAGTTTCGACAGTATATAAAGCAAGTATACGAAACTTCATAAGGAAACTACCTTTTTTTAAAAAAATGAAAAACTGCCCTTTTCAAAAATGATAACTGCCTTTTTGAAAATTGTTAATAAGGATAATTTCCAAAAACAAAATAGGCAAAAAGAAATTAAAAGGATAACGTACCTTTTCAAAAAATTTATCCAAAACTAACTTCACATTCAATTAGAAGAAATTCACTTATAGTCGTAACATTTGGAAATTCTGAGTTTGAACACCTTCAAACTTTACTCTGCAAAAATATAATGTTCAGTCTTGCATGAATAGACTCAAATAAGCTTTTCTCCAATGGCTTTGTAAATATATCCGCTAGTTGATTCTTCAAGTCAATAAACTGAATCATAACTTCTCCATTCTGAATATGATCTCTAATAAAATGATGACATATTTTTATATGCTTTGCCCTTGAATGAAGAATTGATTCTTTGTGACATTGATGGTGCTTGTGTTGTCGCATTTGATTTCAGTGCATAATTCTTCAATTCCAAAGTCTCTTAGTCGCCTCATCCATAAGATTTGAGAACAACAACTTCCAAGTGCTACATATTCCGCTTCAACTATTGAAAAGCTATAATACTCTATTTTTCTTGAAAACCATGATACCAGCTTGTTGCCAAGCAATTGACATGTATCAGTAGTACTTTTTGTATCCACTTTGCATCAAGATCTGCATCCAAATATCCAAAAAGTAAAGTCTCCTTCTTTGGGATACCACAGTCCTAGCTTTGGAGTAGTTGCAACATATTTGATGATTCATTTTGCTGCACTGAGATGAGATTCTTTGAGATTTGATTGGAATCTAGCACAGATACAAACACTAAACAAGATGTCAGGTCTAGATGCAATAAGGTAAAGAAGTGATCCAATAATACTCATGTATAACTTCTGGTCTACATTATTTCCTTCTTCATCTTTATCCAACTTTGAAGAACTTGACATAGGTGTCTTTGTCTTTTTGCAATTTTCCAATCCAAACTTCTTGATGAGATCTTTCGCATACTTCTCTTGGTGAATGAAAATCCATTCCTTTGATTGTTTTACTTGTAATCCCATAAAGAAATTTAGCTCACCTATTATACTCATTTCGAATTCATCCTGTATACATCTAGAAAACTTCTTGCATAGACTTTCATTAGGTGATCCAAAGATAATATCATCAACATAAATTTGAACGAGTAGAAAATATTTACCTTCTCTTTTAATAAACAAGGTGGTATCTACTTTTCCTTTAACAAATCCATTTTGAGTTAAGAAATTACTTAACCTTTCATACCAGGCTCGAGGTGCTTGCTTTAGTCCATATAGTGCATTTTTCAGTCTGTAGACTGAGTTTGGCTTTCTTGGATCTTCAAAACCAGGTGGTTGTTCCACATAAACATCTTCTTGGATAAATTCATTTAGGAATGCGTTTTTTACATCCATTTGGAATAACCTGAAACTTTTATAGCAAGCAAAAGCAAGTAGTAATCTAATAGCTCCTAACATTGCTACTGGTGCATAGGTCTCGTCATAGTCTATTCTTTCTTTTTATGTATATCCTTTGGGCACGAGTCTTGCTTTGTTCCTAATCACTTTTCCTTTCTCGTCCACTTTGTTCTTGAAAATCCATTTAGTTCCTATAATAGATTTACCTTTTGGTTTGGAGATTAGTTCCCAAACATCATTGATGTTGAATTGTTTGAGTTCTTATTGCATCGCTTCAATCCAACTTTCATCAATCAAGGCTTCTTCTATACTTTTGGGTCTGCCAAAGCACTAGACTCTTCTTGCCTTTTGGATTTGGTACGAATTCTTTCATCAATGTTGCTAATGATGAGTTCCTTGGGGTGACTAGACTTATGCTTCCAATTGCTGATTAGTTTTTAAGTTTGTTCATCCTCTGCTTCAGTTGAATCTTATGGTTCTTCCTGTTGTTGAATTTCAGAAGTTTGAACTTCTGCAGGAGAAGTAGACTTGGGCAAACAAAGCTTTTTTGGCAATCAATGTATAGACCAGTAATTTCGTAGTATAGTAAGTCAAGATCCGACACAACATCACTGTCAAGGGCATTCTTCTGAGGCAAAAAGAAAAGAGTTGGGCAAACAGGGGTTCATTTTTTTCTTAGATGCTGTGTGCAGCTGCCTTCCAACTATCGGAAATCCGCTCCAGTACGGACGCCGGTACACTTCCTCGCGACTAGCGAAGTCATACTTCGTTATGTTATTCCGATCCGTCAGTATGGTTGAGTAACCTATCCTGCTGAGCTAGATCCAATCTTTCCATATTTTTGATCTCATCAAGGCATTCTCCATTTCTGCTATTGTGTAGCCACAAGTAGTGGGGAGTACAACCCAGAGGAGCCAAGCCCATGACCACAACTTTTATAACATCAGCATTAACGTCTCGAGTAGGTTCAGTCTCTTCAAGTTGAGTTTCTACCATTTGATTTTGTGTAGAGTCTTGAAACTTGAACATTCATATATTCTTCCACAGACTGGGTCTTTTTGTTGAATACTCTGTAAGCTTTGCTTGATGTTGAGTAGCCAAGAAAAATTCATTCGTTTGACTTTTCTTCAAACTAACCAGTTTGATCATTTGCATTTTTTAAAATAAAACATTTACAACCAAACACATAAAAATAAGAAACATTTGGCTTCTTTCCTTTAAACACTTTATAAGGAGTTTTTTCTAGAATAGACCTCAAAATACTTTATTAATAATATAATAAGCTGTAGAAATTGCTTTAACCCAAAATCGAGATGATACACTACTCTCAATCAAGAGTGTTCTTACCATTTCCTGTAGAAATTTATTCTTTCTTTTCCACAACCCCATTTTGCTCTAGAGTATATGGTGACGAGAAAACATGCTGTAAACCAAATTCATCACAAAAATTTGCAAAGTCTTGATTTTCAAACTCACCTCCATGGTCTGTTCGTATACTTGTAATAGCATATCCTTTCTCATTCTGAATTTTCTTAGCGAATTTTGAAAAATAAGAAAATGCTTCAGACTTACTTGACAAGAAGAATACCCATGTAAAACGAGAGTAATCATCCACGATTATTAAGCAGTATTTCTGTCATGCCCCGATCCTTAGGGACGCGCCCATCCTTCTTGTTGGTCGATTTTAAAGTGCGATATCCCAAGACTAAGTATCGCCGACCCTTTCATTTTATTACGCAGGCGGAAGCAATTATAAATCCCCAGACAATAAAACAATGAGATAGAAAAGTATGCCATATTTTTCATATTGAAATTCACAACCACACTTTCATTAACAGCACAACTCATAGTATATTTACAATACTATTCACAACATACTTGTCTCACACATATCTACACCAAGACAGGGTTTACAAAAGGGATGGGATCTCAATCCACATTCGGGTTATACTCAAGATCCCTCTCTGGATCATCTGCTTCTTCAAAAGTCTTTCTCCCCTTCAGGTTCCTCCTCCTCCGCTTCTCCTCAGGGTCCTGAAATGGTTATTCAATAACCAATGAGACCACGTCTCAGTGAATTCTACCCCCTAATACCCGATTAGTAAACTAATACACCTTTGGTTGCCTAAGCACATCACGAGTCAGAGGACTTATCTTGGCCTCAACTCCTTCTTGCAAGTTAGTATATATATCAAATATACATCATCACATCACCTCACCCAATCAGATCAAATCATCGATCAATCGACCTAGTCGATTACATGTCATCCAAATTATCTCTTGATCGACCCCTTCCATACTTTCTATAAATCTGATTAACATCCAAGACTACTCACCCTAGGTGATATATAGATAGTATGTTATCTTATCTCCTAACGACATATAGAGTCATCGAGCTATCAAATCATACCGTACTATCTCAAGATGATCTGTAGGATTATCGAGCCGGTATATCATACCGTAATGTCTCAAGATGACATATAAAGTCACCGAGCCAGTATACACACAATTTATCATATTGTACTGTCTCTAGATGCTCCGTAGAGTCATCGAGCCGGTAGATCATACAATTTATCATAGCGTACTGTCTCAAGATGCTCCGTGGAGTCATCGAGCCGGTAGATCATACAATTTATCATACCGTACTATCTCAAGATGCTCCTTAGAGTCATCGAGTCGGTAGATCATACCGTCCTATCTCAAGTTGCTCCATGGAGTCATCGAGCCGGTATACATGCCATTCCAAGCAAACAATCTAATAACTAATTTTATCCTTTCCGATAAAATGACGTGTGTGGGTACACGATCGACCCTAGCCAAAATATAATAATTTGCTTATTATAAAATCCCACCATTTTCTGTAGTCCACTAAAACATTTTTGGTATCGTTAATTGATGTTCAGTTAATTTCCAATTAATTTTCCAAGATTATTTCAATTAGGGAATAAATCCTAAATCCCCAAATAAATCATTTCCGCACAAAATAAAGCTTAATTAAATAAACGGAATGCACCACGACAATCAGCATAAAATTTTGGTCACCGGCCATCCCTTGAATTTTCGGAAAATAATTAATTAATTAATTAATTTCGAATAAATAAATAAATAAATACTAAAAATCCAATTTATGCCTGTATTGCCTGATTGGACACCAGAACGGATCGGGAAAAATCCCGAGATACACTCAATAAATATTAGAAGCTCTCTACTTGCTAATGATTAAGTCTAACCACCTAACATACATCATTAAGTCACTAATTTAATTATTCTAGACTAATCTAACCACCTAATTACATTTAATTAAATCTAACCAACCCTAAGTATAATTAGCAAACTAAGAAAGCATTAGTGAGTAAAACTCACTTGATTAAAAGCGGGGATCGGGACACCGCGACGGCGACCGAAATTTGAATTTTCGGCGGCGTCGGCGGACTTCGGCCGGGCCTAAAACGGGCCCAACAAATCTCAGCCCAACTGAGATTTGTTTTCAACTTGGGCTGGGCTTCAAGTTGTGGGCTGGGCTGCAATTAATTTGCTGCAATTGGGCCCACTATTTGGCTTGGGCTTGAAGACTCAATTAATGGGCTGAGCTGGATGGGCCTGCTGCAGTTGAAAACTCACGGCTGGGTTCTGCACTTGCTAAAATTGGGCCGTGAAATTGCTGAAAAAAAGAATGGGCTGAGAACGCTGGATTTCACGGGCCTGCTTTGTGGACTTCGGTCGGGACAGCTTCGTGGGAGATCTTCGGCTTCGCTGGCGTGTGGATGACGCTGCTGGCAGGAGATGGGCTCGGTCCAGCTGGCGTGAGCGAAGGAAAGAAGATGGGAGCAGGCGGCGTTGATTCGGTGGTTTGTGGCTTCGTTTGCTGCAGACAGACCGAAGAAGTCCCAGCGTTGGAGATGAAGACACGAGGCAGAAAGTTTCGGTGGAGTCTTCGTGAGCGGAGGGGCGACGCGCGCATTTAAGGAGCTGCGGGCGTGAAGACCAAAGCTGAGAAGTGTTCGGTGGACTGGGGATTCGTGGAAGTCGGTCAACCAGGGCTTCGGTGGAGGCTTGCGGATGACAAGAAACTGAAGAGAATCAACTGCATGAGGCCATGTGGAGCTTCGGTCTTTAGAGATGGGCTAGTTTGCTGACCTGCGGATGAAGACACGAAGATGAGTGGTCTTCAACGCTGGTTTGTTGACCAAACAACCAGCAGACGCGGCCAAGTGGCAGCGTGGAGAGGAGAGAACTTCGATGGGACGTTGGCAGCTTCTGATTTCTGGCTTCTTCGCTGCTGTGCGTGAGAACACGAGTGAATGGAGAGAGAGAGGTTTTGGGGCGGCTTCATGCTTCTCCGAATGAAGAAAGGGGATTTTCACGCGTGAGGCAGGAATGGCTGAACTTGTGGGAGAAGCCAGCTAAGATGAAGAGAAAAGTCAGCAATCCTTAGCCAACAAATTTAATGCTTGGTCCCTTAAAAGGCTACACAAAAATATCTAATGTTTCCCTACACAAAAATATCTAATGTTTCCCTAATACTTTCTCGCACCAATATCCACTCAATTATCCAAATTGAAGCCTCAATTTCTGCCCCTTTTCCAATTTCGAATTTCACTCAAATAAACTAAATTTTCTTGCTCAATTTCCCAAATTGAGGTCCAATTTTAATGTAGAAAAATCCCAAGTGATTTTCTATAAATCCCCGACACACAAAGGCTCAACCCGAAAGCCCAATTTTCCATCAATTTAGCCAATCTGAATTTCCGCCAAATTTCCGCGACGTCCGAAACGGTTCTTCGTAAAAATCCCTGAACCTCCGAAAAATCTTCTGAGACCAAGTCGACGTTCCTAAAATAGCTCGTGACACCACAGAACTTTCAATTTCTGAAATCGAACTCAATTTGACGGTTAATTTCACTCCGGCGCGCTTTTAACGTGACATAGACTATCGGGTAACTTTAAGATGTTTTTAAGTGCAATGATCCGTGGTCAATTTTCTTCGAACCACTATGAACCCACTCGACTCATTGACGACTCTCGATTGTCGTGAAAATTTTGAGGATCCAAATGCGGACACAGGGTACCAAAATAATAAGAAAATTAGTCTAGTGCCGGTCGACGAGAATTTTCCAATTTAGTGGTGTCACCCACGATTAGCCACACATCTCTGTCGAACCAGTCGATCTCTGATTTCAAATCGATTTTTTTTTTTGGTACCCAGGGAACCTCCGCACGCTGCTTCGCGGTGGAGAGTAAACCCTGGGGCGCTGGGGGCCCCCACCGCTGACCCCCGAGCGCAGTTAAATCGCGCGTTATGCATTGAAGCATCGCATCCACGAAGTTTCGAACCTCTCCCCCTTTGCGTATGGAGTACTAGGCTCTTAACCAGCGCGGCCACCGCGGGCGGCGGTAACAAATCGATTTTTAATGGTGCCGTAATGACCTCTAAAGATGGACACGGTCAAGAAGCCGATTCATTATCGAATTCTCAAGTCTATTGCCTTAAAATTCCTTAATAATTTCCCTAGATAATCTAGTTATCTCGAAAGTGATCGGCTCTGAGAATAACCCTATAGGCACGTCAATGAAATGCCCGATTTATTTAGTAGAAGACAGGGTTGAAAAATCTGGATGTCACAATTTCTTTCCACCAATACTTTGAGTTCTAGTTGGTCCAAAAAGGTCCATATGCAAAAGCTGCAAAACTCGATTAGTAGAAACTTGATTTATAGATTTAAAAGAACTTTTAACATGTTTTCCCAAAACAGATGGTGTGCATAATTCAGGCTTTTGATAATTCAAGTTGGGCAGTTCATGAACAAATTTCTTGGAGGAAATTTTGGTTATCTGCTTCATATTGACATGACCAAGCTTTCGATACCAAAAATTTTCTTCATCTTGAATAGAAATTAGACACTGAAAGCTTTCTGGTTTTATATCAAATATGTAGATGTTTCCATGTCTTTGTCCAGTAAAAAATTGAAACTGAGTAAATGCCTTCTTGAAAATTGATTTTGAATCCAGTATCGCATAGTTGACTTATGCTGAGCAGATTATAGTTCAAGCCATCCACCAATGAGACATTGTTGATTGTGAGATTTCCAATCTTCACAATTCCACATCAAACGATTTTTCATTTACTATTTCCACCAAAAGAGACTTTTCCACAATTTATTTAAATAAGCTTTATAAAGTAACTTGAATCTTCTGTCATATGTCTCGAACAGCCACTATCCAAATACTATTTGATCTTTTTCTTGATAGTGACCTGAAGTTATAAGAAGATTTCAAGTTTTCTTTGATACTCACATTTTCTAGGGTCTATGGGGAGTTAGTACCAAAAACAGTCTTTGCCCAATCTCTCCTAACAGATCTCCAAATTTTAGGACAATTCTTCTCGAAATGTTTTGAGCTGTTACACTTTGAACATTTGAAAACATTTCGGCCAATGGGTTTTACAAAAACTCTTTGAAAATGATTTTTGTAAAAGGTTTTTATAGGTCTTTGTTTGATTCTTTCTTTTACTTTTGGAAAATCAATTAAAGGAATAGTTTCTAGTGTCATTCCTAAACCTGATTTGTTGAAATAAGATATTTATATTGAAAAATTTTATCTAGCTTCTCAAATCATTTTGAAAACCTTTTTGAGATATTTGAAATATCTTCTTTCAAAAGATGTTTTCCTTCAAAAGAAAATCTGCATTTTCTTTCAAAACAACAAAATTTTTGTCTAGATTTTCAAATTTTTCTTTCCAAGAAATTTCCTATTGCTTCAATTTGGAATTTTCCTTCTTTAGTTCGGAAATTCTTTTAAGAGATATCTTGAGATTGAGACATAGTTCATCAATATATTTTGAGACTTTAGAAGGAATTTTAAAATTACTAACCTCGATTTATTATCTGAATTTGAGTCCGAATCAATTTCAGAGTCTAAGTCTGATTTTGAATTTGACATTAAACAAATGTTGGCATATTCTTCATCACTCTCTTCACATTTAGTGTCGCTCCATGTCTCTGCTTTGAGAGCCTTTTTGAATTTCTTTGTATTTCCTTTCTTTTTCTTTAGAAGATGACAATTGGGTCTAATGTATCATTTTTTCTTGCATTCGAAGCAAATCACCTCTTTGTTGGTCTCATTGTCTTCATTTGATTTATTCTAAAATCTTTGAGTACTCTATTTCCTCCAATTGAACTTTCTTCCTTTTCAGTTTAACTTTCTGAACTTCCTAATCATGAGTGCTAGCTCCTCATCGTGCAAGTTATCTTATGAATCTGTATCATCAAAATCATCTTTAGATTTTAAAGCAATTGACTTCTTACATTTGGGATCTTCTTCCTCATTGATTTGTTCAACTTCATAAGATTGAAGTATGCCCACTAGTTCGTCCACTAAGAGAGGCATGATCCTTTGGGTTTCTCTTATTGAAGTTTTTATGTGATTCCAGTCTTTGGAGAGTCCTCGCAACAATTTGTTAATTTTCATTTGTCCAGAAATTGATTGTCCGTGATATGCAAGACCGTTTACAATCTTTGTGAAACAACTGAACATATCAATGATGGATTCTCCTGTCTTCATTTTGAATGCTTCGTACTGTCCGAGTAGAATATTGATCTTTGTTTCTTTAACTCCAATTCCCTCGTAGGTAACGTGCAACTTGTCCCAGACTTCTTTTGCTGTTTCACAAGATGAAATTATATTATATTCAATAGGAGATAAAGGAATGAATGGCTTTAGCATCAAGAGCTTATCTCTTGGTTATTTTTGCTTGTGTCATTTCGCCAGCATCCTCAATTTCCTTTCCTCTTTCTAAAGTCGATGTGACTTTAGGAATAATCCATTTTTCTACCACATCCCATTTTATGGGATCTTTTGATCTTAGGAATGCTTTCATCTTGTTTTTTCATACGTTGTATTCCTTCCCATCAAAGTAAGGAGGTTTGGTGTTGTTTTGGCCTTCAACCAATCATTGAACCAAAATACTAGTAATAGATCTTTAGCTTAAGAAGTAAAAATACTTCAACAGAATAAGCACACAAGCTATGATACCAATTGAAAGAGCTAGTGAATACACCTAGAGGGGGTGAATATGTGTATATAAAAATTTTCGCAGGACTTGGTAAAAATAATTTTTCCTTTTAGAAGATGATAAACATTAAACATATTTCAACTTTGAGCAAATAAACACCCAATAAATAAAAGTAAGGAATTCGGGGAAAAGAGAATATGAACACAGGGATTATAGTGGTTCGGCTTAGATTAAACCTACATCCACTCTCCTCGCTGACAGCCTGTTGGCTGGATTCCACTAAGAATCAAAAGAGATATTACAGCTTGTGATCTCGACTGTCACAGTGACAAGTCTCTATCGAACTTTTGCACTGTCTCACTAAGAGTTTCTCTCTTTTATATACAATGTTTAACTCGATTAATGAAAAAGCGAGAGACTAGAAAGCTTCAGACTTTGGAATTCTCTTTCAAGCACTCTATCGAACAACTAAAGAGTCAATCCTTAAATACTCATTCATGCCTTCTCAACCGTTGGCACTTTCCAGGTGAATTCTTCCAATCCACCCATTGGACAAAATCAATTAAGGTGATCTCGGGTCGTTGGATGATTTGTGATGAAAGCCCGTCAATCCTGTTCGCCCATACAAATCAGGATCTTGAGTTTCCATAAGTGGAACCTTCCAAGTTTGTTCACCTTTCAAAGATCTTCATATCAAAGTAGTTTCCAATAAGAATAATCAATCGAGTATATGTGAAATCCAGCTATAAGGTCTTTCAATAACCATACGAATCGAAACCTTAAAGATAATCTTGCATCTGGATAATAATCCTGCATTTGGATAAGTCTTCATACTTCAGTTTGGAACTGTCAGTGAGGATAAACTTTGAGACTAAAATCTAGTGGTATGTCGGTCTTCAGACTTTGACAATAAAGTCTTAAGATATTCCGATATAAATTTGGAAAGGTTCTATCAACTTCAAAACAATAAAGAAGTTTTCTCTAACAATTATAAGTAGGTTGTAGCCACAATCATAGAAAAAGCAAAGAAGAGAGAACAAATATGAATCTAGGTCCTTATAGACTATCCAAATATCTTATTTAGAAAATACTTGCTTGGGGAAGAATGATAAAGCAATGGGAAAACAAAACAAATTTAACTCCCTAACACAGCAAGTATCTCACTAAATTACATAACAAATCATGAAAAATAAACTCGAATTCATCTTTTGTTTGTCTTTACAAAGAACTCACTAAATTGACCCACAAATATGCACAACTCAATTAAACAAATGGATGGAGTCCATAAATGTTATGTCCTGTGAATTCGATGATGGAAATCCCGTAAAAACCAAAACGCATTTGTAAAAGGCGAAAAGAAAAGCAAAAGGCATAAATAAGTTAAGGTTTAGGAATCCCGGTATGGTTCTAGTTCCTATAAGAACTGAGAATCGTCAGTTCCAAAAAAAGAGTAATTAGGAACCGAAACCTCCCGCTCTGAAATGGGAACCATGCTCATCCCTAACCAAAGCGGACATGGAAGAGAGACCTCCATCCCTCGTTCTTGTCATGCTCTCTGAAAACCTTTTTCCCCTTTGTCTGGGTTCGTTTCTTTACTTTCTTTCAACACTGTTGCTAATGTACGGAACAGTGGCTTATTCTGTTCACGACGGCGTCGTGAAACTCTCTTCTTTTTTTTTTTCATTTTTAACTTCTTCACGAAAAATCAACCGATAAGTTCCTTTCTTACTCAAACTCAAAATATTATTCAAATTTTAGAACCATTTTATAAATAAATAAAAATTAAACCTCACACGCTAATATATATATATATATATGTAAAAAGTGCGAAATCAATATTTATACGTGTCCTAAGAATTAAACACTTAGAGATAAAAAGTTATTCTTAAATTTTTTTCCAAGGTGTACATGTCTTTTCGTGGTAGTATTTCTCCTTTTAATTCATTGATGCGTCATTTTTCTACGAATGAAGATATACTGACAGCTGAAATGTGCTTTGGAGTATGACTCAGAAGACAGAAAAAAGTGATATGGACCATGAATCCCCAAATATTTCAATTCTCCCATGGAAAATGGATGAAGTGAAGTCTAGTTCCACCCCAATTCAAAATTTTCCCTCTTGCATTGTTAACAGGCAAATTAAAAGCTTTCAAATGTTAATCAGAGTACAGGATACAGAAAATGGGAAGGATGTACATTGCTGTTAACCGTGCGAGGTACAAAAGAATCTGCCATAGCTCTTCATTGACGAGGCGATCTCATGGCGGAGGGCGGGGTTCTCGGCATTATTGACAGGGACAATCCTCTCGGCTGTCAGGACAGACGCTAAAGCGCAGTTGCATTGCAACGGAGATTTCAGTCCTGGGGAGACGAGCCGAACTGCTGCACCTATCTAGCAGTGGCCGTCAACTCTTTTGGCACCGGGATCTTCTCTAGTCTCGCCAGGACCTCAGTCATTGAAGGTCGACGTTTGGCATCACCAATACACTCGAAGGCAAGGAATGCGGCCATAAATGCTCCTTTGTAAGGATACTGCCCCTCCAATTTCAGGTCCATTATGCGGTATAGCTTCCGCTTATCGCATAAATATGGTTTAGCCCAGTCCACAAGATTTTGCTCCACCCCGACTTTTGATTTATCAACAGCGCGACGTCCTGAGAGCAACTCCAGCAGCACAACACCGAAGCTGTACACATCACGCCGTGCAGTCAATTGCCCTGTTCAACAGAAACAGCATATATCAGGACACAGAGAACGAGAAAAGTTGCTCAGAACAGGAATCAAGATTTTTCATACAGTACCTTACCAAAAAAAAAAAAAAGAATTTCCATACAGTGAAATAACCATTCATCCCTCATTCTTTCGAGTTCCAAACTTCAATATCAATGACATTTACAACATAAGAAATGCCTCATAGGCCATGTTTGGATTGTGGAATTAGAGTGATGTACGAAGTTACCTACCACTTCAAAAATTTGACAAACAAGGATTTGCTAATGCATGCAATTCAAATGAAATGCATCAGCATGGTTGCCCTTTTGAATCCAGTTAAGTAAACATCCAATCACCGTCTATGTTTGGATACCACAAACCCTATGTCAATTCAGATCTCATACTTTCTTCAGCAGTGATAGATATGCTGAGGCCATTTAAATCAGCCACTGTAAATAATTCTGGTGGAGTCATCCTAGTGATAAAGGAGGAATGGCCTTTCAAAACCCGGGTTTGACTTCCAAGTATTTGCATATTGATGCCATTAAAGAACTAATGCCAAAACAATAACCATATCTTCTGGAATTAGTTGAAGTATGAGTTCCCAATGATTTATTAGTAAATGATTACCTCACGAATACTACAAAAGACCATGACAATCGCACCTGTTGCTCTAAATTCGGGAGCAGCATAACCTTGAGTCAAAAAATGAGTCCAATCCTTTGCAAAGCCAAAGTCTGAAAGTTTTGCATTATATTCCTGCATTACATGCAGAACCAATTTAGCCTATAGAACAGAAAAGAAGCAGATTTCTTAATCCAGAATAAGTGGATTGTTTATGCACATGCACTCAAGCATGTGAAATGTGCATGAGCACACGTTCATGACATGTACAAGACAAATAGACAGACAGAATCTCTCCATTTGATATGAAGTTCATTGGCAGTTGCTAGTCTTTGAGCGCACATACCAAATCCAGCAGAATATTGGAAGCCTTGAAATCAGGGTATATTGCCTTTCGCTCTGCCTCGTGAAGGAAGGAGAGCCCCCGAGCAGCACCTATAGCAACTTTGATTCTTATTTCCCAGGAAAGTGGCTGGGCACCCCCTGCATTTATATATTTCACTCGATGAGCGCAAACACGTCTCCTTTTGCTGAGAAAGATATGAAGTACCAAAACCATTGACTCACTCCGGAATAGATGATTTTCAAGACTTCCCCTGGGCACATACTCATACACTAAAAGTTGATTATCACCATCCAAGCAGTACCCGAGAAGTCTGACCAGATTTGGATGTTGAAATTGACCGAGGTACTTCACTTCTGCCTGCAGCCAGGAGGCAACAAAAGTGCTTGAGAGTTTTACAAAGAGAAAACCTAGTCCAATAAATGAACTTACCAACCACTTTTTGCCACCCTGAAAAACCTCATCCCCAAGCTTCTTGATAGCAACCACCATTCCACATCCTGGCCTTGCAGGACTCAAGGTTCGCTCATCAATCCACCCTTTGTACACGTAACCAAAGCCCCCTTCTCCAACAAGGCTATCGTTACGGAAGTTTCTCGTGGCATTCTTAAGCTCGCTGTACGTGAAAGCTCTTAAATGCGGAGATGATAGTACGTCACCTTCAGATTTTGAAGTGGGGAGACTCACAGGTCTGCACTTTTCACCTCGAGGTTGAACACTTGGACCCGAAGCAGTTGAAGAGTGGATACTGCTCTGAGTACGGCTTAAACCTCCTGAAAGAAAAATCTTTGTTACAATTCTAAAGAGTTGAAAGCAGGCACAATAAAAATGTAAAACCATTCACCCAGTGACACTATGGCTTCATGACTCCTTTGTCGGACGATTCACTCATAAATGAGCACAGATTCCCCAGAAGAAGAGATGCAACTAAAGAAAAATATGAAAAGAACAAATGAAAAATTCCAGAACACCAAGTCTTATTACGGTGACTTCTTCCAACTTTTTGCAACAAGCAGTCAATGCATCTGAGCGATCGCTACAAGAGAAGCAAATTTTTTTTTTTTTTTTTTTTGGATTAAGAAAATTGCAGTCGATGACTAAACGTTGGTTCCAACAGAAAGCACCAACTTATCCACAATATGTCAAGGTAAAGTCTTTCTGGCCCGGACAGGATGATAGCTATGTGCCTGACGCAGACTTTCATGTCCATGC